>JAUKTV010000020.1:0-386768 GCA_030549205.1 Apiosordaria backusii
TATTTTATAGTAAATAAGCCTTATTAAAGTTTATAGACTATTTATATAGAGGTACTTTTATAGTATTAAATTATAGTAAAGAACTTTATAGAAATATTACTTTTTAAACTTTTATTAATTTTAATAAACTTTAACGTTAAGTTTTTTAATATAATTAATTAACTTATACTAATTAATATTAACTTTAAATTATAAATTAAGTAAATTAATACTTATAAACTATAAAAAAAAGCTTTTTATTATAAATTAAAAGATAATAAAGTACTATATAAACTATTAAAACATTAAGTTAAAATATAAATATATTAACTTAAGCTTTTTAATAGTAAATTTTTAAAAAAAAGTATATTTTAACCTTTATATTATTAAAGGTATAGTATAAAATAGGAAGGCCTTTTTAAAGGTATTAAAAAAAAGTTTTTTTAAAAAAAAGCTTAAAAGTAATAGTATAATAGTTAATACTTTAAAGCTTTTTTAAAAAAAAAGAAAAAAGGCTTTAAAAGGTTAAAGCTTTAAAAATAGACTTAAAGTAAAGGATTTATTTACTTATATAATAACTTTTATAATTTAATTTAAAGGTTTTAAAGACTTTAATAGTAAAATAGTAATAAAGTATTATATAGTATTTATAAAGCTATTAAAATATAAAAGCATTAAAGGTAAGGCTTTAATAGCCTTTTCTTTAAAAGACTTCTTTTATATAATATTAGATTATTAACTATATTATTAATAATTGAAAATGGTTTACTAACTATAAGCTTAATAATAGTTTATTAAGGATAATTTATATAAAAAAGGATCCTTATATTTAAAGGCTTTAAAATACTATATTTATAGTATTTTATAAAAGTACTTTTAAATATATTAAACTTAAGTTTAAAAACACTTTATATATCTTTAATTTAATATTAACCTTTTTAATATATATATATTATAAAGTTAACGGTTAAATTAAAAAAAAGTACTATTTAAATTTAATAAAGCTTTAATAATAGTATTTAACTTTAAAGCTTTAAGCTTTTTTTAAAACTATAAAAGGTAAAAAGGTCTATTATTTATTATAATATAGTTTTAACGTTATTAATTAAAAGTAAAAATTAATAGTAAAGCTTTTTAATAAGCCTTTATTTTAAAAGATAATTATTTAAAGGTCAATTTAAATCCTTAAAGGCTTAGCAATAAGCTTATTAAGCTAAATAGTAATAGTATTATTAACTTTAATTTAAATGTTTAAAAGGTAAAGCTCTATAGATTTAAAAGGTTTAAATTTAATTGTAAAGAAGGCTATAGTCGAAGTAAACTTAAAGAAATAAAGTTCTATTAATTTAAAGAAGGCCTTAATAGTTTAAGTAATTTTAACTTTAAAAGATTTAATTAAAGTAGACTTATTAAAGAGCTCTATTAACTTATAGAAAGCTTTAATAGTTTAAATAACTTTAGCTTACTTAATTAAAAAGAAGTTTAAAGAGGTTATATATTTAAAGAAGCTATTAAAAATATTCTTAATATTACTATAGACTATTATAGTAAATTACTTTAAATAGTATTAAAATAGTATATTAAATTAGGCTATATAGGCTTAATATTATTAAAAAAGATTAATAAAGTTATTATTAAACTTTTAAATTTAAACTAAATAAAAGAAGTAGATTTTTAATGTTCGGCCTATAATAAAATTAAAGTAATAAAAAGGCTTTAATTTTTTACTATTTTAAACCTATTTAAGGTTTTAAGTTCTATTAAAGACAATACTTTTAAAATTAAGCCTATATTTTATAATAGACTTCTTATAGTATTAATTTTAATAAACTGAAAATCCTAATTTAAATAAACCTTTTACTTATTAAATATTAAAGAATTAACTATATTAAATACTATTAAAGGCTTTTTAAAAGGCTTAAAGAATTATTATAATAAGTATCTTATTTATTTCTATTATAATAGTAAAAAGGAAATTAACTATAAATTATAGGCTTAGTTTTTTACTAAAGGTATTGAATTTTTTACTTTTAAACCCTATATTTATAAGTAAAATAGTTTAATTAAATACTTTATTAAAGTATTTTTAAACCAGTTATAAACTATAATAGTATTATTATAGCTTTTTTAATATTTATAATACTATATAATATTTATAGTATTTAAATTAGTTAACTATACTATAGTTAATAATAAAAACCTAACTTTTTATTAAACGTTTTATAATAAATTAAAACTTTCCCTTTTTTATAAATTAAACTTAAGCTAGTTTAAAGCTATAAGCTTTTCTATAAAGCTTTTTATTTTAATTATAAAAAGGTTTAAAGCTTTAAAGCTATAAGCCTATATAGAGTTTAGTAAACTATTAATTATCTTTAAAAATAAGACCTATTAAATATAAATACCGGTTAAAAAGATAGTAGTAAAATCTTCCTTTATTAATATAGTAAACAAACCTATTATAATTTAAAGTATTATTATTATTTTAAAAAGAAATTTAAATCGAAAAAGGATATAACTACTATAATTATAATTAGTAAATAAAGATAATAACTTATATTTAATAAATAATTTAACCAGCCAGCTAAATTTATAAATTGGCTAATAGGTTAATATTAAATAATTCTTTAATAATAAGCTAATTAATAAGCCTACTATTTAAAAGACTATAATTAATAGTAACTTAAAGCCTTTTAATAGGCTTATTATAAACTTTAAAGTCAGCTTAAAACCTTCTATTAAAGACCACTTACTGATAGAAGTAAAAGAACTATATTTAAGTATAAATAAAGATATTAAAATAGATATTAATTAATTTATTAAATTAATATTAATTAGGATTAAGGCCTATTATTATAAGGTCTTTAAAGGTCTTTTTAATACTAGCTTATTATTTTAAATACTTAAATAAGTATTAAAAAACTTTAAAAAACCTTATTAGTTAAAGGCTATATATAGCGAATTTAAATAAATAGTTAATTAAAAACCTTTAAGTTCTTTCTTTAAAGTGCTTTTTTAAAAACTATATACTATTAATTAATAAGTTAGTACTATATAAAAAGACCGATAAAGAAAATAAGCTTTTAAAGTTTAAGTTAAGTTAATTATTAAAGGACTTTTATAAAAAAAAGGTTTAAATTTTATAAAGACCTTTACTTTTACTACTATACTATTTACTTAGTATATATTGTTAATTATAATAGCTTTATTAAATTAGAAAATAAAGTAAATCGATTTTATAAAGGTATTTTTTAATAGCTATTTAAAAGAAGAAAATTATATAGTTATATTTAAAGGCTTCTATAAGTTCTATTAAAAAGTAGATTTAACTATTAAAACTAAGCTATATAAATAAGGCTTTAAGTTTAAAACTAATTAAATAATTTACCTTTTGAAAGCCTTATATAGCTTAAAGTAAAGCTTTAAACTTTAATAAACTAAACTTATTAAGTTATTAAAAAAGAAGGTTTTATAGCGTTAATTTCTAACTTTACTATTTTTATAATTTTAAGGTTAAGATTTTTATAATAACCTATATTAATAATTATTTAATTATAGACTTTAATAAGGCCTATATTTAATAACTTAAGAAAAGTTTAAATAAAGTTTACTTAATAGAAAATAAAAGGCCGGCTTTTTTCTTTTTAAAGGTTTAAATAATAAAGAATAAGCATTGCTTTTTTTTATAACTTAGTTAAGCCTAATATATATAAAAGGTAATTAAAACCTTTAACTTTAAAAATAGCTATAAAATACTAGTTCTATTATAGCTTAAAATAATAATTTAAAAATGATATTGAACGTCGTTAAACGTCATAGTAGATTGGGAATCAGCTTATTTATGCTTAGCTAAAGAAGTTGCTATATATAAGCCGTAAGGCTATTACCTATTTTAAAAGGAAACCTATGTATTTTTATTTAACCTATTTAGGTTTAATTGGACTAAAACCCCTTTGTCCTCATTTATACCCAGCTTCTAAGCTATCCTAATGCCTCTGGCCCTGTAAGGCTTCGATAAACGTCCCTTTGGTCGGTTTCGGTATAGTTACAGTCTTGCAGTTGTATCTGTGCTTAGTGGATACCCCTAGGTGGTAAGGCTGTTTTATTAGTCCGTAGGTTACGGTAAAAGTAGGCCCCGCCCCACTTTTTACCTCAGCCACTGGCCAATGAAAATTAGCTCTTTTGCCTTGCGCGAGACTCGAACTCACAACCTCTCAATTGTATGCAGCAATTTGAAAGGCCCTCAGATGCATGCCACTGCGCTACGGGATAAATAATAACTTAATATAAAGACCTTAAATTAAAAAGAAGCCCTATAAATAAGTTAAATTATATACTATTTTAATATATAGTAAATACTATAATAATATATTTAATAACTTAAATAAAGCCTAATATTACCTTTATAATATAGTAGCTTTTAAAAAGTATATAATAACCTACTATAATAAACCTAAATGCCGTTAAAAACCTTCTAAAGTATTTAAATAGTATAGAGAATTTAATAATCATTTATAGCTATAGTACTATTAGACTTATTAAAAAAGAAGGCACTATAGTATTTATAAACTTTATAGATTTAAACTTTATAAAGGACTTAAAGGATTTAAAATCTACCTATAGCTTTATATTTAAAGTAACTAGAGGCTTTATAAACTAGAAATTAAAGAAAGCCAATACTATAAGCCTCTTTACTTTAAAGGTTAAAACCGATATACTTATTAAGGCTATTTATAAGGCTTTATAGATTAGAAAGGTTTATAAAAAGCTAAAGTATACTTTAGTAAGCTCTATCCTTTTATATAGTAATAATATTAGCTTTATAATTACTGCCTATAATCTAGCCTTTTATAATTGTACTAAGTATATACTATTAAATTACTATTAAATTAAGAAGTAAATTAAAGTACTATAAGTTACTATTAACTATTTAAATATTAAATAAATACCAGCTAATAGATTAATTAAGCTACTGGCTAGTTAAAAATTTAAAACCTTTATAGGTCTTTTAAGTTTAAAGAATAGACTTATAGAGAAAAAGTTAATAGAAGAATAGATTAAAAAACTACCTTTTCTATATTTAATTTTCCTTTATAAATTTATAAAAGTAGTTACTTAATACTTTAAATATATAAGCTTTAATACTTTATATACTTTATATTTTAATATTTTAATTAATTAATTAGTTTATTAATTTTAGCTTACTATAGTAGGCCTTAGATTTAAATTTAAGCCTATTATTTATTATAAGTAGAAAAGAGGTATTAAATGAAGTCTTTATAAGGCTTAAGTTTATAATAAGTAGTTACTATTATATTATATAGTAAAAGTTTAAATAAGAAAGTCTACTTATTAACTATTTAGTATTTAGCTAATACCTTATTTTACTATAAGGCTATTTAAAGGCCTATATCTTATTAACTAATAAGTTAAACTGTTTATAATTTTATATTTAAACTACTAAGGCCTATTATTATAAATAATATAAGTAGCCTAACTTTAACCTTATAATAACCTATACTTTAAGTTAAGAATGTTAGGTTTTATAGCCCTCTTTATATAACTATAAGTCGATTATTAAAAAGCTGTAAACTATATTAACTTAACTGCTTATAAGACCTATAGTTAACTATTAAGCTAGTTAAATTAATTAAGATTTAATAGGCTTATAGTTAAGTAAGTAGATTACTACTATACTTAATTATAGGCCTATAGGCCCTATAGGTCAGAAACTACAGTAGGTTTAGTAAGTAGTTTATAGGGCTTAGTAAACTTTAAGGTCAATTAAACTATACTTTAGCCTATCTACTTACTAAAGTATATAAGACACTATATATTAGTCGGTAGGTATATAGTAAAGGTTAAGTACAAACCTTACTATAGAGATTATTACAGTAGATTTATAAAAGGCTAGTATTATAATACAATTGTTTACCTACTATATTTCTATTCTGCAGTACCTACAAGGTACTATACACTAGTACCCCAGTACTAAGCTATAGGTATCGCATATAAGACTTCCGCTATACTGTAAGCTAGTGTATGAGCACTAATTACAGGGCCCTTAGGCCTATAATTGGCCATACCTATTCCAATAACAATTCCTAAGTTACATAACCTGGTACTATAGATATTTAGCCAGGTAGTTAGGCTTCCACTTTCACAAATACATCATCTTTACACCCTTATTAAGCAATGCTATGGTGACATTCCATTACCAGGCTTAATATTGTATTGTATATTCAGCTCTATAAATAGTAATAAGATAAATTAATAAAGTTTAATAGTAAATTTAATTTTCTCTTAGTAAATTATAAATCAAGAAGTATTAGAATAATATAGACGATATTATATAAAGTAATTAAAATAATAAATAAAAACGCTTTAAATTTACTGTAATTTTAACCTGTTATTAATAATAAAACCCTATAATATAGTTTACTATAAATTATAGGAAATAGTAAAAAATAGTAATTTAAATAACTTTATAATATAGTATATAATGAAGTTAAGTTTTAAATATAATAAAACTATTACTTTATTACTTAATAATTGAAGTTCAAAAGTTTAGATAGAGCAGCGGTAAGGGTATGGGGTGCGGCCAGCTAATAGGTAAAAGGAAGGTGGGCTTGCAGCTTTGTGGTAGATTCAGGAGTTCAGGAGTCATGTATAAGAGTATGTCTACTGCTTGCATTCTACCTTAGATGGATCATCGACTTTTATTTCTTCAAAAACATACCTATTGCATGTATGTAGTAGTATTTAGGCCCTCTGATCAGGTTAAGGCCATGCTTTCTATGTGGTTTGCGAGCCTATATTGTCTTCCAATTGTCATTGACTAAGTGCAGCCTGCAAGCTAGCCACTATTTACATACATACGTTAACCGCAGGCTTGTAATAGCCTAGTCGTTGATAAAATGTACCATAGCACTGCTTTATAATGTATGTAAAGATAATAAATTCTATAAGTAGAAGAGCCTAGTTACTTAATTAGATATATCTATAGTACTAAATTATATAACCTATAAATTATATATACTAACTTTTAAATCCTTACAATACCTCCTTTATATATTAACTTTACCTTAAAATTATCCTTTTAATTATACCTCCTTTATATACTATATTCTATTACTAAATAATAATATATTTATAATTACAACTTAATATTTTAATTATACTATAATTTTATTCTTTATTTTAACTATACTAATAACCTTTTAATATTAATATCCTTATTACTATACCGTATTATCATCCTTATATATTATTTTAAATAATACTATTCTTTTTATTTATATTATTTTAAAACTATAATTTAATACTTTAATTATATTAACTTAAAACTATATTTTAATACTCCAATTATACTAACTTAATACTATATTTTAAAGCTTTAATTATATTAATACTATTTATCTTTTTATTTATTTATATTATACTCTTTCCTATTTACCTTTTTAATTTAATAGTTAAATTATTTTAAAAATTTAGTTTATTTTAAATTATAATCCTATTATATTAAAATCATTTACATTTTACCTCCTTTACTTCCTATATTCTTTTTATTTTTATTTTTATTTCTTTATATTTATATTTTATACTTAATATTTACTTTACTATTAATTTATTATTAACTATAATAAGTTAAAAGTTAATAGTTTAAAAGACAATAAATTAAAAGATAATAAATTATATTATTATAATAAAAGCCTATAATTAAAGTATAATAGATTAAATTTATAAAAGGATAAGTTATATTATTATATTTATAATAAAGGGTTAAACTTTAAGGGTAACTGGTTATACTATTATAGTAAAGGCAGGAGGTTAGATTTTAAAGATAATAAGCTATAGTATTATTATAAATATAGAAAATATAGTAAGGTGGTTATATTAATTAAAGGGTAAGTAGGTTAAATAAGATTAAATAATTTAATAAATTATAAAGTTATTTAATAAATTAATAAGGTTAGTAATAAATTAAGGTTATATTAAGAGTTTATATAAATACCAAATATTTAATTAATAACGTTTAAAGTATAAAATTATTATATTAATTAACGTTATTATTAAGTTAATATTAAGGATAATATTAGGTTATTTAATAATAGAGGATAACGATATTATTATAAATTACTTTTTAATATTATAGTTAAGTTAATTAAATAGTAGAAACTTACTAAGGCTTTAAGGGAAGTTAGGTTTTTAATTTAAATATAAAATTAAAAAAAAGATTACTATTTAGCAGATTATTAAGGATATAGAGTTATAGTTACTATTAATAAAATATACTGTAATATTGCTTTATAATGTATATAAAGATGATAAATTCTGTAAGTAGGAGAGCTGGGTTATTTAGTTAGGTATATTTATGGTGTTAGGCTATATGACCTGTGAATTGTATATACTAGCTTCTAGATCCTTGCAGTTATGGTATTATAGTTTATATTATATTCTGTCACTATTTCAGTAACTATAATATATACTTAATAATATATAAATAAATATTATATATATAGGATAATAATAAAAAAGACTGTTTTTATAGTTAACTATAATAGTAGTTGCATTTTAATACCTGATAATAAGATTAAGGATTTTTTAATACTTTAACAGCGACTTTTTCTATATATAGAAAAGTATTTATAGTAGGTTAGGAAGGTTCTAGGAGGGTAAGTGCGACTTCGGTTGCATTAATATTACTGACGTAATATTTATATTAGGCGACCTTTACGCAGATCAGGGCTGACTAAGTAGGGAAAGCCGAGGCGATGTATCAGCGGGCACTCTCTAGGTTTCAGACCGCCCTAGGACCGTCTGTGATGAACCCCTACTCAGAACCTCTGAAAGGGATATACAGTTGAAGGTAACTTCTGAATGATGGTTCGGTGCAGCTAAACAGTGCACAACAAGTAAGGTAGTCTCAATGCAAACACAAGATGCTGTGAATACAAGCTATGATTGCATACTGCGGGCAGTGTACCTAATCAGATGTCTATAGCGCTGTCTACTGCTCTTCTCCCCATTTTCCAGCCATCCTTCTCCTGATCTTGGCCACGTCGTCCATCCCAGATTCAGCAGCGGCTTCGTACGCTAGCCGGTAAACTTGCGTGTTCTCCGAGAAGAGCGGTCGCTTGTCACCCCAGCCCGTCAGGTTGCGAATTTTCTCACTGCTCACCCACTGACTCCAAGCAAAGACCAGGTCGCAGTTCTGGCCAGATGCAGCTGCTGGGAGCTCTTCCCGAGTAACTCCGAATCTTGCTCCGTTTCCGAATCCATACTCGAGTGCCAGCGCAGTGCCCACTTCTCTGAGTGTTTCATATCTCCTTCCAGAGATGTTGAATACCTCGCCAGCGACTGCGCGCCGGCCATCATTCAGTCCACCTACTCCCGGTCCTCCCCACAGTGCGGTTGTCGCCAAAGCTACGTAGCCTTCGCCACAGTCATCAATGTGCAGTCCATGCATGATGGTCCCTTCATCTGCCGTAAAATCGAGGGTTCGTTCCTCCAATCTCCCTCCCTTTTCTTGGTGGGCACTAGAAAACGCAGCAGCGTAGTCAAAGGCGGCACCGTAGTAGCTCCCACTGTATCCAAACACAGGCGTGGCCCTCACAACAGCGGCATCAAAGTCGCTTCCTTCAGCGCCAGCCACCTCAAGCACGCGCAACGCGGCATCCATACGACCACGAATGATAGGATGCAGCTGCAGCGGGCTCTCTTCTGCATGTGGCGTCAGGTTCTTGTCTCCATGCAATCCTGTCATGCCGTAGTCCTTGCAACCAGATGACCACAGGACCAAAGGCCGAACACCACGAGATGCTGACTCCTTGGATAGCACCTGGATTAGCCCGAGAAGGTCGTCCCAATGCTCTGCTTCGGTATTCCTTGATGGTTCGGTGCAGGTGACAATGACGTCCCAGACATGGCTGTGAGACAACACAGCCCTCAGCAGCACGTCTTTGTCGGAGAGAGACCCGACGATGGGGATAACTTCGTTTATTGCCAGACGGCGAGCGGCTGATTCACGGCGAACCAAGCCATAAACCCGAAAGAAGGCGGGAGGGTGAGAGGTTGGACTGCCGGTGCGGAGAAAGGCGTTGCAGATAGCAGTGCCTAGGTAACCATTTGCGCCTATAACGAGGACGTTCAGGGCTTTGGGCGAAGCTGGTGATGCTGAAGGGTGGTTCATGTTTCTGTTGGGCCGTGGACGTGTCGAATGGATTGGGCCTGGGTGACTTGAAGACTCTGGAAGATGGGAACGAGATGGTTGTGATATGTACCTAGAGTCTTAAAATAATCTGCCTGGTAATTACCCCAATGATGCTGTAATCATGAGCTGACAAATCCCCAGAAAGGAGTCTTTGATGCTACCAACAGACGTCCCTGGTGGAGTGCTCAAGCACTAAAGCGTTGAGAGAGTGCGCCAAGCAACTCGACTTGCCCAAAAGGGCGAACGCAAAGGTGGCTGTGCAAAAGCTTAATGGGACGTCTGTCGTCTAACAGACCACAAGATCATGGGATAAGGAGGTCCAAATCTCAGGCACACACATCTCGTAACCATCAGTTCTTTCATTCGTCAATTGAGAACGGCTCGAGCCTAATCTCACGATCGGGGGGCATTGTGCATGACTAAGCCAGCCAACGAGTCACAGCCAAATGCAAAGTAAATTGGCACTATCTCCTGTGCCTCCATTTCTTGATGAACCTGTCTAACTTGAAGCAGAAGCCTTCTCTGCAGCATGATTTTCTGCTCCCTCGGGATCATGAGCTGAGACCTCCACCTCGACTCTCATCCCCTCCAAGCCCAGCTGGTTCACCCCGACAGCCGTCATGATGGGCTGGTGATCTGGCATCCACTTCTTCAAATTTCGGACCAGCGCGCCCACCGCTTCGTCGTTAATGACTCAGGTAGATGTTGAGTTTGTAGACCTGGACCCATCTCTTTCCGCCGGCTGTTCGGAGGGCTAGGTCGACATTCTCGAAGGCTTGGTCGATTTCGTCTGACAGATCCTTGTGGACCTCGCTCGTGTCGGGATTCCAGCCGCCTAATTGATGGTAAATGTCAGCTGAGCAAAGCAAAGCAGAGAGGGGAATCGTACCTTGGCCAGCGCACTCAATCTTGTCCCCAACACGGACGGCTTGACTGTACCATAGCTCCCGGCGCTTCTCCTCGCCAAATCCCTTGTAGCAAAAGCAAGATAGATGAGACATTCTGACCTAGAGCAAAATCGCTCGCTCGAGTTTCTCAGGGTTACAGATGAATGCTGTGTAACTCCAGCTCGGAGATTGCCGCCTTTGGCATGCCCCGGCTCAGATCACTGTACTTCAAGACAGTCGGAAATTCACGGTCGAACTGCCGCTGATAACGGTCATTACTAATATCCCTTTACCTGGGCGCAGCAGGACCAGATCGGCCATGGTAAAGGAAACAGAAGCTACAGTGAATTCCAATCGCATTCTGAGCCTTTCCATCTGGAATCTACGGGTAAATGACATTCAGAATGTAGAAAGGTTCTTTAACATCGTGAAATTTTCTAGCTGAAGAGATAGCACCAATTCCTACTCTATCTATTACTCTATTAGGCGTGTTATTCCCTTATCTCCTCCTCGGAATCACAGCCGCATAATCAAACACATCCTTCTCATGCTTCAGGGTCTGTCTAAACCGAGCATAAACATAACCCAGCCCAATACACCCCGAGATCAAAGCCATCAAGAAACCTCCCAAAAAGGAATCGACAAGACTCTGTCCACCGGAAGACTGATGTCTCTGCTTCCCCACAGGTGATGTTTGGAACCACAACCCTAACACAGCGAGTATTCCCATAATTAATGAAATCGCCCCCTGGAACTCAAGCGAGGTTCCAACCTTAGTAGCCCATGATGCTGACCCTGCACTTTTCCCGCTCTTGACAGCAGTAGTTGTATCGGATCTCGTATGTCCCCGACCACTGCCATCCGCATTCCTATCATTGCGGTACCCGGCAAGTGCCCCAACCTTGAACTTTTGCATCGTTTCGGTGGCATCATCGCCATGGCCGGCGTAGTCGTATGGCTCCGTGGCATCGGTGCCGGCACATTCAACAAGAACGTCGATTCCGCCAGGGTCATCATGGATGATGTGGACGATGTCGGTAGTTTCTTGTGCGGTTAGCAATTAGATCACCGGGATTGTCAAAGTTCTTGTTGGCCCAGTTGCAAGTGAATAACAAACTAATTTACTGTTGAAACACCATTACCGCCTGCTTGAGGCGGTGACTGTCGATTGTGGTGATGCCGCTCACAGCCACGGACGGTCGTTACACCGCATCGCAGGGCATCATACACTGACCGTGCCAAAAGCGGAGAAGTAAATCCGGTATGACCGGCAGTGCATCTTGAACTCCGACGACCTGTAAGGCCCAATCCGTCTGCTCGTAACCGCGTTTTGACCCATTAGTCTGTGCCGTCGCCGAGCAGTTGAGGACGGCTGTGAGCAAAAGTGGGGCGTCGATTCAGGGGTCGTTGTGGATACGCTGTGGAAGTAAATAAACCCCTAGCCAGGGGTTCAATGCCAGGGTTTAGGGGTAAGGGACAAGCATAAGTTTTGTGCCGAGTTCAAAGATAAAGAGATGTTAACCTTTAATAGTTCTTTTGCCAAACGTAAAAAGTTACTGAAGTTGTTCCTGGCGCCTGCGCTATGATTCAAAGTCTATAAAATGGCCTGCAGATTTCAGAATCTATCCATCCCTCTTCGTGTGAAGAATGCTTCTACATGGTACAGAAACATAAGAAATGAGTCTTAAAAAGAAAAAATAGAAAGGAAAATGAGATCTGAGACTCCAATCAAATGCAAGGCATAAGAAAAGGAAATTTCATATTCCACCCCTCTTCGACGCCCATTCTGTTCTCCTCGTAGCACTGCCGTAAAAGTTGAGAGGCCGAGTGACCAAGAACTCTGGATCGTAGACGACGGCCTCGGGCGACGTGTCTTTAAAGCTGTAGTTGTAGACCAGTTCTGCCAAAATCATCTTCATTTCGGCCAAAGCAAGATTGAATCCCACGCACCCTCTCTTGCCCACAGCAAAGGGTGTGTAGAGCCCTTTGCGGGCTGCCTGGGCGGCAAATCCCTGCTCGAGCCACCTTTCTGGGTCGAACTTCAACGGATTGTCCCAGTGGGCAGGGTTCTTGTGCAAGCTTGGAAAGCAAGTAGTAACGGCTGAGCCCTCCGGTATGAAATAGCCACCGGGCAAAATGATATCCTTCCTTGCGTTCCTCGTTGTCTGGAAACTCGGGCTGTGCAGCCTCTGCGTTTCTTTGACAAAGCAATCGAGAAACTTCATGGCATGCAACTGGTCGTAGCTCCAGTCGTTCTCGCCATCTGCACCATGGTCGACAAGCTCTTGTATGAGTCGCTCCTGGTTACCGGGGTATTTGACCAGTGCATAGAGGGCCCATGATAGTAACGAGGCGCTGGTGGTAAAGCCAGCACCTAGAACCGCTACCGTGTTGCCAAAAGCACCGGCTCCGGTAGGCCCTGTCCCTTGTCGTCTCTAACACGGCTCAGATAGTCGGCAACACACGTTGCTTTGATGGAAGCCGTCGGGTCCGTGAGTGACAATGTCTCCCTGTCAGGTGTGGAGCATTCGTTCAGAGCCCGGGCAGTCTCAGCCCAAAGCTCATCCCGAACTGTACGAAGTCGGGCTGCATCCCCAAACGGCAAACGTCCGTACCGCGCGGGTCGTAGTGACACCTTCTTCATGAGATGTAGATACTGCCCAAACAACCGGATACCTAATACTAGTGTCACTTTGTCTCTCAACTCTACTACGTGCACCCTTTGGCTGCACCGACTCACACACCGTACTCAACAAGCCACCTTCAGACGATCCCTCTCAGACGAGGTCGAGTCCCGTGATTCGTCACACCAATAATGCACGCACATGCAAGGAGACTGCAAAATCATCTGATTCATCTATTTCTGATTCAGTTATTGAGGTTTCTTACCGGAAGTCCTGCTTCTACATGTACCTTTCCCAACGCTCTTCCGGAGAGCGTAACCCATTCTACAATTCTATGTTGTATGCATCAAGCCCTTGTATATATCCTACCCCTGTCTTTCTTCCATCTTGTTCGTCTCAATAGGTAATACCTACTAGTGATAGCCGCTACGACCGCTAGGAGGAGCAACCCCACGGCTCGGAGGGGGAGCGGCACCACCGCGGGAAGAATGAGAGTCAGAGACACTGCTACCGTAACGAGGATCAGGAGCAGTACCGTAGCGGGAAGGGGCAGGGGCAGAAGGAGAAGAACGTCCGATGTGCCGGGTAGTGGGTGGAGGGGCACTGCCGCGGGTAGAAGAAGCAGAACGGGAACTGCTGTATCCGGAGCTGCTGGGACGGCTAGAAGAGGGACTCGGAGTCCTGCCCAAACCAGTGCCAGCCTTTGAAAGATCCCTGTAAGGAAGAGTAACGCGGTTCCGTTGCTCATCGACGACGTGGACGACTCGGGAAAATCTTTCGGCCCAGAAACGACCATTCTCGAGCGGGAGGTTACGATAAACAATGACCTTGGAGCTGGTGCGGTCGCGGCCAGCTCGGGCGGTGCGTCGGGCGTCAAAGAACTTGCCAATAACGTCATGAAAGCCTGGCCGGCCGTGCTTCCAGTCGATGTAAGTCGCTCCCCGCTCGGCCTGCATGCTGATTCTCTCGTATTCCTCCTCGGGTTTCGCGGATTCGCCGTCGGGGCCGGTGATGCCGACAATTTCCCAGCCCACACAGCGTGCCATGTAGGCTCGGATGAAGGCCTGAGTAACCCAGTCGCGGCATCCGTCAAGGGCACCCCCCTTAACCTCGCGGAAATTGAACATCCTCATGTCGGTGTCGGTGTCGGGCCGGCCGATGATCAAGCGCATGAAGTCGCCGAGGGTGAAGTTGGGATTGGTGACCCTAAACTCGAAGCCGGCAGAGGCGATACGCGTCTGCGTGACATAGTCACAGAGCTTGATCTGGCAAACTCCGCAGTTATCGTCCCTGGTTTTTGCGCCCTCTCCAGCCTCCATTGATACGCGTGCGGCATTGATAACACGACGGTTACCTGCAACCTTTTGGGCGTTGAGGTTGACCTTGAAGATGACGTGGGGCTTGGTCTCACTGCTGGCTAGGAACTCGACGGTGAAATGCCTGATGCGCTGTTGCAGAGCCCACGCCAAGTCTGGGTAACTCCGACTTGCATTCTCAACATCGCGCCCATCGTAAACCTGGGCGCCCTCATTGGTAATATACCGTGCGGGTTCGTATCCAGACATGTTGCTTTCGCCAGGAAAGTCAAGTAAAAGTAGTAGTATACAACTGAGAGAATAGGTAAACTGTGAACTGTAGAGTTGAGTGATGATGATGAATATCGTATGTTTCACTGGAAGCCAAAGGGCTTTAATACTTCTTCAGACTCGATGATGATCAGGCCGGATACGAGAGACGTCCGCGTCCGGGCTGGCTGCCCGGCACGGCGGTCTCGTGCCGGAGCCGTATAGCCATTATTAGAGCAAGTGATGCTAAAAGTGGTAGACCAAGGCCCATATGTTTCGGTCATGGTCCTGTTTTTTTGCAGACATGCGTCCTTGAAATTCAAAATGTTTCCTATTCCAGCTGGTAGCAACCAACAACACCATTAACCCCTTGGTCCAGAAATAGGTCTTGTTGGCCAACCAGTCATTTCACACCACCGTCTTGAGGCTTGGCTTCAACCAACAACAATACGCTCACGCCGTCCAAGAGGTTTGCTGATATGGGGGGTAGCTAGGTACGTAAAGAAAAGTAAAAGAACCATATCTTACAATCTTAAGTCCTTCTTAGGATCAATTCAGACCAAATCCGGTATTAAAATTCATAAAACAGGGCCTCGTTCTATTTTTATTTTGCAAAAAGCAATCCCTTCAACCAACACCAAACATACATAACTGCATTCCCTTTCACACTGTATGCATGCCAAGCCTTTTTTTATCTTACATATCGTTAATTCCGGATTTCCCCCACCAAACCTGATTTCTTTTTGTTTTCTTTTTCTTTTCCCCAAACCAAACCGTTTTTCCATCATCAAAATGCCGCCAACACCGCCAAACGACCGGAATGCTGCTGTGAGACAATTCGCCCAGACGCTTGATAAAGACGAAGAGCTCTTCAAGCTAGGACAGTATTCCTTCCGCCCCTTCTTCCCCTACCCGCCTAATACCCCTCGCGTCTTCGTCAAGGTCGGCGGAGTAGAATTCAAGCAGGGCGAGGGAGACATGCAAAAGATTGCATATGAGTGGATGCGCCGGGAACGCGAGAGGGATCCAACCTGCAACATCTACGTCCCCGAAGTCTTCAAGATATTCACCAAGGGAGGAGGCTTAACCTTCATCATCATGGAACTCCTCGACAAGGCAAAACCCGTCGAACATCAGCTGAGAACACTTGACGATGCCACCTGGGACCGCAATGAGCCCATATACTACCGCATGATCGCCGACGGAATTCACAGGCTGAGTCGCATCCCGGTTCCCCAGGGAGCGACCCCGGGGCCGTTCACCCAAGGTGAACGCAGGCTAAAACACATCCTCTTCAAAGACCACGAAGCCCCGATTGTCTACCCTACCGTTCAGGACTTGGAGGACCACCTAAACAGAATCGTGATAAGAATGCCTAAATACCGCAGGAAACCCGACCAGGCGCCGCGGATCACTTTCGAAACGGACCTCACGTTTTGCTACACAGACTTCAATGACGAGAACTTCATGATTGAGACGGAGGCTGACGGTCGTCCTCGCCTATACATTATCGACTTTGAGCACGCTTCCTTCTTGCCCATCAGCTTCCTCGCCTACCCTGTTTATATGCCTCAGTCTTTGAACAGATGGGAACATGTCACCAAGTGGGTGGCCGAAAGGTTTGGGGATTCGCTACCGCAGACCAACGTCAAGTTGATGGATGAGGTTCGGGCTTTGTGGGTCATGTCTGGGTCCACGATTGGACTTACGGAGGCGCAGAGGCAGCGTTCATAAATGGAAACAGCAAATGCACATATTGTCTGCTTCGTGTTATATCAGGGAATGAGGCGCTGTTTTCCTTGTTTTTTTTTGTTTTTTCTTTTGGCTTCTTAAAATCGAAAAATGAAATTCTGGGCCCTGCCAAGGGCGCTTAAATAACCCAGCCAGCCTCTTGTCCCCACCAGTGTTCAATCACTGCAATCAGAGATGGATCTGAGACTCGATTGTGGCTAGGAAAACATATCCAGTTAAGGTAAATTATTAAGTAATACTATTACTTTAGTGTTAGCAATAAGTCTATAGATATTAGATTAAGAAATAGATAGTAATTATTTCTTTTAAGATTTTAATAGTCCTTATTTAAAAAGTCCCGTTATATTAAAGTTCACTAAAGACAGCAATAAGGACAGATTGGATAAATGGTTAAACATAAATAGCATTCTGGAATCACCATTACCTTCAATATCGATAGAAGCAGACAACGTGGGGCGCTTCGGCGCCACAATGTTGAACCCAAGCCTCCAGGACGACCACGTCGGTCACTTGACTGGTAAGTCGCATGTTCTATGGGAAGGCTTTTCGATTACGTGAGTGGGCACATCTGACAGACTTCCCTAGCTCTGAAATACAGCACCCCAACTCTGTCAACCCCTACTACACCCGGCTTAGATCCTTTTCCGGACGATATTTCAGTGCCTGGTACCCCGACATCGCTTTCTCTGCCTAAAGTCCACAGGGAACGAAATGGAAGCACCAGCAGGAATAGTCCCACCAGTAGGTAACCAATTTTATCGCTCAACATTAGCAGGCTACGACCCCCGGCAATTAATTCAGCAGTCCGAATACAGGTTGCTGGGGTTGCCTCTGGGGGGGAGAGAAGAGGGCTTTGAAAAAGATATGTCACATGGTCTCGTACTATCAGGTACCCAAAACCCGGGCTCATAAGGCGATCGATAATGGGAACACTTGCAAGTCCAGTGTATTTCTGGTTTAGCCGAGCTATAAAACCCATTTTCCAACGAATACCGCTCTGGTTGCGATATCTGGGCAATGTATCAACAGAGCATCCGGCCGTTCCTCAGTACCTAAGCATGGTCTCAGTCACTTCAGTGAATAATTCAAGGCTCAACGACAGAATCGTGATTTTCCAAAATATCAAGCTTGTTCGAGGTACCACCACGACTGTTGGGGTTTATCATTCAACCCTGACCCATTCCTGCCTGGTATAACAACTTCTACACGGACCTCGGTGCTGGCAATATGGTTCAAGGCACATGGAAGTTGTTAACTTTGTGTAAAGACCAGAACCACATCTATCCTGTTTGTCTCGCATTAGATTCCTACAAAACGACCAAACATGTTGTCAAGCACTTACACAGATCCAGAAGGTTTCTTTGTAATACCCATTTGCTGCATACCACATGTCGTATGAGACACCCCATCGGCTTGGTCCATCGGTTGACCCACTGTCCGTTTTGACAGCAGTTGAGCTCCTGGCTTGGCCTGACCCGGCATTCACGCTATGACTGGGTCCTTGTTTGGCTAGTAAGCCTTTGGCAGTGCTCGCAGAGCTTTTTTGCCGAGGCTGGGCTGTGGTCCGAAGAGTGAAGGAGTTCCGAAATCTGCTTAGTAGTTTATCCGCAAAGTCTATCATCAAACGTTGCCTGGTAATGGAGAGCTCTCTCATTGCGGATATCTGGTCACCGAGTTCCGCTTGAAAATTTGGGGAATAATCTTGTAGCATGGCGAGACATTCTTCATCTGGGAGACCACAAACATCCGAAAGGTATGCTGCCAGAAAGTCAACATCCTGCATGTATTCCTTGTGTAACGTTACGGTCGTCGAACTCCTCGGTCTGGTGGGTAAGTTCCTTTCAGACTTCCCATGTTGAACTTCGAAGTCGGTGTATATGATTCGAAGTCGCTTGTATAAGGACATGTCCTCATCGGCTTGCCTGTCGGTCTCTGATAGATAAGGCCTTGGAAAGGGGGATTTGGGTTGATCTTTCGGAATTTCGAGCGTTTCAGTTCTCTGTGTCTCATCGACTTCCAATACAATGGTCTCGTCGCTAACACTATAGACCAGACCGCATGTAACATTGTGACTTGATGCAATTGCGGGAAGATTAGCATTGACGCTGTCTCCAAAGCCGTGCCATAAACTCACCATGTGATCAGTTCGTCGCTTTTTCCTCGCGATGGTGCTTGGCAAGAAGGGCAGTTTTGCATCGTTTTCCGTTTTTGCCTTCGAAATATCATGCCCATGTAAAGTGTTGTACCAGGCTATATATGTGTTAGTGATGTGCGCTCACGCAACCCATCTCAGCGATGAAACAGGTAGGTTTGGAAATTGATGACTTGCCTTCATGACTTCTGTCCATGGCCTTGAGAGATCCAAGACGGTGGTGCCATCGGCATTCTCAAGATACCACTCATCTCGTTCGATCTTGCGAGTTCCAATGTCTTCGAACCTGTCTTTTAGAATAGACACGAATAACTTGTAGTAACTGTTAGAACCACAAAAGGTAAATTGCTGACTCGGTTCTGGGTCTTGTAACCTCTTTACTTATTGGGAAGAAATCGGAAACTTGAAGACTTGCCTCTTTTGACGTTACAGTATCAAGAATGAGGCCCACCATCCTTCCCCGAGCATCGACGACCTCGACAGTTCGCCGTGATACTCCCCGTGGGTATGAAATCGGAGTTGCCAAAGTTTGCAAAGAGTCGACCTGCTCACGTAGGACCTGGATTTGCCCTTGCAGGTTTGCAATTATTCCCTTAAATTCGGCTATCTTCTGCGCAATTTCGAGCTCGCGTGTCTCGGAAAGAACTTGGTCGGGTTCGGCTACTTTACGGGCGGGTTGGGAGTCTCGTGGCTCTTGATCAAAACACGTCGTGTTAGACCCACGACGGATCAATTTATGAAGCAGGTTATGTTATCCATAGAACTTTGCAACATCTTGGTATGGAGTGTTGAAAACAACCTGGAACGTTGGCAACTGAAGGGCCCCAAATGCTGCTGGCTGCGGTGTCACGGGTCATCCCGAGCTCACGCCCAGAAACTCAAACAGAAAGAGACCAGCGATGGTTATATGTAAACTTACTCACCTGTTGCTCCTGTCGGCTTTTTGCCCCTTTCAGGTTTGGAACGAAGCCCTAGAAGTGCTACCGCGGCCGAAGCGGCAGTAGCAGCAGCAAAGTATTGCCACTGTTCGTTCTTGTGGCTGTCGGCGTAGTTGCACACTCCTTTGATAACGATGCAAGACATTCGTGGTGTATCCCATATTCCTGCTCCTTCCATCTCGAAAGCAATAACCTTGTGTTCGCGGGAAATTCTGTCTCTGTCCTCGCCCGACCTCATAATCGCGTCACCAGACGCAATCACTCCAACATGAATCGCTAGCCCGTAATATTGTGTTCCGTGGTCACTACTCCGAGACACCAGCTGTTCTTCCTCACAGCCGAGATCGATGCAAAGAGTTTTGGCAGCCGTCTCACAGATCCAGCCATCTGCACAAGTACAGGGATGCTTGGATCGGTGACGATGCTGGTATTTGGGCTCGAACAGTTTGTCCTGCGAGGCGCCAGGGTGTCGATATCTGGGCGGGCGTGTCCCCCTGCTCTGCCCTTCCATAACCTCTGCCTGCTGAAGGTCTATCAATAGTTGCGCAGTTTTATGCTCCAGCCGATCTCTGCCCTGGACAGTGCCAAGCTGGTTGAGCAAAGCCCTAACGTCCCTCTGTGCTCTCGGAAGACTGTCCTCGATTGTGGTTCTGACAATGAAATTCCCCGGGTATTGACGTCCAAAGTCATATTGGACGATGGACCTGCTAATGACAACATCGCCCAGACGGATGTCCTCATCATGTCCCGAAACTTCCGATGACGGCACACCTCCACAGATACCCACCAGAAGACAAAGTCGAATTCTGGAATAGCTGGACAAGAGGTCGCGGACAGCATCGGCGGCATTCACCCTGCCCAAACCAGGGAGAATAACGAGAACCACGTCATCCTGGCCAATCCGCCCAGTCCTGTACTCATTCGTATCTTGGTGTGATTTTCCATAGGGGTCGCCGTCTGTGTCCCAAAACTTGTTAAAAAGGTATAAAACTGCTTCAGCTTCGACCAGAAGAGCACAGATGATGGCGATTTCAAAATCGTCGCGGGTATCAGGCCGGTGTTCGGCCATCGTATTTATTGCCGAATGAAAAAGAAGGCGCAGAATCAAGCAATGCAAGAGGTTGAAGGTCAGCGAAATAGGGGAGATGAGAACTTAGGCGTGAAGGAAATGAGCAGAGGATCTCCGCACAGGTTGCCTCAAAGCGGTGAAGATTACGGTAGCTCTTTCCATCATATCTCTTAGGTTGTTCGCCTTATTGGAAGGGAAGCGACTTGAGCTGCATGAGAGTTCTGCACCGTCAAAAGCCACTGGCGCCCTGTCAGCAAATACCAATCGTGCCCGACCATCCCAAACTAATACAACATTGGCCAAGAAGCCTGCCTCACGTCTGCCTGCATGGGACAGCTCATCCACAATGCCGAGTTGGCCTCTGGCACAGGGGCTGACCATCAGGCGGTGACTGCCTGCCTGTGGTGGCGCATCATCAAGAGGACGTCTCCTTCTTGCCCGTTGACTCTGGTGATACGGGAATTCTCACAATCTGAAGCAAACCCACCACTGCAAAAGTCCACATGCTTCAAAAGGATCCATTAAACCATTTTTTTCATACGCCTGATATGAGGTATATTACATCGCTTCCAATTCCACTGTGATAAACCGTGAGAGCAATGTGAAAATAAAACCATTTTTGCTTTGTTTTGTTGTTCCCCGTCCCTTCAACCAGAATTGTCTTGTCTATTGACGCCGCACCTGCCCACCCGCTAAAATCCGTGGCCTTCCGGTTTTCCGCTGCGGTAATGAGATAATTCCTCTCATCATCTCTTGTTAAGGGGTAACAAAAAGCAAAGTCATGGCCCCATCATCTCTTTCTACAACACATTCTCAACCAAAACCCGTCCCTTATGACCTGCCGCCAACCGCCGAAGTCAAAACCTGTGTCCGGAAGAAACCGCCCTTTGTCTTCTCAATCACCTGCTGGTACACCGAGGTCGGTGGGTGGTTCATGACGACTGTGCCCTCCTTGTAGTCGATCTTGGCGTCCAATCTTGTGTCGCGGATCAAGTTGACAATCCACTTCTCGGCGGCCTCAGCGTTGAGACCCAACCGCGCGCTGAGATCAGTCAGGGAAATACGGGCGTGGATCTTGCAGTAGCTCTCAAAGATGAGATGCCTGGCAGAGTCGACGAAGTCGTCGGCATGGGCGAGCAGGAAGAAGTCCCCACGGAGAACCTCCTCGGCGAGGACAAGCTGTTGCTGGGCCTCCTCGAAGTCGAAGTCGATGCACAGGGCGTGCACGAAGCGGGTGATGGGGTCCTGGTATTCGTAGGCCTCCTGCTTGACAATGCGGACAATATCCTTCATCTGCTTCTGCTGAACGCCCATGTTCTTGGCCTTGGTGCGGTTGGTGATAACAGCCACGGCAAGGTAGCGCAGGATCCAGGGGCAGTTGGCCTGGATTGTGTTGATGTAGCCGGCGTTGAAGAAGAGGTCGAGGATGGGCTCGCGAGCCTTGTCGTAGTTAAAGAGGGGGAAAAGAGCCCAGTGGATGAGCGAGGTGCGGTGCTGAAGCTGGGCGAGCGGGTTTTGCGACAGCTTGGAGTCAATAACTTCCCGGACCTTTTGCACCTCCTCCAACGCGACCTCCCAGTTCATTGTCAGGATCTCGCAGGCCAGTCTACCCCATGTGGCATAGGCAACCTTGTCGTTGTCCGTGGAAAGAACACGGAAGCGGTAGAGGGTCTCGGTGGCATCTCCGTAGTTACCACAGCTGTATTGAAGGTTACCCAAGTCAAAGAGAGCGTTGACCATATCAATAGTGACCTGTTGTTACACCACTCTAGTCAGCACCACCATTCGATATCCTTACGTCTAACCCTTGTTCTGGAGAGAGCTTACATCGTGCTCCCGCTTCAAGAACTCCAAGTTAGCCACCTTGTCGCTTCGAAGGGCATTAACGACATCGTCGCGCTCAAGGAGCTCTGTGATCTTTGCTGTTTGTTGCTCGTACTTCTCGAGCTGGCTGAAGACCTGCTTTTTCCTCTCGGTGTACTCGGCGGGGGCTTCGTCGAGGCCTTCGAGTTCGCAGTACAGGTTGGCGACGTAGTCGGTCATGTTGGTGCGCTTCGTGAGCGCAAACTTGGCCTGTGTGATCTGGCGCGCCTTCTCCTCATCCTTGATGGTTCCGCTCTCCTCGTCGATAAGCTGGCTGGCGCTGAACTCGAGAAGGGGGAAGATCATGTGGCGGTCGAGGTGGGGGGCGAGCTTGTTGAGGAGGTCGTACTCCGACCCGCCGCTGGCGGTGGTGGAACCCATGATGATGGACTTGGTGTTGTTGTGAAGGGGGTGGGTCGGTTTGGTTCGGGTTGGTTGACGAAGTGGTAAAAAAATTTCGATTTCGTTGGCGGGAGAATCGCAGGTGTCCCGGTCGGTCGGTCGATCGAGGGGCTACGAGGGCGTGGTCGGGCACTGGCAGGGGGAGCGAAAGAAAAGCCGAATTGACAAAGCCGACCAATTTTCAGTGAGGGTATCTTTCGTTCTCTTTGGTGGGGTCAAAAATTGCAAAGTGCGATGCTCCAGTGGGCAACCCGCATTTGGAAAGTCGAGTGGTCTGTGCGCCTCGAATTCTGGCTTTAGTTGACAGCCCCGCCAGGTCCCGGTCCCTCCATTTCTCTGACAGCCCCGGCCATTTGTTCCGCCGAGCACCGACTAGATTTCGATTGCGGCCCGCCAGTCGCGAAGAGCTTCGAGATAGCATCAGTACGACAAGCATTTTGCGACGACGACGATCACCACCCGGTCCATTGACCCTTCGTAACCCACCCCCGACCTCAAACTCACCCACTTTCCTCTCCCCAAAGAAAGAAAACAACCACAGCAACAATGCTCCGACCAACCTTCCCCCCCTCCCGCCTCCTCCGGCCGACCCCCTCCCCCATCTTCAGACAGCTCCTCTCCACCCAGCCACAACACACCCAGACTCCCGTACAACCACCACCAGAACCACAAACCCAATCAAAACGCTCCTACCCCTTCGTCGTCGGCCGCTCCGGCGCCAACAACTTCTCCGTCTACCAGCTCGCCAAGCGCGGCGGCAACCTCAAGCTCACCCTGGTCAAGAAAGTTGAGGGGAACAGGATAGCTTTCAAGGAGGAACTGGCAAAGGGCCTGAAGCTCTCGGCAAAGGACATCAAAGTTAGCAGTTTGACGGGGCATGTGGAGGTGCGGGTGAGTTTACACGATCATGAAAGAAAACGAAGAAGGGTATGTATGGGAATGCTGATGTTGTAATGATCAAGGGACACCGAAAGTCGGAGATTGTGGCTTTTCTAGAGGAGAAGGGGTTGTGAGGGAAGAGAAAATTTGGGTATGGGAATGGGAAAGGTGATTTGTATGATAGAAGGAGGCGTGGATATGGAAGAGGAAATTTCAAGACATGTCTCTGGGACACACGAACAAATGGTTCTGGAGGTGGGAATATGATGAGATACCCCTCGTGGTTGTGTTGTTGGGGGATGCCGGGCTGTATGATAGAAGCAGGTTCCATTTGAGAATAAGGTCTGCTTGCGGTCGATTGTAAGATATATAAAATAAAGCTGCACACCACAAATGCCATACATCAACACCGCGAGCCTCGAAACAAAACCTGAACAACACACTGGGTGATGCTGATATCCCAAGCAAGAAAACAGTGACGAATATCAATACGCCTCACAGCTTGAATACTGAGACTACCTATGTAACCGCCCCTTACCCATTCCAATCCCCTATTCTTTTTGTCCAAAATCACACCAAACCGCATATCCACACAAGAAATATCATACCAATCATGGGCCACCCTATTTCAAAACGCTTTCTAGAATCCCGCCACACACACATAGACGCAAAAAGCATCTCTCTTTCTATCCATCGCCGATGCAAACTTTGGTAGTTGTAACCAGATGAGCCACTCGATGAACCCAAGCGCCCAAAACCACGCTCGCTCGCTAAACCAACGCCAAAACAGAAACCCTTCCATGAATAACAAACACACTTCGAAAAGGTTTGACAAGTTACAACATATTCCTGAAAACACTAGCCGGTAAGGATTCTGCAGTCTGTCTCTCAACGTACCAGACGGGCATACGCGACCAGGTCGGGCAACATCCCCTCGGTGCTCCACTCCCTTGCCTGCATCTGCAATGCGTGCAAGAAACTTTCCTTCGCTGGCAAAATCTCGGGCGGGATACCGCCCTCACCAACTGGGTGATGCGGATCTCGGGCCTTCTCGCACAACCTCCTCAGCAGGTTGATGCCAACGGACGCGATGTAGACAAGCTCCGTATCGCGCTTTGGCTGGCCGCGCACCGGCCTCATGGCTTGGCTTTCGTACAGACTACTAATCTGCCGAATCAGAGTAAACAGGTTTTGCGCGAAGCCATTTCCTGAAGCAAGCCATGACCGTGTCACGCCGCTTTCGTACTCCGGTGCCAGCCCAGCCATGATGTCGGCAGCGAGAAGGCCTTGCATGATGATTGGTTTCCGGACCTCTACCAGAGGTGGCAAGGGATGGCGAGGCTCTTTGGTACAATCGGGAATAGGGGCGATGGCAAGCGCAAAGGCTCTGGTAAGCAATTCACATGGAGGAGCGCTATTAAGGGCAGAGTCGTTCGTGAAAATGGCAGTGTAATGTGTCCTGTTGGGTTCGTCTCGCGCGAGAAGCTTAGCCAGCGAATCAACGGCGTGAGGGAGATACGGGTGGGATCGAGGGTCGTAGGCCGAAAAGTAAAGCTTGTCATTCGCGAACGTTGGAGGTGGGTTCGGAGCAAAGGCGAGCAAGAATTGTAGCAAGCAAAACGCCTGCTCTCGTCCTGGTATTTCGATCGCACCGGCAATGTTGCTGAGTAGTGTTACGAGATCCTTCATCAGATCCAA
The DNA here is from genome assembly GCA_030549205.1 of Apiosordaria backusii. Taxonomy (NCBI): domain Eukaryota; kingdom Fungi; phylum Ascomycota; class Sordariomycetes; order Sordariales; family Lasiosphaeriaceae; genus Apiosordaria; species Apiosordaria backusii. Next base: position 26,022 of record JAUKTV010000020.1, read on the forward strand.
TGTGTTGGTGTTGTTGCGAAGCAGCATTTCTCTTGTCCCCATGTATCGGATGGCCACACACAGCAACTTGATGACGGCATCATCGGCAAGAGGTTGATGATTGTCCTCACGCCAGGACAGATTTCGGAAGATGGTTGTGATGCAAATGAGTCTATCTGCTGCACGATCCAGGTCGTATTCCGGAGATCCATGGACAGGTACGTTCTTGATGGCCAGCCTATCGACGCGGCAGGCCCGGACAATATCCTCATAGGGCGAGATGAGAATTTCATTGGACGCTTCCTCCGAACTCTCGGCCAACAACTCAATCTGCTCTTCTGCGCATTCCACCAGTGCCTCTACCAACTCGGGGCAGAACTTCAGCTCGATTTGGGGGATCGGAATTGTGTTGGTGGGAGAGAAAGAATGGAACTCGCTGGCTGTGAGTCGTGCGAGGACATCCAGGGCAAGTCGTACTTCGCTATGGATGCCGCTTTGCAGACTTTTGGTGAGCGCGTGAAGATCAACGTTCCCGAGTTCATACGCGGCTGGCAGATCGATCCTGGCGTTTTGGAGATCCTCACCCACTCTCATCAAATGCGCATCAATTCCACCAAACGAGATATGTTCCCGGGAAGACGGCATATACTCATCGGGGTCGGTAGCAAAGGGAGCAGCAAACTTGGCGGTGCCCGCTAGTTCCGCGGCCATTCCCTGGTTCTCTTTGTGCGCGGAACTAGGAAGTGAGATGCTGCCAGATTTCCCTTGGGCAGGAGACTGCAGAGAAAAGTCCTCGTTGGTGGGCGTGGCTTGGATGCTTCGAGATATGCTGTGCCGTTGTTGATGTGTCTGGCTTGGCATCATGGGTTGTTGTCCATGTGCCGGATGAGCTGAAGGGAAACCATTCACACCAGGTTGCTGCACCCCTGGAGGCTTCGCTGGAGACGGCATTGGACCTTGTTGGAGTGGTGATGGCTGCCCGGGTTGCATCATTTGTCCCTGCATCTGCCCAGGAGGCATAACCTTAGTAGGCGTTCCTGGGGGCATCTGCGGGCCTTTTTGCATTCCTCCCTGTTGCATGCGCATCTTTACCATTTCCTCATACTTGAACAGCCACCGCTCGTAAATTACTTTGAGATGGGAGGGAGCCGTTGGTATTTGCTGCGGATGAATGTTGAGCGCGAGCGAAACCTGAGCCCAGGCGTTGGATTGGGCAACGCCCCGGTATCCTCCAAACTTCATCACCGTATGAAACAAGGTCTGTAAGTCGATAGGCTGGTTCCCGATCACGGGTGGTGTCTGGTCCATAGGTAGCCCGTTCTGGACCATAAAGTTTCGAAGTTGCTGGTTGAACTGGGCGGAAGGAATCTGTCTGAGAAGCTGCTGTGCCGGTACACCTTGCTGAGGCCTCATTCCACCCGGCGGCATTTGTCCATTGGGGCCGCCTGGTCTCCCCGCCATCATATTCCGCTGTTGTGCCTGGTGCTGCACTTGAGCCTGGACCTGAGCCTGGACTTGAAGTTGGGCGGGAGTCAGATTGGTGTTTGGAGGAAGCTGCATCATGTTTTGAGCATTCATTTGCTGTTGTAATGACCGCTGCTGCATCTGCATTTGATATAAGAGTTGCTGCTGTTTTTGCGGATCCATGGCGCCGCGCCCTTGGCCCATCTGTTGCTGCAGCATCATATTCTGCATCGGCCCAGCCATTGGATTCTGCATCGGTTGAGGCATTTGCTGCATTTGTTGCGGGAGCTGACCTTGCATCTGTGCCATGTGCTGGGCCATCATGGGGTTTCCCATGGGATTTGGCGATGGCGAAGGCCTCGCGGGAGACTGGGCGGGCGCAAACTGGGGATTGAAGCCCTGTGGAAAGGCGTTTTGTTGCATAAAGACCTGCGGATTCCCTCCATGCTCAGACGGAACAGGCGACGTCTGTGGGAATTGTTGCGCGGCGGGTGAGAATGGATGAGGAGAGGCAGTCGACACCCTCTGTGGCACGCTACCCGGTCGCATCTGGTTACTCATAATTGGCGACGGGGTAGCATTCGCAGAGCCATTCTGGTGCAGATGAGGGTATGGTGATGGCTGACCACCTTGTTGCTGCGCCATGCCTGGTGGTTGATAGCCGGGAAAGGGGGACTGTTGGGGTGTCTCGGCGCGTGAAGTTGGCAGCATACCGGGTGCCTGTCGCGGTGATTGTCCTATACTGTCTTCTCTCGGACGGGCTCGTTTCGATGGAATCACCGAGTTGGTCTGGTACATCGCGTTTGGAAAAGATGGAGAGGCATTGCGCATCGGGGTATTCTGCATAGCGAGTTGTTGGGGGTTCGCGAACTGAGGATTGAACTGGGCAGGACTGCCCATGAAGGACGAGTCCATCATGACGCCGGCAACAGCAGCCGGGTCGGCGATCGCAAAGCCGTTGCCATTGTGGGAGGGAACACCGCCGTCGTTTATCCAACTCATGGCGGTCGCGATATGTGATGGGAGGATCGGAGGGGGGTGGTTACGGCAGCGAGGACGGGACAGTCGCACCCATCAGCTTCAGTGAAAACCCTTTGCGACCGGCGGTTAGTAACGACGTAATTCGATAAAAGCACGTGCCATTCAACGGGAAATGATGGAATAAAGATGCAGAGTCGCACGGCAGAGACTTGTCGCGATGGAGCAAGTCAGTCGCGTCGCGGTGGTCGGGTATGGCAGAGAGTGTGTGTGTGCAGTGGGTTAAAACGGGGCAGGGACAGACGGATTCTGGCTGGTGCTGCTGGGCTCTGCTGCTTGCGTGTGGTGCGGCGGGCCGGGGGAGGTGCTGGGTCCACCCGAAGCGAGCAGCAACAGCAGGGCAGAGAACAGCAGAGAGAGAGCAGCAGCAGCAAAAAAACCAGAGTCGCAGACTTCTTGCGACGGCCTGAGCTGCCGCTGTCGCAAATGCGATGCCGATTCGGGAGCACCGCCGGGAGGAAGCACCGGGCTCCGGAAAGGCAAACAACCGCCGACACCAAGCAACCAGCAGACAACCGCCAGCGGACACCGGGACACGGGGAATGAATGAGAAGTGGAGGCCATCAGACCAAGGTTTGACGTACTCGGAACTAAAAAAAGCAGCCTGAGACGGGGATGGCCGATACGTGATGCTGGAGCCGCGAGAAATTTTTCGCGGTCAGCGCCTCTTGATCGTCACCCAAACCTTGAATAGATCAATCACCGCGCAGCCCCGACTTGATCCAGACCTGCAGCTCGAGGCCTGGAAAATCACGAGACCTTGCGATAGCCTTCGGAAACGAATCGGTAGGCCGGGGGTGGATAGGGTGGATGAGGGAAACAAAAGGGCAGGTCTTACCTCAGTTACCCAGGTCGCGCGTGCTTGTCGGATGTCCACTGTCCAGTGGTGCTGTGCTGTGACAGAGCGCACGCCGCGAAAAGGAACTGGTTGCTTTTCAGCCGGACAAACCTTGGGCCCTGAAACGGACTAGCTCTACGGGTCCATCCCGCCCTTTGTGTCCAATCAAAGGCTCTCATAGGGCGCGACATTCCAAACAGTGGCCCGTGCGCTGTGTTTGCGCCAAAGTCTCCTGTCCACTGTTATCGGCGGGCTGGCCTTTTTCAACGGCACTGCGCTGTCAGCAGTCTCTGAACAGGTACCTGGCCATGGGTCTGTCGACATAGACGCGCTCGAATTTCTGAGCCAAGAGGGGCTGTTGGCCGTACGAAAAACACCGTCCATCCTGATAGCCAGGATACGGATATTGTTGCTGTGTGCTCATGGCCAGGCATCCTGGAAGGGGCCTCCCGTCCCGACTCCCGTGACATGAAGTGGTCGTTAAGCGATTTGGATTCGATTCGAGGGATGCGAAGTTGACGAGGATAGAAGCCCACAACCTTTCAGATGGGCGGGTGCGTCCGTTTATAAGGTATTCCAGGGTGACTGACCCGATGACTGCGTGGTGGGTGGGTGGCGTTGAAGCTCTGGATGGGACGGTAATGATAATCAATGGCCTTTTGGCAGCCAGCCAATCGCTCCACAGCCAAACTCAAAGAACAGCGCTCCGTACTCCGTAGAATCCGGACGAAAAGAAGTAGACTCCCAGTCGAAATCGATAGAGTCCTCAGTCCTGAAGCCCAAAGATGCACCGGCGCCCAGATTTGGCGACTCGCTTGACCGCCGACAGACCGCCGCACCTCCCGCATTGCTGCCCCGCCAGTAATCACCGCATGACTTGACTTGGCCCAGCAATCGCCTGGGTGCCTGTTTTTGCCGCACATCCCAGCCTGGCGATAAAACCAGAAATGCTCATTTCCAGAGCTATCCGAATGATTTCTGTTTCTTCCTGCCGGATTGTCAACAAAGGACGTTTGTCGTGAGTGGAAAGCCGAGTGTGTCATTCAGGTCGTCCTCCAGATTATTAGAGCGAAGTGGGTTGGGGTCGTGGAGGTAATCCTGGTCGCCCACCTTTCTTTCGGTGCAGATTGACAATGAGCCCATCCTCGTCAATCAAACGCTGGTGGCAGGCGGCAGTTCAGCGAGAAAGAAACTCATCTTTGAGGCTCCTTCATTTTCGTAAATTCTCCTCTTGTCGACTGGTCGCTGAAATGCTGTCGCTGTCAACTTGTCGCTCTTGTGCTGCCCACTCTGACCGTTTGCACTAACAGCGATAGACCCGTTCTGGGGCAAAGGGACTTGAAGAATGATAGCGGCGCCATGTTCATGTGGCAGCAGAACCAGCAACGAGGCTGGTAAAGGATTCAAATGATGGAAAGGGGAAGAAAAAAGGGCCAAAATGAGTCAGGAAGAGAAGCAGGGAAAGGAAACGAAGGGGGAGGTGGGCAGTTGGCCATTTTATTGTCGGTTGCCCTTCAGCACCAAAGTCACTTTTACAGCCAGGCACTAAAAATTCTCCGACCAGCAGACCATTTGACAGGGCATCTCGCGCCTCCACCAGCCCAGCCAAACTCAAATGCTTTGGTGCTTTGGTACCGCAGTCCTTCCATCTTGTGTTTCCCGACCTGTCGATGCTCCGAGGGAAATGGCAAGCACCACGAGCCACAAGAACGAAACACAAACCGTGGTCAGGCATGGATTTCCAGGTTTTGGTTGTTTCTTTCAAGCGTTGGTGTGCTTCTTGGTCATCACCACCTAACCTACCCCCCTCCCGCCTCCCTCCCTCTTTGACGGTAGATCCAGGCTGTCTCCATCTATCCCGAACCTTACCTACTGCGTCCTTCTTGCATGTACGGGGTCACAAAGATCGCGCTCCCGTGCCTCATTCTTCCCTCATCCAGCCAGGTGGTACGCTGAGTTCTTGACTCGTCAAACCGCTCTTTTTTGGCTCTTCTTAGTCCCTGGTGGCTTTCCCCCTCCTTGTCCCCCCTCCGCTTCGGTCGAGCTGCTTCCTGGGTCACCACACTCATTACACGCGACCACCACTTCATTCCCACCGCTAGCTCTGCTGCGTTTGATGACCTTCTTCACGGCCTTTTCGTGGCCAGAATTGTAATTTGTCCCTGTTTTTCATCAAAAATTTGTGGCTCGAACCCGCTGATGATAGGGTCTCGCCTGATGTGTTCCGCAATGGAGATCAATCAACCCCGGCCGCTTGTTTCGTCAATCTTCCACAGACCCCTGCTCTCCGGCCGCTGTGTCCAGCCATCCAAACGACCGTGGCGCCGCGATATTTATTCTTGAGAATGCAGGGCACACGACACTACGCACGCAACACACTCATCGAGTCATCCGAAGAAGAACGTGTATCGTTCGCTCACATCAGCTTTCGGATTTTGACTAGGTGGTCTTATCGGCCGTTGACAGGCACGGCCAAGCCTCTCGGACAGCCACAGTTGTCCAGTCATGAACTCCAGAGACCTTATGAACTAGTTAGTGCCTGAACAGGGGGTTTGTGCTTCATCAGCGTGACCAGAAAATATGAATACAGGCAAACAATCCATCCAGGCGGCAGAAGTTGTTGGAAACAGAGACGTGGAGTGCCATGACGGGGTCTTGTGGCACTCCATCTCAATCATGACTGACAACCACTCTCAGCGACAATGACTTGACATCCGATTTAATTCCTTCAATTTTGCTTCAAAATCCCGGAGAGGAGCAGCTGAGGAATGAGGGGGCGCTCTGCCAACTGTTTTCATCCGAGGGGAGTATGCATTCCATTGGTGACATCCGCCTCTTGACGACAAGTCAGATCCCACGTCGGCACTTGGTTCCTGAAACCCCTCAAAGGATGTGATTGCTCGCCTTGCTTTGCTCTGTGAACTGTGACCCAAAAAAAAAAATACAATTACATATTGCAGAGATCTCAAGTCATCAATGACATTATCACTAAGCCATGAAAAGTAGGCAACTCTTCTCATTGGAGAGATGATCATCTCAAGCCCATGTCGGCCTTCTCAGACTCTCACAACATCAGCCGAGATAGAAAGATGGCCGAACCGAAGCAGGTGTTGTCATTGTTGCCGGATAGAATCATTCGGGCTTAAAATCCACGTGAGGATCTTTGATCACAGCAAAATCTCCAACACACTTCCCAGAGGTTCATCAGTCCGGAACTGGCCTCGGCCCGGCCCGATGGTGTCGGGATGAACTTCGGCAGCCCCATCCGGGCGCCAAGATCGGCTTCCTGAGCGACACCTGAACATGAACGACCAACAAGACCAATTTACCTGAAATACAGCACATTGATTAATTTGCGTCAAGCTCGAAGCATTGAAGCTCTCCGCGAAAGAAAATTACTCAGCTAAAAGCACAAACCACAGGTTATTCCGTAGACAAACGTCCATGCTCCCAGCTCCAAGGGGCATCCCATGCTGGGCAAGTCGCGTGTCGCGTGCACTGTGCCCATTTTGGCAGGGGGCTGGTCTCTCGCAGCGAGCATGTAATTTTCGAGTCGGACCACTTGAACTTGCTCCTCCATCGCATACCGCTAGATCGAGCTGTTTGCGAATTGCGACCGTCCGGTTTCTGACATCAAGTTCCAAAATGCCGAAAAGAAAGTCCACACATGCCGAAGAGCCGGTCGCAGCGGTTGCTGAGCCACGCCGGCGGTCGATGCGGCTGCAAAAGACGGAGGATGAACCGGAGCTTGTAGCTGAGGTGACCTCAAAGGGGCGAAGGAAGTCGGTTAAGAATGAAGAAGAGGATAAAGTTGTGAAAAATGGGAAGACTTCAAAGTCAGCCGGTAAAGAAGAAAAGGTATGTGAATTTTCGCTTTCATCGGTGGTTGAATCTCATCTGAATGAGAGCCGGGTCTCATCAACAACCTTCAAACTCACTTTAACACAATCATCAGGATGAGCCAGCGCCAAAGAAAAGCAGATCATCAAAAGACAAACCAGAGCCTGTAGCCGAGAAGCCCTCGTCACCAGCCAAGAAAGCAACCAAAAAGGCCACCAAAAAGGAAGAAGCCAAGGAAGCCTCACCCTCACCTGCCTCAGATGAGCCCACAGAAAGGAACTACTGGCTCCTCAAAGCCGAGCCTGAGACCAGATATGAGAATGGCATCGATGTCAAGTTCTCAATTGACGACCTGGCGGCCAAGACGGAACCAGAGCCGTGGGATGGTATGCTCGCCTCGCTCCTTCATTATCATCGATAACGCACTCACTCTGACACAACGGAAACAGGCATCCGCAACTATGCCGCCCGCAACAACCTCCGGGCTATGAAAAAGGGCGACCTAGCTTTCTTTTACCACTCCAACTGCAAGGAGCCTGGCATTGCGGGCACGATGGAGGTTGTGCAGGAGCATTCGCCTGACTGTATGTGTTCCTTTTACATAACCCAAAGCAGCCTTTCTGACGGAATACCGTGAATAGTGTCAGCACATGATCCCAAGGCACCATACTACGACGCCAGCTCCAAACCATCTGATCCCAAATGGAGTGTTGTTCACGTCAAGTTCCGCAGCAAGTTTGCCGTGCCTATCACTCTGAAAGAGCTCAAGGAGCTTGGGGCAGCGGGGAAGCCGTTGCAGAACATGCAGATGATCAAGCAGTCGAGGCTGAGTGTGAGCAAGGTCAGCGCAGCCGAGTGGGAGTTTCTGACGGGCGTTGCTGAGGAGAAGGCCAAGGGGGAGTAATGGGCGGAAGGGATCTTTCAGAAACAGCAAAATTGTACATTGTATGATGTATTATTGAACGAGCTAAATAATGGTAATTTCACTTTGCATATGGGTATCAAATCGCAACCTGCTGCTCCAACGACCCCTTGGTATGCTCCAGCACCATCTTGATGCCCTCATCCAGCCCCTCAACAGCCAACACTCCCTCGATCCATTCCACCATCTTGCCAACAAGCGCCTTTTTGTCTTTTGTCTTTTCCAGCCCCTTCTTCAACCTCGCGAGAACCTCCCTGAGTGCCTTGGGGAATTCAGCACTGAGAACCTCAATGCCCACAGTGGGCTGCCTAATCCAGCAGCTGACCGTGCAAGCATGACCAGGATACGTTTCCTGCATCGCACCCAGCACATGCCCCACGATCCTCTCCTGCGATGACAGCCCCCCAAACTGCGCAAACATATCAAAAAACATCTCGGCCGCCCTCACCCCAAAGAACTGCTGCTTCCTCGCTATATCGAAGATCGCCATCGGTATCGCCCCGCTCAAAGCAGGACTCTGCTCAATCTTCCTGCTCTCCTCCTCAGTCATGACCTTCTTCCTCTTTTGCTTCCCGTCCGCCCCTTCCGCGTCAGGATCAGGAAGCATCATCACCTCCCCATCCACCTCTTCCTCATCACTATCCTCCTCATCAAACTCAATCACATCCCCCTCTTGCAGCGTCTCGGTGTCTTTGATCGCCTCCACAGGATTGACCCCCCTTCTAACCCCCTTCCCAGCCTTTTTGGCTTCAATCTTTTGCAACCACTCCATCTCGCACCGGGCGTACTCCACCCAGAGGTTTGGTTCACTAGTGCAAAACCGGCACCCTCGCAAAAAGTGCGCGCGGGCCTTTTCCATGTCGCCTGCCTTGGCGGCTCTGCGGCCGGCAACAGCCCAGAGGGAGGATTCGGACGGGTGGAGGCGGAGGGCGCGGGTGGCGATGCGGTTCCATCGCTTGGTGGCCTTGACGCTGGAGGCGAAGTCGAGGTAGGCGAACCATAACGGCAGGGAACCCGGGTGCTTGTTGACGGCGCGCTCAAAGATGTTGAAGGTGCGGCCTTGGGAGGCGTGGGAGGAGGAGGAGCGGATGTTGAGGCGGGCGCAGCGTTTGGCGCGGAGGCGGTCGAGGGAGGTTTCCCACGAGATGTAGGAGAGGAAGTCGGTTGGTTTGGTGCCCGGGGAGAGGATGAGGTGCTCGTAGTCGGAACGTTTGGTTACTAGGGAGCGGATTTCGTCCTGGAGACATACAGACAGAGGTTAGTGCCTTGGAAGTGTATGGCGGGAGGGCGAGATGTACCTTGGTGAAGATCTCCTTTTCTTCAAACTCGCGGAGTTCGGGAGCTGCTCGCTCGAGATAGAAGCGGGCCTTTTCTGCTGCGCCGCCCATGGTGGTGAATTCTTAGATGAGTTCGAGATGCGCCGGGGGAGCTGTGATAAGAAAATGGCGACGCAATTGCAGTGTTAGGTGAGTTGCGCAAAGCTGGAGAAGTCCCAAGAAATAGAAGCTTCAGTTGCGCTCACGTTGAAGTTTTTAGTGGGGCTGCCTTCACCTTGATTTTCCCCGCTTACCGAGCCTCTGAAAAAAAAAAAACGGTTGTGGCTCACCTTGGCTCACCTCGGACTGCAAGGGCAAGGGAGCCGGATCACTGGGATCAGCGGCTTGGCGCCTGTGGGTTTCTCTGAATCGGATCGCGCCGAGGTTTCTGGCGTTCTTGGTGTTGTCTCGTCACATCCTGTCCAATTCGATCCTGCCCTTCGTCTCTCGATGCGCGGCATTCCTTGCGCCAAGTTGTGGTTTTCTTCCCTTGTTCAAATTTGACATCTGTCTTTTGCAGACCTGCTGCCCACGGCGATGTTTCCCAGTGCTTGACCCGACCACCAAAACAAGCCCTGTCTCTCTTGTCGCATCTTGCCCTGGCCTGGCCTGGCCTGAGCTTGAACCACCCTCGTTCGGAACCCCGCGCGCGTGCAACAAGATGGCGTCGTCGTCGTCCCGCTATAAGGACAAGGACGCCGGCGTCGTCCTGTCTTTCAACGGCCAGTGGGTGAGCTGGTCGCACACTGTCGCTGCCTCCTGTGTGTAACACCCCGGATTATTATCAAGCTTCTGATTCAGCCTTGCGCACCTTATCAGGTCGTTCGGATATTCGTTTACTAACCTCCCCGGCTCCTCCGGATGCAGTGGCTTTCCTCAGCGCCCTCGTCATTGGGTCTGCCCTTCACTACCACAAGATTGTCCAGAACGAGTGGTACGGCTACCCACAAGAATGGTTCCCTTCTGTGTCGGCCACCATTGGTGACCGTTATCCTGAACGGTCCATCTTTATGCTGTTTATCGCCATTACCTCCGGTATGTGTGGATTGCTCTCCCTTGACTGGCCAGTCAGGGTCACTGATACCGAACCTACCTCCAGGTCCTCGATTTGCCCTCGTCGGACTATGGTATCTCTTGACCGCGAAGCCCGGCCGAACCCTACCAAAAGTGATCGCCGGGTCTGGCATCATCCGAACTCTCACATGCGGCGGGTGGACCTACATCACCTCCACCGACGACCATGACTGGCACGATATCCTGATGATCTCGTACATTGTCTTTACCATTCCATGGACGACCGGCTGCATTGCGCTCAGCCCGCCAAATGCGAAGGCGATCAAGTACAGAAAGTACATTGCCAGTGCCTTCTTCGGCACCCTGGTGCCGTTGGTGTACTTCTTTATCCAACACAAGGTTCACCGTGTTGCGGGAGGTGGGTCATGTCCAATTGGAAGCAAGTTGCTTGGCGCTAACAGTCCCAGCCTACACTATCTACGCTTTCTTCGAATGGGCGTTGATTGTTTTTGATGTGTCTTTTGACGCTGTGACTGCTCTGGACTTTGACTCGTTTGAGATTACTATCAAGGATGTCAAGGGCGCGAGCAAGGGGTACGTCCAATGGCTCCCAAGATAGCCCCTGCCTGGTACCCGTTCTACGCAGCTTCGGGCGAGGGGCTTGTACAATATCTGAGATCAGATGATATGTCAAAAGTCAAATTCTAAAACATTTAGCAGTGTCAACAAGTCTTCTGTGCCTACTGCCGTGCTTGAGAAGGAGTAAGCTTGTCTCATCAACTGGTTAGCATCAAGCATGAACTGACGGTGTTGTTGTAGGAAGGAACAGGCCACTGGCGGTGTCTACTCTGCTGGATTCCGCTTTGGAGAATTCCTTGATATTGCGGCCGATGTTTACCATGGCGTAAGTGCTCTGCCCCTAACGTTTTGATGAGCCTCAACTAACTAACCTCAGTTTGTGTTCTGGTCCATCTTGACCAGCTTGGGTGTTGTCATCTGGTGTAAGTGCACTCGGCCATGTATTCCCTGATGATGACCAACACATCGATAGACTTCCCCTTGTGGCATATGGGCATCTCCGGCTACGAGGCCCTCGTCATGACGACTATTTCCCCATTCCTTCTTGGCATCAAGCCCTTGCGCTCGTTCATCGTCAGCAACCAGCGCATTGCTCACCTCCTCTCGCTGGCCGGTCTTCTCGCCTACCTGGTCAAGGACCCTGTTTATCGACTCTTTACTGTCGGGTTTGGCGTCTCGATGGGCTGCCTCAGCTGGGCTGCTACCTGGTATTCCGACTCTGTGCAGCCCACCAGACTTGAGGCTCGGATCCTTGCCTGGACCATTGGTCTACTCATGTCATCGGTTGCCAAGTTTGCGTGGTACACCAACAACCCCATCTGGCCCATTATGCACGCGGAGAACGGTGGCTGGAACGCCACCGGTCTCTTCCTTGCTATTCTTGCGGCTCTGAGATTCACTCGCCGTGGCCCCCTCCAGGGCGGCAACACGACCGAGAAGAAGAGTGGATCAGCGGTTTTGTCTGCTATCGGCATTGGTGGTCTGTTCTTCGGTCTGCACTCGCTGCTGTCCGATACCAGCACCATGATTCTCTGGGTGTGGGACGGATACCCGATCCGGGGGCCTGTTTCCAATGTGCACGGCTGGTACACTATTGCCGCCATGACTGCCGGTATTCTCATCGGTGTCCTCCGCCCTGGTCTTGCCACGAGCTGGACTGCCTACGGTCTGGGCTGTGTCGGTGCTGCCTACCTGACGCTCTACGAGCAATGGCGTGGCTACTATGGCGGCTTGACCCTGGCTGCTTACCTTATGGCCATTGCTGTTCCCCTGATGGGGAATGCTGCCAAGAAGAGCCCTGCCGCCACTTTTGGACTCGGCTTCCTCGTCTACAACTTCTTGGTTCTCTTCCACGTCTGGGTTGTCGCCTATGCCTTTGTGCCCGGTGGCCCACTGGTCCGGGAACACACGGACTGGATCATGATTACCATGATGCTGTCAATTGGTGTCGGTCTCTTTGACCTCATCTCCCAGCAGGCCAAGGCCAACAAGAAGAAGGCAGGTGTCCATCGCCCTGGTAACACTCATCACAGGACGTACCACTTTGGTGTCCTTGGTGTTCTTAACCTCTTGTTCCTCTCCGCCAACTTCCTTCGCTTCCCTACCAACGATTACAAGCCTTACCACGCCAAGGACCGCCTCTTCACGGCTGGTATTTGGACTATTCACTTCTCTCTCGACAATGACATGTGGTCTTCCGAGTACCGCATGCGTGATCTTATCAAGGAGATGGAAGTCGATGTTATCGGCTTGTTGGAGTCTGACTTGCAGCGCGTCATCATGGGCAACCGTGACACCACGCAGCTCCTTGCCGAGGACCTTGGCATGTACGTCGACTACGGCCCGGGCCCCAACAAGCACACTTGGGGTGCGGCTCTCCTGTCCAAGTTCCCTATTGTCAACTCGACCCACCACCTTCTGCCCAGCCCCGTCGGCGAGTTGGCCCCCGCCATCCACGCCACCCTCGACGTCTACGGAACCCTCGTCGACGTCTTTGTCTTCCACTCTGGTCAGGAAGAGGACCCTGAGGATCGTCGCCTGCAGTCAGAATATCTGTCTAAGCTCATGGGCAGCACCAACCGCCCCAGCGTTCTCCTCTCTTACCTCGTCACGGAGCCCCTCAAGGGCAACTACAACACCTACGTATCCGACGTGAGCGGCATGCACGATGTTGACAAGACTGATTGGGACCGTTGGTGCGAGTACATTCTGTTCAAGGGTCTTCGCAGAACGGGTTATGCCCGCGTGAGCAGGAGTACTATCACCGATACTGAGCTGCAAGTGGCCAAGTTTGTGGTGCCCAACTCGGAGGAGGATAGCAAGTTTGCTTGGGGAGTCCCTGAGGATGTGAGGGATAGACGGGTGGAGGAGCATGAGGTGCCGGAGGGGTGGAGGTTCCCGGCCATGTTTAGAGGGGAGGGAGTGAGGGGGCATCGGTACCATGTGTTTGATGAGCCGAGGTACTATAACTTTTAATTGGTAATTATTGAGTGTGTGCTGATTAAGAGATGAATGGGGGTGGGTGGGGTAATTGGGGAATTAGGATTGGGGGAATATGGATTGGGCAGGGAAACTGGAAAGGGGTTTTTGGCTGACGGGATGGATTGGTATGGTATATGGGTGGGGATGAGGATGAATTTGAAGATGAAAAAAACGATATCATATGAGATTAGTGGGCTGGAGGGTAGCGGAGGGCGGTGGTGTTGGCTGTTTTTCTTGCTTCTATCTATGTCTGATTAGTGTATTTATTTGATTAGGTGTGGTTATTACCCTGTAAGAAAAGTATATGAGATCTGAGTTTGAGTTTGGTCCGGTCCAGTTCGTATTCCCGGTGCGATGGGTATGATCGGAAGAACAATCAGGTGATACATGTACTAGGTAGTGATCTGCGACAATGACAGCATAGACTTCAAGATCAAAACATCTCACCTCTGATCCAGGCCATCCGTCTGAAGTGTGGCAGATTCTTTGGTTGAGATTTAAGCTTGAATTATGCTTGGGTTACACTGACTTATGAGTGCTGTGCTAATCACGGGCGGGTTTACCTTCCAGATAAAGGCGGGACGGCGGCAGCGGCCCTTACCGATACAAATAGCGGAGAGATCTGCAGACACCTCAGGTACTAGACTCGTATGTCTATTCGCGTTTATGCGAGTCATGACGACGGATCATACCCTACCCAATGTCCCTAATCTTCAACTTGAACTACCCACACAACACATGCCCACTAGGTACAGAACATGATGAGAAATTGTCAGAAACGAACATTTCTAGATCTACTCCTTCATTACAGATCTTCATGTATACCTAGACACCCTCTTCTTCATCTCTCCCAGTGAGATATTTACACACACACCACCCCCAAAAAGAAACCATGAACCACCCAAAGGAAGAAAAGAAATCAATGACGTCTCTCCGCAATCTGAAAAACAACCGACCCATCCCCCGTCTCCCTCCACCCCCTGACCCCAAATTTCCCCTGCGTCTCTCTCGCTTTCGCAAACTGCTCCCTAGTGTACTTGATGCAGCTATTCGTCAAGACATAATTCTTTCCCTTTCCCCCCGGGATCGGCAACGAAACCAGCGTCGTAGCCACAGCTACCTCTCCCACGTCTGAGAGTTGCAAGGGGACGAGTTGGAAGATGTATTCGTAGTTGTTGTTGCCGTCGGTAGCGTTGACATCGTTTGAGCTGCTGTTTGGGCTTGACCGGGGCGAGAGGTCGAAATTGCGGTCGAATTTCTTGCCGACGAGGGAGGAGAACTTGAGCATTTCGGGGTGGTGGTAAAAGTCCTCGACTAGTTTGGAGTCGGCGGTGATGCTTGTGGTGCTGATGTCGCTGTCGCTTTCGCTGTCTGAGGCGTCTGAGGGTGGGGCGGAGGAGGGTAAGACTTGCATTTCGGAGAGGAGAAGGTCGCCGGGGCGGGTGAGGCGGGAGAGCATAGGGCCTAGGCGGGAGGGGAGGTCGTTGCCTTCTTGGAAGCCGAGGTTGGTCATTACTGTGATTACTTCGCCTGACTCGGCATTGGAGTCAGGGAGAGGAGGGAGGTCATCGGCGGAGGTCTTGTAGAAATCTGCGACGAGGTAGGCGAAGCGGTTGGGGCCGATGATGGGCTCGAGGGCTGCGCGCATGGTGAGTTCGGATTCGGGGTTGATGTCTATGCCGACGTATTGGCTGAGTTGGACACCCGAGTTGATGAGGTGGGTGAGAATGACGCTTGATTTGAAGGGCTCGGGGCCGAGTTCGACGTAGCGGACTTTGCGGCCTTTGGCGAGGTTCGCGAGCTCGTCTGTTGCGCTCAGGAGGGCGGAGCGGAAAGAGTGGCCGCCGTTGCCGGGGTTGCTGGTGCAAAGGTTCTTGTCTAGGAGGGCACCTTTGTTGAGGCTGGCCATGGTGCCAAAGATGGCGGCTAGGCTCTCGCCTTCGTCATCTTCAGATTGATCGGTTTTGATGCCATCAGGGCAGTATTTGTCCGAGTTGTCGAGGACGATGATCTGCTCAGGTGGGATCTGGCTGTGCTGAGCGATGGACTTGGCGACGAGCACGTTGAAAGGGGGAAGAGTGGTGGTTGCCATGGCGTTGAATTGTGAGAATTTGAGTTGTTGAAGTCGTTGAGACTAGGTTATTGTTGAAGATGACTGCCTTGTGAGAGACTCCAGAGGGTTTCCATCGTGATACTCTCGACGTTAAATACTCGGCCCATCTCAACTAGACTTCTAACTGCTCGCGTAGAGGTTTCTGTCATTGGTTCTATTGCGAGATACAGAAAGAGATCTCGATGGGATGCGGTGGATCGTCATGATCGACATCGCCAAACCCGCGGCGTGGCTCATAGAGTGTGATGGAGACTGGACCTGCCGTTACTTTCAAAATGTGCGGGTGTCGGGCATATCTTGAAAATGCAAGAAGGTGGACAAGAATTCCGCGCATTCTTCTGCTCATCATCTCAATAATCACTGAAAGCATTCCCCCGAGTGGTTGACATTTTTGATTCTCTCTCCGGCCGATGTTGTATCGGTTTGGCGAATGACGCAATCGATCGTGAGGGCTGTTTGTCAAGAAAGTAAGTGCCTCCATTGTTTGTACCTTCCTACTTCTCATAG
Source organism: Apiosordaria backusii (assembly GCA_030549205.1). Lineage (NCBI taxonomy): Eukaryota > Fungi > Ascomycota > Sordariomycetes > Sordariales > Lasiosphaeriaceae > Apiosordaria > Apiosordaria backusii. The sequence continues at coordinate 42,113 of JAUKTV010000020.1, forward strand.
GATTTGCCATCCAACTCAGCAGGAAAACATTGAACTCGGCCATTTCAACTTTCGAGGCACATCCACATTGCCAATCAGGCACCCGACCCCCCCTCCGGCCACGGCACAATGAGCAATCCAAGGGCACCAGACACCCACCCCGATGGCCAAAAAACCAATCCACTCGCCCCCCAACTGAGAAGCCCAGCACCACAGAAGAAGACTCAGAAGAACAAAATGTCAACGCCAAGGAAATTACCTACCCAGAAGGAGGCTTCGCAGCCTGGAGCGTGGCTTTCGGATCATGGTGTGCCATGACATGCGGCATGGGACTCGTCAACTCAGTCGGCATGTTCCAGGCCCTCGTCGCAACCAGTGTGCTACCCACCTATTCCAACCAAGCCATCGGATGGATCTTTGGGATCTTCGTATTTGTCTCCTATTTCTGCGGGGTGCAGATCGGTCCGGTTTTCGACCGGCACGGCCCTCAAGGACTGATGGCCCTCGGCACTGTCTGCCTGCTTGTCGGGATCTTCACCACGGCTCAGTGTACCGAGTACTATCAGTTTATCCTCGCGTTCTCCATCCTCACCGGCGCCGGGTGTTCCCTTCTCTTCACGCCTGCTATTGGGGCCATCTCGCATTGGTTCAACAAACGACGAGGGACAGCGAGTGGCTTTGCCTTTGTGGGCAGTGCGTTAGGCGGTGTGATGTGGCCTTTGATGATGCAGTCACTTGTCCCAAAGGTTGGATGGGCATGGGCTATGCGCACTGTTGGCTTTGTGCTGCTAGTCCTGTGCGTAGCCAGCGTGCTCCTCTGTCGAAGTCGGCTTGAGATCAGACAGGCTAAAGCGTCTTCCACCTGGCGGGATATGCTGCCTGACCCGCGCATGTTTGTCGATGGCACAGGAGCAATGGCTTTCACCACAGCTGGTGTATTCTTCATCGAGTGGGCATATTTTGTACCGGTGTCATACATACCGAGCTACTATCTAGCTCGTCAGGGGCTAGCTGAGGACTCTGATGCTGGGGGTGATGCCGCTTTTGCCTATCAGCTGCTTGCCATCATCAATGGAGCATCGTGTATTGGGCGCTACATGCCCGGGTACATTGCAGACAAGGTAGGCCGGTACAACACCATGGTTGTATCGATAGCTATCTGTCTCGTGTCTGTCGCCTGCTTTTGGCTTCCGGATGCGCTGGGTCAAGATGGAGGCGGCGGTGCTGGGTTGATAACAGGATTTGCGATTTTGTTTGGGCTTGTCAGCGGCTCTAACATCACATTGGTACCTATTTGCTTGGGCCAGTTGTGTGAGACACATGATTATGGTCGTTATTACGCGACTTCTTACACAGTGGCGAGCCTGGCATGCTTGACAGGAATCCCCATTGCCGGGGGGTTGGTTGACATGGAAGGGGCTAACGATAGGAGAGCGTATTGGAGACCGCTTGTGTTTGCTATCGCGAGTTACGTTGGAGCATTTGCCTGTTTCTTCTGGGTCCGCGTTCGAGTGAAAGGTTGGGATTGGAGGGTGAAGTGGTGAAATGAATAAGGTAGAAAATACATGCAGCAAACCCATTCAAAATTGAGAAGAAACGTTCTCGGAAATTGCACTGCCTCAGGAGATCGGCCATGTACGACATTCAATCCAACTCATATTATTTCTATCAAATTCAGATAACTACTCCGGGATCTGATGCTCTTCAGCCGGTACACCCGCCCTCCACTGGAACTTGGCAGCAACGTGCTCAGGCAGCGGGTGCTTTTGTCCCTGCTGGCCGTAAAAGTTCTCGCGATACGTGCCGCCTGGGACAGCGTAGTCATCCCAGAAAAGCCCGCGCCTTCGCAGCTCTGGGAGGAGAAACTCAATGATGTCCTTGAAGGATTGCGGGAAGAGAGCGTAGGCCTAAAGTTTGTGTTAGTCTCGTCATTGGTATCTTCATCATTAATCAGGAGTAGACTCACAAAGTTAAACCCACCCACACCGCCCTCTTCAACCCATCTCTCCAGCCCATCCGCAACCTGCTCAGGAGTACCAACGATAATAGGCCCATTGCCACCAATAGCAACATGCTCAGCAACAGTGTGCTTCGTCCACTTTGAGTTCTGCGGCGCGAACTTGGCGTACCCAGCAACAGTGGACTTGACAGCGTTGCTTTCCACTTCCCTCAGCTCCTCGTCATCACCGTACTGGTTAAGATCGATCCCCGTCCACCCACCAAACAGCGCCAGCGCGCCCTCGGTAGAGGCATACTTGCGGTACTCGGCATGCTTAGCCTGCGCCTCCTCTTCCGTCCTGCCGAGGATCGGCGTAACCAAAGCCAAAACCTTGATTTTATTCCCATCCCTTCCAAACTCCGTGCGAGCCAGCTCGCGGATTTCCGTGATGCTCTTGGCGCAAACAGCGGGGGAGTGAGCAGACGTGAAAATAGCCTCTGCGTGCTGAGCGGCAAAGATCTTGCCAGCGCGGGAGGTACCCGCCTGGAGAAGCAATGGAGTGCGCTGGGGGGAGGGCTGGGTGATGGCCGGCCCGGGGACGTCAAAGAATTTCCCCTTGTGGTTGATTTGCCTGACGAGGGCGGGGTCAGTGTAGATCCCCCTCTCGCGGTCGAGGATGACGGCGTCGTCGCGCCAGGAGGACTGGAAGAGTTTGTACATGACCCTCATGTACTCTTCTGCCTGGGCGTAGCGGTCGTCGTGGGCGAGCTGGGTGGCCTTGCCGTGGATGTTGCGGGCGGCCGAGTCGAGGTAGGAGGTTACGATGTTCCAGCCTAGTCTGTTCATTCGAGAATCATGTCAGAATCTTTTCACAGGATGGCGGGAAAGTGACTGAAAATAGAGATCACAGACCTTCCCTTGGTCAAATGATCGACTGTCGCAAGTCGCCTGGCAAGGTGATACGGCTGCTCATAGGTGGTGGAGACGGTCACGCCGAAACCAATGTTCTTGGTGGCAGCCGCCATGGCAGGCACAACGGAGAGAGGCTCATTCACTGGCCACTGGGCGCCGCTGATGACAGCAGGGTCCAGAGAATTCTTATACACATCATAACCACCTGTTGGAAGTTTTTGCGTCAGCATTGTGGCTCTTGTCGAGATTAGGCAAGTGGTCGAGAGTCAGGGGTAAAAAGGGGCTTTGTTTACTAACCCAAAACATCAGCGATGAAAATTCCGTGAAACTTGGCCTCCTCTAACAGCTTGGCGAGTTCGACCCAGTGATCAAGGTCGTTGAACTTCCAGGACTCATCGTCAGGGTGCCTCCAAAGCCCTGGGGACTGATGCCCGCTGCCTGAATTTCCAACAGAAGCATTAGCGAATGCTCAGATGCAAAACGTGGGATGCATTTGGGTAATGAAAACGTACACATCTCAACGAATGCATTGACGATGAGTGGCTTTTTTGGCCTAGACTGGATAGCGGGGGTGGTAGACATGGTGAGCGGTGATAGGTGCCAACAGGATGCGTGAAAAGAGGGTAGCGGTATCTTGGATTGTGAGGCCGGTTGCTGCTTATCACCAGACGCCGTGTGGGAGTCCTGGAGATATGTCGGCATCATTTGCACCTGCAACCAGGGGCTACATATGGACAGTACCAAGGAGCATCACATCATGCCGCCATCGCCGTGGATGGGGCCGGATGTGGATCGGCAGCACCCGTGGTTGCTTGATGGGTCTCCGGGGCCGGCAGACGATGGCGCAATTGACGTGGGGAATGATGCTCATAACGGCCGCTTCATCGCCAAGTCTGCCCTAGGCCACCACCGGGAGCGGATGTCAATCCGAAAGTTGGGGCGACAGATGAATCTTGGGTTTATTCCCGGTAATCTGTGGGGATCGTGGGATTTGCTGTTTCTTTGCAGTCTGTGTGGGGGTGGGTGCAATGGATTGCAGATGCCACGCCTCTGAACACCCCCGGTGTGTTGAGGCTGTGACACCAAGTGGGCAACCAGCTCTGAGACCCTGTGAAGGAAAGACCAATAGATACAAATGTCCTTATGGCGCAATCTGAGCGCACAGTTGTGTCTTTCGACTACATATCTTGACAAATCTCGGTCGGAATTTGCGGCAATATCCGTGCTGACATCACCTTGATCTGCTTCCCTTATCTTCGCCTACCCTACTGGTACCACGGCAGCTCACATGTAGTTGTACATTTTCCTTTGAACAGAGCCAAGTGTTGCCGTTGCCAGCCTACCGCAGCGTGAGATACACAATGAGCGGAACATCCTTCCTCCGAAAAATGTCCCTTCACAAGTTCAGAAAGTCGCTGTCAAGCCCCAAGCTTGACAGTCTCAATATCACGGAAACGGAAACAGTCCCAGCCCAGCCAGATGAGCCCTTCACCCCTCCACCAGAAACTCAGACGGTCTTGCTGTTGCATGCTGCACGGCAACCCTACGAGTTGACGGACGACTACCCGGTCCCACAGCTCCAAGACGAGCATGAGGTGCTGGTCCGTACCCAGGCCATCGGTCTCAACCCCATCGACTGGAAGGCTCCGTAAGTTCATCTCATTTCAAGCTATTCAACGAAGACCCTTACTGACACCAAACCATAGCGACTTCAACTTCGCCATCCCCACCCTCCCCTACATCTCCGGCCGCGAGCTCGCCGGCACAGTAATCCGACCCCCTTCCTCCCCCTCCTCCCGCCTGCAGGAAAAAGACCGCGTTCTCGTCATCTCCACCGACTACCGCGACCTCCGCAAAGCCGCCTACCAAGAATACGTCGTCGCCCTCGACTACAACACCGTCCGCCTCCCGCCATCCCTCACTATCGAACAAGGGTCCACCCTGGGCGTCGCTTTCGTTGCCGCAGCTCTTGCCCTAGGCGTCTGCGCCGGTCTCGACTTCAGCCACGTCCTCGGCGGGCCCGACCTCTACTCCCTCGTCCGCGACCTCCCCGCGGACAAGCTGGCAGAAGACATCCGGGCCGAATGCCTCGACAGCATCCGCTCGCATGAGCGCGCGCAAAAGGGGGATTGGCTTGCTGTCTGGGGCGGGTCGTCTACTTCGGCCAATTTGACGATTCAACTGGCCAAGCTGGCTGGGTTGAAGACTGTGGCGGTGGTGGATAAAGCAAAGCATGGGTTGAGGCTGGCGAACCACAAGGCGATTAGGACGGATTTGTTGGTGGATAGCCACGACCCGGACAGAGCCGTGGCGATTATCAGGGGGAATTTGAAGGGCAAGTTGAGGTTTGGGATTGATACCAGGGGGAGGGAGTCGGCGACGAGTTTGTTGCAGGCGTTGTCGCCGGATAATTTGGGGGGTGGTGAACAGACCGTTGTGGTGAAGGAGGGGGAGGCACCTCCGAGTCCGCCATCGACACCGCATGATTCTACGTTGTTAAGCGCGCACTTGATTGGATTGACAGGGTTGCCTAAGCAGACGGCTCCGGAGGGGACGCTTTTTCATACGGTGCCGATTAAGCTGTTCCATGAGGTGCCGGCGGTGGGCGAGGCGCTGGTCAGCTGGCTGGAAAGATTACTGAAGGAAGGGCTGGTGCAGCCGCCAGAAATCATTGATGTGGAGTCGGGGTTGGCGAGTGTGAACAAGGCGCTTGACCGTATGAGAAAGGGTGAAATTAGTGGCGGAAAGTTGGTTGTGAGGGTATAATCTTGGTGATAATAATGCTGCTGGGATCAGTGCTGACATAAGGGGTTTAGAAGGGGGCTGGGTTTCGATGTTTGAATTCTGCATATACCTTGGGGTGCTCCGTTTTTGAAATAGGTATTTTATTTATACAGAATTCTGGATATAGGGTATTTACGGCAAAAGAAATGAAAATAGTATGTGTGTAGAACTGAAAAGAAACGACCGCCCAGCCCCTATTTGGTGATGTTCAACGGCTTTGGAGCAGGCACAGGCAATTCTGCCCCCGGATTAGAGTCTAGACCCGGGACCTTGTACCGGACTCCCCTCCAACTCAAAATGATTCCCCGGCCTCCCCGTCCCATCTGGCAACTCGCTCACAGGCGTATTGCTCGCCTCATAAGGAAACTTCCAATCCGTCTTTGTTGCAAGTTGATGATGATGGCGAAACCCGCCCTCCAGTTCATTGGCAGCTCTTTCATGAGCAGGTAGCTCGGTCTTGGCGGATGAACCATGCTCAGAATCTTCCCCAGTTTTCTCCCAAGGACCATCGTGATCGTCAGGGCGCTCTTGACGCGACTTCCGTTTTCGAAAAACCCAAAATGCAGCGCCGGCTCCACCCAAAACGATTGCGACGATAGCGACAATGATACCGGCTAGAGCGCCTCTGGACATGCCACCACTGGTGGTAGCAGGCTGCTCGACGCCAAGACTGGCTCCGCTTGCGGTAGGCGAGGCTGTTGTCGAGGTAGATGTGGTTGACCTGGGCCGTCTTGTACGTGATGTCACCGTGTTGATGTCTAATCCCGATATCACCGGCAACGCGACGGCACCATCCACCAACCACCCGGCCTGGGGATTTGCTGTTGGGCAGGGCAGTTGTGTCGATGAAACGCTGTAAGCATCTCGGGAAGTTGATTGGGGAACGGTCTCGCTCCAAACCTGCTGGAGAGATGTATAGGCTGGCAAAAATACGCCAGGCTGGCCAAAATTCCGATCGGTATCATCATCATAGGTAACAAGGCCGAAACTGTGCTCGTTACGGCCCCATTGAAAGATGTTCATACCAGAAAAGATACGAGAGAATTCAGACTCGCCAAAGAAAGTCTGGACCTCAGAAAACTCGCGGTCAAGAGGGAAACAACCGTCTTCGGCAACCACGACCGGGGCGTGGTGATTGGAGAATTCGGATCGCAGACGGTCAAGCTTGCTGTCGGAGCAGTTGTTGAAGATATTGACGCCGTAGAGGTCAACGGTTGACTCAGTAGGCCCACAGGTGAGATACTGAGCTGTTAATAGACGATATTGCTCAAAGTCTCCGGCGCTGTAGCTGATGGGGATCGCTCTGTAGCCCCGTTTGTCTCTGAACAACTTCAAATCACGGGCAGCAGCTTTCAGGGAGGGCGCAACCAAGGTCGTGAAATCCGTGCCATTGACCGTTTCCTGCCCGATGCCAAAGGCGAGGAGGTTATCAAACTCGGAGAACGAGTCGATTATTGAAGTCCAAGACGTGTAGAGACTCAGGTCCCATTTTGGAGTGCGGTCGCTCTGTGAGGGGCTGTGTTAGAACCCTTGACGAATACAAACGTGTAGGAGTAGGCAAAGACAAACCCTTGATGTGACCATAGGAAGCTGGCCCAGCTGGAGCCAGACATAGATACCCTGCTTGTCGAATTCTTCCATGCATCCTCGATGCTGACCCAGCTTCCCAACATCAATGCTGTAAATGTAGACCGCGTTCGCACCAACATTGCGCAGATGTTCTGCATCTATTCTGCATTGGGACGCGTCCAACAAGGGGTCGTTGCGGTTGTCACCTCCAACATATACCACGCCTAAACTACGTCAGTCCTGGCAAGAGAGGAACATGCCCGGGCAAAACGAACCTTTGAGGAAAAACTGAGCACCACTCTCATCATACAACTTTGTTCCTTTGATGGAGACAGGTGACACTGCCTCCACCAGGCTTCTGTAAAAGAAAAGTAAGAACAAAAGTGCCGTTCGATATTTTGACCGAAGGATTGCCGACATCGTGTCAACGACTGGTGACCACCCCGGCCACTTGGCTTCCTCCTCAAAATCGGATTGAAGATATCAAATACCCCAAGAGCTCATTTGGCGCAAAAAACGTGAGAGTTAGTATATAACACAAAATTGATGAACGGGCCTGACAAGAAAAGACCAAAAGAATGTGTTTTCTTCAACCGTCAAGGTGGAAGAAGAGAGAGATGAGGGAGAAGCTCCATGGGACCATGGGAAGGAGAGAAAGGAAAAGACAAGTCCGTTCTGTCGCACCGCAAGTGGGCAAACCTGGAGTTCTTGGCCGTTCATGTCACCTCAAGCTCATGGCAAGCCCCAAACTCCGCCCCTGGTATGTCTTGGTTGCCAGAACCGTTGCACAGTGTGCGCTAGGGCCGATCTAGATGCTCTAGGCGTCCGAACCCAGCGGTTAACGTGCCAAAAACAGTGCAGCTAACTGCGGCACAGCGAAAAAAGTGCGCCAACTGGGAAAGGAAAGCGCTCGACGCATTTGATGATTGGCATCCACGATGACTCTTGAAACGCTAGGGGAGAATCCTTTCCGCAATCGTGGGCGGGTGGCGCTGATGCTTGGCTATCATTTTTTGGAGAAGGTGATGAAGATGTTGATTCGGACTCGTGACCTGACCTCGGATTTGGGACTTGGGTAACATTGTTTTTCTTTGTTTTCTGGTCAACTTGGCCAGGCAGCTCGAGGAACGCAATGTCGGCAGACGTGCGGGCCGTCGTTGTTGGTCGCACTGGGCCTCGTCGTTGCAGCAAATGGGGGCGATAAGATAAACCAGTGGAGATTGGCGAAATTAAGCGCCAAGATGTTGGACTTCGGGACGAAGGATCCGATTTGCGACGACCCAGGTTTGTCTTGAGCTCTTGGTCTTCAGCCCTGTTGAGTTATCGGGGCCGAGTCACCAACATTCCGCACTTTCTGGGTCTTGACGGGAAAATTTTCGCGTCTCCGAAGACTCGGCGACGAATCTCTTCCACAGAACGAATTCCAGCCGACGTCATCCCCCACGATGCGATATGGCCCGTGCACCTCCATGGCCCCAACCCCCTGAACCCCTGAATGTTTGTCAATACTCATACAGGATCTTTCAGACTGGTTGGGGGGTATTACCGAGAGTTAACCGTCGAATCGATTCAAATAAGATGCCTCGAAGATCTGACAGGTCTGAACGAGGTCAATTGCACATCCAAGAGTCCAGGACATCTTTAGTATTTCTCATGTATCAACATGGCTGCTCATTGCTCACCCCTCACCGGATGATCGGAGGGTTTATGGCGGCTATAAATGACAGTGACTGAGCAGTGTCAATTGCCGTTACCCCCTCTTGATAAACATCTAGATTTTCTAACCCCGATTTCTCAGGTACATGACGGCTAAATTTCCACGGGACGGCACTCGATATCACCCCCTCATTTGACCCCAATCTGAACCTTCTGTCAGGTACAAATTGAGGTGTGGGAAATGACATTTTTCGACATGCTAAGCTTCACCAGGAGAAACGAACTCACCTAGTTCCTTGGACGCTATCATGTTGTCTGCTGTATTCCTCGCAAGCCTCAGTCTGGCTTTGCCAGCTTTCGGGCAATCTATCTGCACCCGAGACTTCCTGAAGGCAGCAACGGCGGAGTATCTCGACGCACTCACTGCCGGCAAGCCCACTTTCTCGACCCTATCAAGCGATGTCGATTACTACGAAAATGACGCCCCCGTGAACATCACAACAGGCGTTTTGTCCCAAGGTATCAAGATCGACTTCAACCTTAGCATCTACGACACCACACAATGCGCCTCATACACCGAAATTGTGGCCACCACAGAACACCCCTATGTCATCGGGACGAGGCTTGCGTTTACGGACAGCAAGGTTACGCATATCGACTCGATCGTGTGCGATACGGGCGACTGGCTCTTCAACGCGACTGGTTCTCTGATCTACAACCGCCAAGAGAACTGGGACCCCATCCCAGTGGAAAAGCGTGAATCACGGGCGGCCCTCAAAGCAGCGGGGGATTCTTATATCGATGCATGGGGCAACCATACCGTCAAGCCTGTCTTTGCCAAGAACTGTGCCCGCCTCGAGGGAGGGTTTTACATCACCAGCAGCTGTCTTCTCAACTTCCCGCCTCCGTTCAATGTCAGCAATCAACGATACACCATCGATGAAGAGCTAGGTGCGGTCGATATTTTCCACCTCTTCCCCTTCCTCGATGCGGCCATTCCGAGACATCCAGGCACCCAAACAAACAACCTGATCAGGGTGGAGTCTGGAGAGATTCGGTATATCCACGAGAATACTGTTTGTTCGACGAGGAACTGTGGGAGATAATCTCCACCACGTGGTTTTGTGTATCAATTCTAGTTCACCAGATAATTGTAACAATACAAATGGTACCAGGCCCTTCTGTAACTCTTCGCTTGTATGTCTTAAATCTTATCCCCTCCCTTTTTGTCCTCGGCCAGCGATGTTCCTGTCGTCGACCCAGACTCTGCATCGGGTTTCTTGGCGCTGCAGTCAAGGATTAGCTTCGGTTCAATAAATGTCGAGGCTTGAGAATAGAAAAACACTTACTCTTTCTTGGCAAGATAAATCCTCAACACATGTGCCATACCAATCAAGCAAACAGCATTGGCCAATACAAACGAGTAACCCTTGGTAAATCTCGGCCCTTCCACCGTCTTGAAGACCAATAGAGGCGTCCAAGCGGTAGTGCTCTGAGCAACCGTGTTGATCAGAACCAGGGTGAAGGCCCTTTCCGCTGGTGCTGCCTTGAGCTGGCTGTTGACCCATCCGTAGAGAACAGAGCTCATAGCCACGGCGCTGTAGGTGGTCATGAAAGAGAACCAAAGCGCCCCCTCCGGCACCTCCCAAATAACCTGAATGATCAGACCAATGATGTTCCATACATGGGCCACCGTGATAGCCCATGCCGGTCCCAATACCAAGTCTGACGCGAAGCAAATAGCCACCGTGTAAAACATACCCAACGCTGGAGAGATCGTGCCGAGTTCGTTCACCCTCGCTTTGGAGAACCTTCCCAAGCTCTTAATCCAAAGCAGGTAACCACCCGTGGAAGTGTTGATACTTCCATTCCAGAAGAAAACATCAAACAAAATCAATCCCCAAAAGTGCCACGTCTTTGCAATCTTCAACAGCCCCTTCCAGGAGAACTTGCCCTCGGTAACATGCCCGTCTCTTTGCAACCGCTCCTTGGCAACAGCAACATCCTCCTCCGACAGCAACAACCTATTCGGCCTGTCCGGCGTCCCAGGAAGCACAAAGTACCCAATGATACCAATCGGAATCGTGATGAGCGCACAAATAATGTACATCCACCTCCACCCCGCCAACCCCCTCACCCCTTCCAGCCGTTCACTCGCACCAGCCTGGATCAACCCCGCCGTGAGCGTTCCCAACGTCAGCCCGAGGTAGAAAACACCTCCTCTCCGGGCAATCTCGTCGCTTCGGTACCAAGCCCCAAAGATGTAGTGCATGGCCGGGAAAAAGGCTGCTTCAAACCAGCCGACGAGAAAACGGTATGCGGCCAGCTCGGCAAAACCTGTCACTCGGTACTGCAGGAGAGTGAAGATGCCCCAGGCGACGTCCAGGAAGGGTATGACCCAGTGCATGGGGACGTAGGTGAAGAGGAACATGAAGGGGATCTGGCCGACGACGGCGCCGATGATGTACATTGTCTGGAGCTGGACGAGCTCGTTGCCTTGGAAACCAAGGTCTTCTTTTAGGCCGGCGACGTAGGCATTATCTGAGGAAGTGCTGTGTTAGCAGATGAATGTCTTGGACCGGACAGGATTGAAGAGGTATACTGAGGTTAGACTGGTCCATGTACTTGACCCAGTAAGCCAGGAAGGCATAGGGCACGATTAAGAGATCGAGTTTGTTGATAAGCCTTCTCTCACGAGGCGTGTCTTGCGGTTGAAACCATTGTGTTTGGTACCATTCTCGTTTTTCTGGTGGTGGGGCTTCGGCTGTCATGTTGGCTGCTATGTAGAAAGAAAAACGAACCTTTCAAGGCTCACGGGAAAACGGTGTGGGTAGTAACAGCCTGAGCTTGAGAGGAAACGGCCATGCAGCTTGACAGGTGAGATCTCAACACCTCAATATGCGAGCAACGTCACTTTTTATGTCGGAGATAAAATTGTATCTGATCATGCAACACAGTGTTTCGGCAAGCCGCAGGGACCTAGAAAACTGGGGTGACCAACTGGGAACACAGAGCGGCCGTCACTATTGGATGGTGCAAGTACCACGGCGATGTGGCGACAGCTATTTGCAGAATCACGACCTTTTCCCTTGGGAGTTTATGACCACTAGGGCACTGGACAGAGGTGTCTGGAACTGGGGAATTGCAGACTTGATCCATCTGCGCTTCAAACCTGCGTGATGTCCTGGCTTGTAGGGGTTAGGGGCTGATGACACCGACTTACTCCAACCGCACGGTGCCGAATGAAATCTCGGCCAGCTTCATTGATAAAATTCAACTGGCATTCAGGGAAGATAGCGGTTGCAGCATACCCAAGTCGCACCTCTCCTGTTGCCATGGACAGGAAAGCGATAGGGTTTACGCCCTGCTCACGACCTCTGAATTGGCCCTTAGCGCCCTTTTTTTGTCACATTTTGTTGACATCGAATCCAAATCCGAACTCTACACAAAGAAAAGCCTTCACCGCGAGCAGAGAATTTTAAAGTCGCAAAAAAGCCTTCATTTTCACAAAGTGTTGAAGCTCTCATTGACCCCAGACAGCATTTCACGTTGCCCAGCAAGCGGATCCCGCTTGTACTAGTCCTGTAAGCTCAACCGCGCGACAATCACACCATTCCAGTTTAACGCTAATCGGCTACCTACCCCCGTTCCCCGTTATCAGTTCCATCTACGGATACCGACCCCCTTTTTCATGGCGACCAGGTAGGTGGAACCCCTAAAGCATGCTAAACTGACACAACATTGCGCAATTGAAGTTCTCGTTTGTGTCAGTGCTCCCAAGAATTTCTTGGGTTTCTTGGAATTGGTAACTAAATACAATACACCCATGTAGTAATGGAGTTCGGGAATAAGGATTCGGGATCTTCAATACCTACTGTGGATCAACAAACAGCGTGGGGGACGACAGCTGGGGTAGGAGAACTTGGTAGAGAGGCATGATGGCATTGACCCCGCGGATGGTGTTATTCTTCAACTTGCCGGTCGTCGGCTTCCGGGCGAGCGTTATCGGGAAGTTGACATGAAGATGGCGAAGGCGGGGCCGAAATCCCAGATCACGACATTTGCAGCTGCATGATGGCGGCATACTACCTACAGGGCGTGTGGTAGGTGACAGAGGGTGTGTACCAGCCTGCCAGCGTGGTCTTGATAGCAGATATTATAGAGACTGTACCGCGTCAACCACTACTTCTAGTCCAATTGCGGTGACTGTGATGTTGATTCTGTTGTCTCGCAAGTGACACTCTCAGCAGATACACAACCATCATGGCCACCATCACCGCCCTCCCGGACCCGGGAGCGGCCATGTCGACGGCGGAAAAGCTATCCAATGTGTCCATCTCCGCTCAGGAAGTGCCCGAACAGTCCTCTTCAGACCGCGACGCCAACTCAGACTCCCACTCAGACCACTACACACCAGCAACCTCGCCCGGTCTTCCTCCGTCCTCCACCACCGTCCCCCAGCGCATCTCGACGTATCCCAAATCTCGCATCTCTCTCGTAGATCGCTTCATCGATCAACCGCGCGCCCTTAAAGTAGCCGTCATCGGCGGTGGCCTGGCAGGAATCACAGCCGGCATCTTGCTGCCCGCCAAGGTCCCCAACATTCAACTGACCATCTTTGAGAAGAACGACGACTTTGTAGGTTTTCTGTCTCTATCATACCTACTGAAGAAAGCTGCTGACAAGCCATGTTATGAAGGGCGGCACCTGGCTCGAAAACACCTACCCCGGCGTCCGCTGCGACATCCCCTCCCACGTATACCAATCCACCTTTGAGCCCAAACCCGACTGGTCCGATCAGTTCGCCTCCGGAGGCGAGATCAGAGATTACTGGCAGTCTGTAGCCAAGAAGCACGATGTCTACCGCCTCGCAAGATTCGGCACCAGAGTCCAAGCCCTGGAATGGGATGCCGAGAAGTCAGTCTGGAAAGTCAGCACCCAACACAAAGAGGAGGAACAGCCAAAGGTGGAGGAGTTTGACTTTGTCTTGAACGCCATCGGGCGGTTCAACGCTTGGAAATTGCCAGACTATGAGGGGATCGAGTCGTACAAGGGGCACCTTAGGCACGCATCGCACTGGGATGGGGGGTTTGATGTTGACAGCAAGACTGTGGCCGTGATTGGGAATGGCGCCTCGGGGATCCAGCTGGTGGCGAATTTGCAAAAGAGGGTGAAGCAGCTGGATCACTACGCGAGAAACAAAACCTGGATTGCGGGGAGCTGGGCGGGGGATGAACGCACTGCTGGGCCGCAACCATATTCCGAGGAGCAAAAGGAGCTGTTTGCGCGGGATCCGGAGGCGTATCTGAAGTTCAGAAAGGAGCTGGAGGACAAGTATTGGAGGAGATTCTCGGCTTTCTTCAGGGGGTCGGAGACAAACATCGATTTGCGAGAGAAGTTTATTGAGATCATGAAGCTGAGGCTGAAGAAGAAGCCGGAGCTGCTGGAGCATATTGTTCCGGATTTCTCACCGAATTGCAGACGACTGACACCAGGGCCGGGATATTTGGAAGCGATCTCGGAAGATAATGTTGAGTACATCACTTCGAGAATCGCAAGGTTCACGGAGGATGGAATTGTCACGGTGGATGGGAAAGAGAGGAAGGTCGATGCTGTGTTTTGCGCGACGGGCGCGAATGTGGACATGGTGACCCCCTTCCCGATCCGAGGGCAAAATGGAACAGAACTGAAGGAGCTCTGGGATCCAGAGTCAAAGACTGGCTATGGCTTCCCATACACCTATCTCGGCCTCGCGACTCCGGGTTTCCCCAACTTGCTGTTCGTCCATGGTCCTCATGGAACGGGTCCATCGGGGACTGTCCCACACTCCGTGGAGGTCCAACTGGTGTGCTTCGCCAAGATCCTGAGGAAAGTGGCGAGAGAGGGCATCAAGAGCATTCAGCCATCAAAGAGAGCGGCCGATGAGTTCGTCGAGTACTCGGATGCCTTCTTCACTTCCACGGTTCTCAGCGACAACTGCAGCAGTTGGTACAATGGCGGGCGCCCTGGAGGCAGAATTCACGGCATCTGGCCTGGAAGTGCGGGTCATGTCACCGCTGTGAGAAGGGAGCCCAGATGGGAGGACTGGGAATACACCTATCTGGGACCTGAGGGCAACAGGTTTGCCTGGTATTTTGGGAATGGCTGGACAAGTAAGGAGGCGGATGAGAACTCAGACATGACCTCTTATCTGAGGCTACCGGGGGAGGTGAACCTGAAGGACCTACATGAGAGCTGGTGGGATTTACCGTAGAGTCCTTGTATTTAGTTGTGATTTTCGATACCAAGCTATAAATAGTCAAGGGCCTTTCTTCAACAGTCTTTTCCGAGTTCGCTGCTTTTTGTGACCCCAACATCGAACCGGAAGTCACTGTCTGTCCCTATGTGGCTGGTTGAAGTACCTCGAGTTAATAGCCGCCTGGAGACGCCTGTTAATTTGCCCTCATGTCTTGCTTTAGTTGTATTTACCCCGTTAGAAGTGGTTGTGTAGTAGTGCTTGTGCGGCAGTTGTGCTCTCTGACTGTCGACATTCAAGCTGTTCGGCTCCAGATGCTTGGGAATATCGTCATTTTGGCTTGGATCACCTCACCTAGGTCAGAGTTAATAGCTCCGCCATGCAAATCCCAGCCTAACGTCGGGGCGTGTGAAGGCCAAAAGTGGAAAATAAGCCCGGGGTCAACACGTGGATATTTGCCGGGTATAACGGCCGGTTGTCAATGAGTGTCAAGACGACACAACGGCGCGGGTGGCGCTATCGCCAAGTTGATGCTTACCAGGCTTCTGGGAGTGGGGGTTGAGGTCGTCGTGCATGTCGGGAGCATTGCGTGCTTCTGGACCGCTGTTTGCAAGACAAGCCGAGCGAGACCGGTTCGGTGCGAGTTCTAGGGCTCTCGTTCCTGTGCTCCAGCTCACACGGTCTCACCGCTGAGTACCGGTTTTTCTAGTGAGACCGAGCTGCACCCGAAAATCTCTTCGTTGCGAGGGTCGCATATGCGATTGCCGAGGCGAGAGACTGTATTGAACAAGCATAAAACTGTATCTCATCCTCCGTGTATGCTCAATCCATCCTTTTGTCGTCACCACCAATCCCCTTTTGCTGTCATCACGAACTTGAAAGTCTGTTTCCAGACAGCCAAGGCACAATGGCTTCCCACGACCACCCCATCTCTCGCCACAATGAAGTTGAAGTCGAACCTCCCAAGTCTGAGCAGCACCCAGTGAAATGGTACCGTTCCACCTTTTGGAACATGACCGTTTTGGGCTTGTGCAATTTGGCGGCCCCGGGGATTTGGGGCGCAATGAACTCGCCTGGGGCTGGCGGTGCTGCATCACCACAGCTCATTAACGCAGCTAACGCTCTTACCTTCTGTCTCATGGTCGTGTCATGCTACTTCTCTAGTACCCTGGTACACTACATCGGGATCAAGGGAGCTTTGATCTTCGGAACGTGCGTTCCCCATTTCATCAGTGTGGCGTACATAGTGGCTGCTTGGGTTACTGACTGTGAGCAGGATCGGTTATGCGCCCTATGCAGCTGGCCTCTACACCAATAACCGTTTCGGCACTGAGTGGCTTGTCCTCCTAGGTGCTGCTCTCTGCGGTATCTCTGCTGGCGTGTTCTGGATGGCTGAGGCAGCTATTGCCATTGCTTATCCTGAGCCTTGGAACAGAGGTAAAGCTATCGGGTACTGGTTGACATATCGACTGGCTGGCCAAATTCTCGGCGGCGCGATTAATCTCGGCCTGAACGCCAAGAACAACGAAGCTGGCAAAGTCTCGTACACTGTCTTCTTGGTGTTCATCGCCATGCAATGCACTGGTCCAATCTTCGGGTTTTTGTTGAATGCCCCGGAGAAGGTCCAGAGAACAGATGGCAAGAAGGTCGACTTGACCATTACACGCGGCCCTATATTTGAACTGAAGGAAACGGCGAGACTCTTTTTGGGCAAGAAGTTTCTCTTAATGGTTCTGTTCATTGGACAAGCTGTCTTTGCCGAGGCAGTATACTTTACGTATCTTGCTAGTAAGTCGCGATGTTGCCATCACACGCTCCGGTGCCGAAGCTAACGGCAAACAGTGTGGTTTTCTGTTCGATCTCGTGCCTTGGGGTCATTCTTGTCGGGTATCATTGCTGTTATTTCGGGATGGATCCTCGGTGTAAGTCGCACCCCACCTCTTGCATTCCATTTGTTTCGGTAAATCTGACAACCAGTTGGCTAGGCTTGGATTGATCGCACCAGAGTTGCGCTCAAAACTCGTGCGCGCACCAGTTTCTGGGTGATCGTGGTTCTGCAAGGCGGGTGGTGGACGTGGGCGACCATTCTCGTCACCCGTTACCGGATCACCAGACCCACGTTTGATTGGGTCGATGGCAATTTCGGTGAGGGTTTCGGCGTCTTCGTGTTTCTCACGGTTGGCTTCCAGCTGAACTACATGTTTTTGTACTTCATCATCCACAACATGGCCAAGGATGAGTCGGAAGTCGTCCGCTATGCTGCGCTCTTGCGCGGAACCGAGTCGGCGTGGCAGGCGGTCAGCTACGGCCTCACATCTCTCGCCGTGTTTGCTGAGGTTGGAGGTGTTTACATCAACTTTGGGCTGTGGGCCATTGCCATCTTCCCAGCTTGGTTGGTTGTGCGCGAGTTTGGTGCCTCCAAAGTGGAGCAGGTGGAGGAGCGGGCGTCGTCGGTTGAGACACCGAGCTTGAAGAGCAGTGAAGGCAAGAACCTGTAAACAGGAAGTGAAAGAGGATGAGAGGGTAGGTGGTTCTGACAGGCTTGATGGTAACTTCAAAATCGGATAATATCAATAATCATAATCAACTAGCCCGTATAGCTCAGTGGTAGAGCGCATCACTCGTAAGCATTCTGTGACATGATGAGGTCCGCGGTTCAATCCCGCGTGGGGGCACATTCTTTTTGGCATTTTTGGGTCCTTACTTATTCACCGTGTGGTTTGAAGCTATTCCCACATGCCACAGCCGCTTCATTTTGCTTTGCAAATTCCGTCAGCCAGGTAGCAATAGTGCCAGCCATACACTCTGAGCTCTGAACCTGACCGAAGGTTTGTTGCTCCGTTCTAGATGCCCTGTGGAGCGACCCTCGACCATACAACACCCTAACGTACGGTGCCAGGAGCTAACAATTTGTCCTCAACCCGCAATACGACGCCATTCAGATTGTTCATCATTGGCAGGATATGACTGCAGTTCGCCGGGCTCATGCATGACACCATCGGCCAGTGAATTACAACATGATTTCGGAGATAAACCCCACCTATTGCGAACCGGACAGACACACAACATACCAGACGGTTCCTATTTCCGGAACAAGACATCTTGAGTGTCGTAGTATATAGAGCTTCGCTTCCTCAACCACAATCATTGACTTGAATCGTCACGGCCTCTTTCACTTGCCACCGTCCCCCTCAGTACCAGCATCGCTCTCTCTCGCCCACCCAACTTAGTACATGCGATGTCGAACACCAGTCAACAGCCACCAGCCACGACCGGGGCTCGTCATGACCTTGGAAATGGCAAGAAACACATTCTGATCAATGCTTTCGATATGAGCACCGTCGGCCACCTGTCTCCCGGACAGTGGAAGGTAAGGATAGGGCCTGCCTTGTGGGTTTCTTATGATGTGAACAGCGTACTGACAAACGAAACAGAACCCAGTTGACAAGTCAGCCACCAAACGGAAGCTTGCGTATTGGATTGAATTGGCTAAACTTCTCGAAAGAGGTGGCGTCAATGCATTGTTTCTGGCAGACACATACGGTGGCTATGACACGTTTGAAGGGAGTGTGGATAATTGCATCAGACGAGCGGCACAGTGGCCGATAACAGATCCAACTATTGTCAGTTCCATCCTGCACCTTTTCTTGCAGCGTAGATTGTTCACTGACTCGATTGCCAGCCCATCTCGGCCATGGCAGCCGTGACAAAGAATTTGTCTTTTGCTATCACAGCCTCGACCAGCTTCGAGCCTCCTTACCTCCTAGCCAAGCGATTTTCCACTCTCGACCACTTCACGGACGGTCGTATCGGTTGGAACATCGTGACTTCTTGGAAGAAGTCCGCCTTCAAAGCCATCGGCCTTGACAACCCCATCGAGCACGACGAGCGCTACCGTCAAGCAGACGAGTACCTACGTGTTCTTTACAAGTGAGTCTTCCAATACCTTCCAGCTGGGTCTCCTTGCGATACTAACACGAGCTCCTTCATCAGACTCTGGGAGTCCTCCTGGTCCCCCACCGCCCTCTCCCCAGACCCAGCCAACGACAGCTACGTCGACCCCGCCCAAGTCCGCACCATCAACCACCAAGGCAAATATTTTTCTCTCAACGCCAAGCACATCGTCGACCCCTCCCCTCAACGCACCCCATTCCTCTTCCAAGCTGGCACCTCTTCCGCCGGATCTGATTTTGCCGCCACCCACGCCGAAGCCATTTTCGTCTCTGGCCATTCCCCTTCTGTTCTCAGGCCCAAGATAGATGCCATTCGAACTCTGGCCGTTAAAAAAGGACGCGATCCCAGATCCATTAAGGTGTTTGCCACGTTCACGCCCATCGTGGCAGAAACGGATGAGCTCGCTCAGGAGAAGTTGGCAGAGTTGAAGAAGTATGCGTCTACTATTGGAGGTTTGGTGCTCGTCAGTGGCTGGACGGGGATCGACCTCTCCAAGCTGCCTCTGGATAAGGAGATCAGCAAGGAGGATAGTGCCGAGGCGCACAAAGTGACGAGCATTCTGGATAATTTCACCACTGCGAGCAAAGAGCACCCTAGATGGACCCCGAGACTGGTGGCCGAACATGCGGCTATCGGTGGGCTCGGGCCAGTCAGCGTTGGAAGCCCGCAGACGGTGGCAGATGAGCTGGAGCGATGGGTGAAGGAGGCTGATGTGGATGGCTTCAACATTGGGTATGTGACTACACCAGGGACGTTTGAAGAGGTGGTGGATCTGTTGATTCCTGAGCTGAGGAAGAGGGGGATCTACCCTGAATTGCCTGATCCAAGTGAGGAGCCGGTGACAGCTAGGGAGAAGATCTATGGTAAGGGGCAGAAGGGGTTGAGACACGATCATGAAGGAAGTCGGTACAAGTATGATGTGTACCGGGAGGATCAGCCTTATGTGGCCGAGACATGCGCAAAGGCTTGAGCCTTGGGCCCTTCACAAACGCAGACGCGTGTGGATATCTAGCTCCGGGACGATTCCTTATAAAATCATCTGCTTCTCAAATCGAGTCTTGTATTCGACGGAGACCAGCCCCTTCCTAATCACCATGGCCTGCACCTTCATGTTGATAAAAGAAGACCTCATTGCCACCAGCAAGTTCCGATACCGGAAGAGCTCAGACAGACCCTAACCCTGTCTTACCCCTGAGCCCCTTTTCAAGTGTTTTTCTTACCTCGGTACTACATTGGAGAGTGTAACATAGAAAGACCAGCCAAGCAATCTAAAAACTAGTAGCAAGGCATCGTGTGGCATATTGTAAGGTGATTTTTGTTTCGACTAGATGCCTCTATTCCCATGTCGGTCAAGCGGGCGGAGCTTCGGAAAATTCCCACCCTGACTCATCAAGGCGTTTCAACCAACACCGTTCATATGAAAAATTGACAACTACGCCCTTCCAACAACAACACCACTCCAGCCCAACTGCACAAAAGCCCTTCGCGGCCCTTTCTTTCCTTGCAAGAATCCAAGTCGTCTCCATTTTCTCAACAAGTCTTTGACCCCCAGCGCCACCCCCACCAAAGCTCAAACTTTCCAGTTTCTCCGAGATGGCCACCCCAAAACCTCTCACCTTCCGCCTCGCCACCCCAAAAGATGCACCCGCCCTCCAACCCCTAGTGCAGTCCGCCTACCGCGGCGAAACCAGCCGCAAAGGCTGGACAAGCGAAGCCGACCTCCTCGTCGGCACCCGCATCAACGTCGCCGGCATCGTCGAGAAGATCGAAACCCCCAACAGCGCTGTCATCATGGCCTTTTCCCCATCACTCAACAACGCCCTTGTTGCCTGCTGCGAGGTCCTCTTGAAGCCTTCTCGGAAGATCGGCTATTTCGGCATGTTCGCTGTGGACCCCACTCTTCAAGCCGGCGGGATTGGAAGGCAGGTGCTGGTGAACGCGGAGCAGTATGCGAAGATCCATGGGGCGGAGAAGATGGAGATGACGGTTATCTGGACGAGGAAGGAGCTGATTGAGTGGTATGTCAGGAGGGGGTACACGGTCACGGACGAGAGGAGGGAGTTTCCGCATGAGGAGCTGGCGAAGATGGATGGGGAAAATAGGGCGTTGGTGGAGGACTTGTGGTTCAAGGTTTTGGTGAAGGAGTTGTGATTTGTTCGAGAGAGGGAAAGGGTCGAGGGGGGGTTGTGCGTAGTGGCGATAACTCTGGTGCCAGGCCTCGGTGCATTTTTTGATGGCAATACCTTGACAAGCGGCCAGGCATTTGTGACTGGAGTCTGCTACATCAAAGCTTGATCTCAATACAAGATAAATAAACAACAGAAAAACAGTCGAATAAAGATCGTTGAGACCAACAGTCCGCAGGACCAGTCCGTTGTGTTGAAATATCTTGGTTGTATGCTGATACATGACCTTGACGTTGGCAAACCATTACACATCAGGAGAGCTTACCATACTTGAATAGCCAAGTTTGTCGGATTTGTTCAGGTAGAGTCGAGTGTTGGGCAAGGGCGGCCTCTTTGAAAAGATGGCCCTGTCTGTCGTTGGCTGAAGTTTGATGCAATCCAGGAGCCTCATGTGATCAAGGCAGGTGGATCAAGGGAACTGGTCAAAGCGGAAGGAGCAAGTCTAAAATGACTGCTGAAACCCCCACCTTCCTCTCAGTCTGCACTTTCTTTCTGGCATTTAGGTTACCTGCAGCCCCGCCGTCTACTGAAGACTTCTCCCTCCCCATCGATTTCGACAACACCGCCTGAAACACCAAGCCGTTTGGCGTTTGACATCAAGCAACATGTCGGTCAACGCGCCTCCCGAAATGGATGACAAAACCAACGCTGAGTTCGAGCGACTGATCAGTGAGACTTTGACCAACCCCAGAGCGACTACCGTCGTTGACTCGGAGTTTGGCGTTGGCGTTAGTTCTATCTTTGGTCGATCCTCGCACGAGAATTACGGCGAATGGCTCAAGAGCTTGATCTCGGGATTAAACGGCGAAAAGGGGACGCCTTATCCCTTCTCCACTTCTGGATTTCAGCGACACGTTTATAATTTTGGATTCAATAGACCAGAGCAGCGGCTTCAAGTTTACAGTCGATACGCCAAGATTGTATGTGCCGAGTATTACGACACTCCGCCCACGCCGACCCATCCTAATCAGGTCGGATACGAGGAGTTTCACTGGAAGACTTGGAACCAGCTCTACAAAGCCAGTAGGTTGCCTGTATTGCAGTGCAACTCTTCAACGTCGAACCCAACTAACACTTGTTCAGAGCACAGGTCGCTCCCCATTGTGGAGACATCTCTTTACGAGCAGGACTGGTTCAAACTGAAGAAGGCAGGATTGTCCGAGGAATACAAACTGTACTATCAGTGGCGTCGCGATCTCGAGAAAGGCCAACCTTTGACCCCTGGTCCGTCCATATTCAGCAACCCTCAAACTTCAATGGCCTCAACTCATCACCCCACCGTGACCCCGAATCCCTTCACAGCTCCCATCTCCCAAGCATCCGCCGCTGAGGGAAAGAGGAAGGCACCTGAGTCTTCAGCATCCGACAACTTGCATCCTGCGGCGAAAAGAGAGTGCTCCGACCTAGCCGTTGGCATGCCCCCATCTGAAGAACTTGTGAGCGGAGAAAGGCTGGCCTCCAAGGTGAAGGGTAGCTACGAAGAGTCACGACTGCAGTGGGGAGACAGCAAGCGCAAGCGAGTTTACCTGGCCGAGATTGAGTTGACAGCGGAGGAGTTTCAAGCATCACGCAATGACTCGTTTACCGTCAGATATCTTGCCAAGGATGGCTCAGTTATCAAGGGTAAGCTCAAGATCTGCGATGACTGAGCGCCCCTAGGAGACAGAGATGTATGGGAAATTGCACTCTCATATGGTTTGGGAATGATGGCTAGAGGTACTTGAGCACACGGTGGAGATGATATGCTGGATTTCGCAGATAGTGGGAATCAAGGATGCCCTTAAGGCTGTATGTAGGTGAATCAAGCATACCAGGTAGCTATTTGTTCTTGTACAAGTGGTATCTCTCCAGATCATATCGCAATTCCAGGGCATCAAGCACGTGTCGAGGGCAAGCCCATTGCTATTGTAAACACAACATCGATGTCAGCAATGGTGGCGGAGATGATAGCAAGATAAACCCTACCTTATACATCGTCAACATGACCCAATCAGGTCTCTCACACACCGACCACGAAAAGTAGCTGCGCTCCATGTCCCCGCCAGTACGTCCACTAGGTACCTTAGGTAGGTAAGTACCTCAGATAGACATCTTGACCGACTTCTGACAAAATAAGGCGAGAGGCGAGTGGTCCATCCGCAAGGCTGCAAGTGAATAAGCACCCGGCACGCCGAGCAATCCGAATAATGCTCAAGTGCCTGCGACTCACAGTTTGCTTTTTTATTTGCAAACAAACCTGACCTTCTCGGCAGACTTTCGACTCCTTCTGACCACTTCGACAACAAACCGAGACGCGCCAAAATGGATCCGACCCTTGCGAAAGAGCTCTTGGATCTTCTCTCCGCCTGCGAGGCCCTCCGTCCCGCTTGCTCTGACGACGCCAACTGGTGGAAAGACGCGAGCATACCCATGGATAAAAAAGCGCTCGAGTCGATGGCCTGGCTTTTTCTCGGCACTCGGCCGGATGGCACACCCGCTCAGTTCAACGAGAAGTTTATCGAAAGCACCAAAGCCGCCTTCGACACGTTCTACACAATCTTCTACCAGCGGGAGCCCGAGACGGTGTCCTACCGCGACCTCTGTCACGAGGTCTGGCACGAATTTGCCCGTCCATGTAAGTTTACGAACATTTCAGACTATGCTCTCGATGAGCTCAAAGATGACTTGTTTGGGTTCAGATGACAATGAGGCCGAAAGGAAGACATTCCTTACAGAGTTTCGGAGAGCTGGACTCTCGTTCGGGCGTGGCTTGCCACAGGCCGACAAGGAGAAGAGCCCGGTTTGCGAGGAATACAAGTTGTACTTCGAGCATCGCAAGGAATTCGAGAAACGCCACCCGAATCTTTGCCGCCAGAGGTTGCGGATGGTGATACCTTTGAGAATGCGGGTTGTGGAATGCTCTACTATTCTCGATACTGATCATGGGGGACGTCAGATTGTCGAGGTGCTGGTAGAGCCTGAGATCGAATCTTCCGCTCCTGAAACTCGGGCGAGGAAGAGGGCCAAGAATCAGGCGTAGAGTTCTTTGGAGGATTATTCGGATATTTATTACGGCACTGTACTTGAGGCGGAAAGACCTGGTGTACTCTAGAGAACGTAGCAAAGAACCTCCTATTGATTCCCTAAGTCATTGCGGCTCTTTTTTGGAGGCTTCGTATATGCCATTCAATCCAGGTGATCAACAATATCTACAGTAAAATAGCTGCTAAGCGATTGTAGGGAGTCTCGCTCTTCACTTCCGCCATTAACATTCAAAAAGTCATCTAATAGTTGATAAGTGCAATGGACCTGCTGGCAAAATCACAACAAACTATCCTCGAATCTTAGGTGCTGTTTATATTCAGGTGAAAGCTTGGAGCGCTGCCTGGCCATTCCCCAGTGCTCTCCCACGAACTTTTCCGCTGAGACAGCAACCTGCGACTCTCATCTCATAACAGACCCCTCGTTTGACCACCCAGACCTTTTACCTTTTCTTCCCGAACAACAACACCAACAACAGCCCTGAGTGTCTGCATCATAAAGCCAGTCACCATGGATTCCCAGCAGCCCGGAGTCAAGCACAGTGAGTCCCTCTCCCCTACTTGGGTAATTCTTTAATTCCTGCTCTCCTCCATAGCTAACCTCCTTCTCCTTCCACCCACCCAGCCTTCTGCGACTGCACCAATCCTTCTCACAACCACCAACCCCCCCTCCGCCTTCCCAAGACCTATCGCCGCCCTGACTGGGTCCGCGACAAGCCCCTCGTTGAGAACTTCCTCACCGGCTGCGACCTCAGCGAGCGCCTTATGTACCAGCGCGTCCCGGAGCCCGACTACGTCGACTGGATCATCGACACCCACCGCCGCCCCGGCGTCTTCCACTACCTCGCCAAGATCGGCGCCATCGTCACCCCCACAGTCCAAAAGTACCAGGGCGTCCAGGCCTTGGAGCTCAGCCTCATGATGATCGCCGTCGCTCACGACTGCCCCGTCATCGACGTCTACTACGAGGTCTACGTCCCGATCGGCAGCGAAAAGGACAGGGAGGAGATGCGCGTTCGGGGCTTGGTCTGGGGCCGGCAGCTGATTCGCGACGAGGTGCGCGGGGTGAGCTGGCTGTCGATTGCCGATGAGCGCGAGTACCTCCATGTGTGCTCGGCGCATCAGGCCAGGATCACGGGCACGCCTTGGGGGGTCAAGGCGCTGAGTTATGACATTCTGACCAGGGTGCGTCAGCACAATGGGATGATTGTCAAGTTGGCGCTGAGGTTCTCGAGGAAGTTTACTCGTTGAATGGGGGAGGACTGGGCTGGAGGGTAGGAGGGCCAAGTCCCAGGAGTAAGCATCGAGAAGGACCTTGATAGCATGATGGAGGGCTACCCATTAGGAGATAGGATGAGCCTAAATCGGTCAAATAAACAAAGAGTCATACATGGCTGTCATCATACATGGCTGTCAGTTTTGAGGACCACGAACACGTGAGGTCCTGCAAGCTTGATTTGCTTCCACGCCAGGGGTGCAATTAGAAGCCCCGTCCTGGGAAGTTTTGTCTAACCGGTGGAAAATGCACTTCAATACCTACTGTCAGGAGATCGAGATTTGTTCCTCTACGTGATCTTTCTGATGAGAACTCTTTGAGACAGGGCAAAGAAAACGCTATCGGCGAAGCGTATCGATCGATATCCTACCGATTCATGCAACGGTACCAATTCTCAGCAAAGAACATCCTGTCTCACTTCCGATATTGTTTAGAAGGCCCAGTTCCATTTACGCTGGATTGGGATCAAGAAAAGCAAGCTAAACTAGGAAATATTGATGGTGACGCTGTCAAGTATGTGAGGTACATATCGGTAAATGTCAGACGAAGAAGTAAGTCGTAACACTCTATACATAGCACCCAGTCCTTTGCTTGCTGATTGTAGTGGAAGATTTCTAGCTTCTGAATTCCAAGAGAATCTTGCACGGACGGAAAAGGGGGAATTTGAAGGTGATATGTTCTGGTTGTCGCAACTATTCCTTAATCCACGCCCTTCGGCATAGCTGTAGATGTGCATTTGTTTTCCAATAGGCTACGAACATGAAATGAGCCATAATTCCAATGTGAATCTCTTTCGTTGCACAGTTGGACACTTTGGTATACCCACATTCAAGACATTCGATCAGCTTTACGATTACGGCTACTCAACCCCGCTTGCCTTCACGGCTTCAGCCCTTGCTCTCCCTGTTCAGGCTTTGCTCACCCTGCTCAGGAGATCTCCACTTCTGCTCAGGTTAAAGCGGCAAGTGCTCAGGTCCAAGAACGGAAATGGAAATTGTTCATGTCGGGATTCCGATCTTGTTCTGGATGTATGTAACATGTGGACGAAGACCGTTTGGCTTTGACTTTCTACAAAACCATCGATCCATCATAGTCTTGGTTAAGCTACATAGAGTACTCTAGACATAGTCAACATTCCAACACAGCAATCAGTGGCCAATGAAAAACACAACCAAGGACACCTCAAGGTTACAATTTTTACTGGTTTTATTGCGTGTGGCTAACACTATTGAAAATTCCACTGGAACATGAGAAGTTGTTCATCATGTATCCCGTGTCCCCACGTCATCCTAGCAGAATCCACCTGGCACATGGTCCTTGCGCTTACTCTGTTCAGAGTTGCTGGTTAGCAACATCATCCGCATGAAAGCTGAGGGGGTGAATCAACGACGTACCGAGCTGGAACTTGCCGCCGGCGTTGGTGAGGCGCTCGGCGAGGTTGACGTCGTGCCAGTTGACGTCGCCGTTCAAGTTGGTAAGACCGGCACGGAGAATGGGGACACCGTCACCCTCCATGGCGAAGGTGATGCCCTGGGCGCTGTGGGAGAAGTTTTCGCCCCCCCAGCTGAAGATGCCTGCACAGAGAAGACAAATGGTCAATGACCCATGAAGGCAAACCATTCCAGGAGAGATAAATAGACATACCGTCGTCGTTGCCGAGAACTGTGTCGAGGTCAAACTCGGCGTCAACCATCTCACCCTCGCCGTTGTCGAGACGGGCACGGAGGATGTGACCGTCATCGACGCGGATATCCTGGGCAGAGAGGTGGAAAGACATGGTGTCTGATGCGTTTTTTGGCGAGAGTGTTGTCTTGGTGGTTTGGTTTGGTTTGAGATGTCGAGTTCGAACTTCTGGAAGAGTGCGGGAAGGTATTTATGCTTGTTTCCTAGCTACCCAAGAGGGGGGCCGGCCATCCCCACTGAGACTCCATTTCTGCGGTATGTGCCGCATATCCGAACTCGTGTCTTGTTCTTGCCCGCGAGCTGCGGAGGCCTCAAATGTCTACCTCCACCTTCCATATTGCAGGTTGTTGTTGTTCGGAGAGGCATGGAAATCACGCGATGAATCGACGTCCTTGGCGAGGGGGAAGGGGGGATGGCGGAGGAGGGGCGAGATGACATTGTGGAGCAGACAGCAAATTGCTTGGCGGAGGGGTTCTTGGAGTTTCATTGTCTGGAGATGGCAGGCGCTTCTGTACCTATCTCTTGGGTGGTAGAAAGGGCCAAGACGCTGAGAGAAGCGGGCGCGGCCACGCAAGCAGAATGGCGCCATTGCCGTTCAGATAAATGCAGTCGAGCTTCAGATATCCAATGACGCCGGCTGTAAGGTTACGCTACGCCTTCTGGGCTGCGGCTGGCTGGGCGGGAGTTGGCGGGAGATGATGCAGTTGTGTGGATTCAGTGGAGGTTCTGTGGAGTTCTGACTCGACCCCTCAAGGTGCCCAACCCCAAGCATCACAACGAGCCCGCTGCGGCCTGGGAGCGACTTCATCTCCATCCAACATGGATTGCGCGGTTATTGGAAATGTTTGACCATTTCTCCCGCGCGGCTAGCAATCGTGTTGGTGTGTGTTTGGTAATTACAAATCTGCATATTGCTCGGCATCCAAATCCCGAAAAAGGGGCAATCATCACCAAACAAACACGGATTGGATTGGCTGCTGGCGGCCTCTCGCCCACTTGCTGCTCCCCAATTCATTCGTCTGGAGATGAAGCTGTGTGTTACATGACGTCAGACCTGAATGTTTGCACCTACGGGAAGCGGCAGGTTTGAAGTGGTTGGATTATGAAGACTGGATGCTCTGTCAAGCGCAAAGCCAGCAGCTCTCGGCCGGTCAACCACCAGCCATGTTTGACTCGACACCCAACTCCATGATGTTGACTGAGCAAATAGAACATCTTCATAGTGATTTTGAGACCTAAAAACCAAATGGAAATCTATGAGAAGTTTGCCAGCACTACTTGAGTGTGTTCGATATACAAGCCGTCCATTTTAGTGTGGGAATAACGACTGTGCTAATCCAGTTGGTATGTCCAGCGTCAGGTTAGATAGGTACCTAGGTGTAGGCATGCATACCTAAGGAATAGCTTTATTGCTTCTCTAGTCAGTCACTTCGAATGAACGCCACCCAATGTCCAACCTGGTTTTCTCTTATAACCCTTTTTCTTCTGAAACGTCCGATGGTAGGACATCACGCGCTTACTTACCTACATAACCCCATCCTCTTCTGACTACACATCCCAATTGCAACTTCTTCTACCGGTCAAGCCACGTGAGTTAGCCAGCTCCTAAACGTCCTTTAGGTAATATAAAGACCCTTATTCACGTCTTCATCTAAAGTTCCAAGCGTCTAGGAGAATGAGACACTAGACCTGAAGCATGGCCATCGAACACAACCAGACGTCGGAAACGTGGGGTGCCTAGAATTCCTACATCACACAAAGCTTCTCTGTATTTTACTCTACGGTCGACTCCATTGTGTGTCTGGCTGGTCTTTTCCAGAGACCAATACCAAGACGGCACATTGCGTTCATTATAAGGGTTGCTCTGTAATGGTTGGCCACCACGACAGCGGCGCCGTTAGACTTGTCACCGCCGAACTCCAAGGTACAGGAGATGTGTCTGCAGTCTTCCAGTCGGCAAGTGGCCTGATTGCTGTGACAACGTCGATCTTAGCTGGGTGATTCCTGACACAACCACCTTTCAGGTTTCCTACGGAAGTTGTCGGCAACATGGTGATACCGATACCTGAATGTTGTGTCGAGTTTGAAGCTACACAACCCGTTTGGTTGAAACGTGCAATCCCCGTCCCAATCTAGTCTCGGGTAGGTCAAGATCGAGATGATCAAACCTGTTCAGACGGATTCCGTTGGCTGTTACATATATGATAGATCATGGCACTTGACTGGCAGCCATTGCTCATCACCACGGAACACGACATCCTGCCAGTACAATAGCTCCTTCATTCACCTGGTTCTCTGCAGCTGTCGCGCACCATTTCGCGCGTCTCCTGTCTCATTATGCACTTCCTCCAAGGCTGGAGCATCCTGCTGTGCTTTCTTGTGTCTGCAACAACAACAACAACAACAACTGCTGCAAAGGCGGATTTGGTGTCTGCTGCTCCTGCGGCGGAACGTTCCAGCGATGCCGAAAATGGCATCGTTCGCATGCCGATGAGGCGGAGACGCCCTAGTCAACAACGGCCCAGGACATCAGGTCATGACTTTCAGCATGCGCAGCGCCTCCCGGCGCATCAAGCCTCCGAGTCGAGCACAAGCACAACATCATCCGTGGCGCCCGCAGCTACTCTCGCCAAGACCAACTTGACGAGCATGTTCAAGGAGATGGCCTATGGCATCACATGTAAGTGAAATTCTGTGCGTTTTCCCCAGAGACTAACAGGCAGAACAGTATGGATTGGAGAGCCTGCCCAGGCCGTCACCCTCGACTTCGACACTGGCTCTTCTGAGACATGGGTTAGCCCACACTGCACCATGGTTGGCTGGAATCCGTCATACGAAAAGCTTTGTCGCGAGCTGGGCATGTATCTGCCGCAGCAATCCGAATCTGTCATCAACATAAATAAGTCTTTTCCATCCAAGTACATCACATACGGCAGTGGAGAGACACACATTGATTTTTACAAGGATGTTATCAGCTTTACGGGTGAGCTATCCCCTTCAACAATTGATCTGCAGTCTTGCAGCAGACAGGTTTTGACAGCCCTAACAGATCCGACTTTGTACTACGACGATGAAATGTTTGTGCTTTCCAAACCGGTTCAGTTCGGGGTGGCTACATGGTCATCCGGAATGGTCTCGGGCATTTTTGGAGCGGCATATGGATCTGGGTACAACCAGAATTACAGCGGCATCATTGATGACATGTACACGCAGGGTTTGATTCGAGACAAGGACTTCAGTTTCGCGCTTGGAAGTGTAGATGATGAAGTCGGTATGTTCCTCTTTTCGTTTTCTTCTCTCGCCGCCAGCGCACCCTCATATGCTAATTGTATCACGACAAGGCGAGATCGTCTTTGGCGGTGTCGACATGTCCAAATTCACAGGGCCCCTTCATGGGGTCGACATGGCGAGCCAGTTCCCGCAAGACGAGGATGGTTACTATCGGTACTGGATCAACCTCACCTACGTGGGTGTGACACAGCCTGGGTCATGCCTGTCCATCCCTCTCACCGATTACGATTTTGAACACCGCGTTCTTCCCGACTCGGGTACCACTCTTACCTACTTGCCAAGCGACGTATACGAAGGCATCAAGAGGTTTTTCCCCGAAGCCGTCGAGAACGCAACATACGGCACGATTGTCGACTGTTCCCACCTCACAACCCAGGGAACCATCGATTTCGGCTTTGGGAACGACACCATCCGCGTGCCCTACAAGGACTTTATTTTCCAGCTCGAGCCGGGAGTGTTTGCCGACAACAATGAGACCATTTGTCTGTTGGGAGTTGTCCCCTCTTGGGACGAGTTTTATATCCTCGGAGACACCTTCCTGCGATCAGTATACGGTATGTTGCCTTTTCTGCTTCTGTAAGGTACCGTTCAAGTTCTGCGCAATTTCTAACACAACTCAAAGCCTTGTTCCGTCAAAAAGAGCACAAGATCTACTTTGGCCAGTATCAAAACTGCGGCACCAACATCATTTCAACTCATGGCATCGGGGAATTTTATGGCGATTGTGAGGAGGGATCCGAAACTTCCTCCTCTTCCGATGGCTCGGACTCTAGCGAGCTTTCATCTTCTTATTCCAGCTCAGAATCATGGGCCATGACACCGACATCAAGCACTTCTTCCTACACAGCACCCAAATGCACTTCTTACTCCACTGGCACCTACTCCGCCGTTTTCACTTCCACCAGCACCTACGACCCTTGGGAGACAACAGAGTCGGAACTCCCTTGGGACACAACCACGACAGATGACTCGACCTGGAGCTGGACGACAGATGATATTGATACTTGGACTTCAACAACGGACGATATCTGGACGTGGACAGACACGAATACGGTCTGGGATTGGACTACTATCTCCGTTACTATTGACACGTTTGAAACGATGCCGACCGCGGGGACAGAGGAGTGGACGACGATCGACTTTGAGACGTGGACGGATGAGAATAACAGGGTGCATGTGACCAGCAAGCCTGTTCTGGTTCATGGTTCTAGCCCGACTCTGAGTCCGACTTCGAGGCGGCGCGAGAAGAAGGGGAGGTATAACCGGTGGTCACCGACAGATGCGGCGGCAATAAAGCCGGCGATGACGGTGAGCGCCGGGCCGAGGGAGACGGTGGTTGTTGACGCTGGGAATGGGAAGGAAAAAGTCACGATTGTGGATGGGACTGTGCAAGGTCAGTAATTGTCTTTAGGATCCAAAGACTTGGAACCAGCAGGTGAGAGCTAAAGCTAGGGTGTAAGAAAGGTAGAGCAGGGCGTGGTACGAAGGGTGAGATGTTTGGATAAAAGAGTGAAAATAGAGAAAAGAACTTGGCTTCCTGAATCTGTGAGCCGCGTGTTGATTTAATCCACTGTTTTGTTGGAAAAGGGGTCAGGGGCTCTGTTTAGAGAGTAGAGACTGCTATAAAACCAAGGGTTAGGGGACTTTAAGCTGACGTCACATGATGTTGGCGCCTAATTACGGTGGGAAACAAGTCAATTAACGCGTCCAAGACACGAAAAACTCAAGCTCCACGACAAGGCAACCTGGTAACCATTATCCAAACACACACAAACAACCCCATGTAAACCGAGCCTGTCCGTTTCCATATATTATCAAACATCATCAATTGCCTGTGATGGCGACAAAACTCGATGTCGAGACTCTCCAATCCGTCTTCCAGACGCGACCAGACCTTCTTGCTGGCATCCAGAAAGCTGCTGGTATGCCATGCGCCCGCCCCTGTCCTTTCACTGGGAAAACTACTGACAAGCAGAAATCAGACACTCCAGCGCGCGTCGGACTGTTCAACGATATCGCGAGCTTTGTATACGAGCGCATTGCCACATCCTCCGGCCATGCCCCTACCCAAGACGACGGCCCGGCCGCCAAGCGAAGACGAGTCGATATTGCACAAGTACAGTCGTCGCAACAGACACAGTCGAACGGGAATGCCGCGGGTGGGGGTGTGAGTGTTGGCGCAGCTGCTTCGGAACAAGTGCTGCTCGAGATCAAGGATATTTCTGTGACGGTGCCACAGCGAAAAAAGTACGATGTGTGTTTTACAAAGAACTTTTTGTACGCAAAGCTGTCGGGGAGCTCTGCCCCTGTGCAAGGGATTGTGTATCCATGGAAGGAGATTGGTATGTTTTCGTTGTCTGTCACATGCTTGTCATTCAGGAACAATTGCTAACTTGCACGGTTCTTCCCGCCACTTCAGAACACATCTTTTACCTCCCCATCCCCGAAAAGTCCGCAGTTCAACACAACTACGTCATCCTCCCACGCAACAGCTACCTGCCTACCCGGACGGCCAAACCCGCCGCGGGCGCTGTGCCAGCCAACCCGGGCGCTCTCGAGCCGCTCGTCTTCAGCGTTCCTGCTGCAGCCCCAAAGCCTGGCTCGATCGGGGGCGCCTCAGCCAAGACGGCAGAGGCCGTGTCGGACAGTTACAGTACGCTGTTCCACTGGGCCCTGGCGACTTCTCTCAAGTCGGCGGGAAACCACTCTTGCAGCATCGTCGCGTCAGACCCCAAGCTCTTCCACTCGGTGGCGAGGCAAGCGTATCGCCCCACGGAAAAGGCGGTGCATGTCAAGGCGTTCAGGGGGAGCAAAGATGGGTACTTGTTCTTTTTGCCGACGGGGATACTGTGGGGGTTCAAAAAGCCGATTGTGTTCTTGCCGCTAGACAGGATTGCGGCGCTGAGCTTTACATCGGTGCTGGCAAGAACGTTCAATATCGTCATTGAGCTCGATGTGGATGAGTCGGGAAGCGTAGAGAAAGAGATTGAGTTTGGCATGCTGGACAAGGAGGATTTCGAGGGGATCAACGCCAATTATGTGCAGCGGCATGGGCTGGCGGATAAGAGCATGGCGGAGAAGCGGAAGGCCAAGAGGGAGCTGGCTGAGAATAACAAAACCACGGGCGAGGAGGATACAAATGGAGCTGAGGAAGGGGAGGCTGAGAATGACCAAACCGCGGGCATGACAGCGTTGGAAAAGGCACAGTGGGAAGCAGAGCAGCGGTTACAGGATGAAGAGGATGAAGAAGAGGAGGATTATGATCCCGGGAGTGAAGGAGAAAGCGAAGGGAGTGGAACGTCCAGTGAGGAGGAAGACGGCGATGATGCGGAAGGCGGAGAGGATGATGAAGATGAAGATGACCTGGATGGGGACGGTATGGATGAGGACTAATGATGAGATACTCGGCTGGTTCTGGGATTTCTTGGTTCATACGGATAGAGTGAGTTAACTTTGATAGACATCTTTTCCATGGAGACCCCCAAAAAAGGGGCAGACATCTTTCCAAGAACACGGTGCCAAATACTGTGTAAATACAGTGTTTTCTCCGATTCGGGGTGAAGCTACCCCGCGGCGACTTGGAAGCCTGTCGCGTCGAACAGCTCAGTCTGAACAACTCGCACTATTTAGACCAAAACATCAACAACAACAAACAAACAACCCATCCTCTCAACTGACATCAACGAAGGTTCGGATATCAATGGCATTTCCAAACGAATACACGCATCGCAAGGTCGCCGAGACAGCCGCCAAATCATGCGAGATTTGCTACAAACCCAGCTCGAGTGTCCTGATCACGTCGGACAGCAAAGATTGGTTCTACGTCTGTCCTTCCCACCTGAAAGATACAGGCTTCTGTACCCCCAAGATCGACCATGCCGCCATCGAAGCACGCAAGAAGAAAGAGCTCGAGGATGAGATTGAGCGGGTGAAGAAGGAGTACGAAGAAAAACAGAAAAAGAAGAAGGAGAAGGCAGAGAAGAAGGATGACAAGGACGAGAAGGATAAGGACAAAAAGGACGAGAAGGATGACGCAAAGAAGGCAGACGACAAGGAAAAGACGGCAGCAACGGTTAGATCCGTCGACTACTCTCCCGCCTCCCCTGGCTGTGCCGTGTGTGCCTGCTAACGGTCTTGCAGAAAAAAGAGGATTCGCCTGTTTCACCAACTGAGGAGGAAGAGCCTCGCGTATTCGAACTCAAACCGTCAGTTCCCACACGTCGTTGCCAACATGTTTTGCAAGAAACACTGAGCTGACCCGAGTTGGGAGCATTCTACAGTACCTTTTTCCAGCAGCGGCTGTTCAAGAAGAGGCAAGCCGAGATCGCCAAGCGGAACCGAGAACGATTGCGCGATCCAAACTACTTCCCGTCGGTGCCCAAGAACCTGCCCTGATATATTGCTGTATAATCCCCGACGGCGAATACAAGACGATCATCTTGCCCTGCGCAACAACACCGAGAGGCTCAAGATATATCCAGGCCGATGATATCCACGGTTCATGTAACACAAGAAAACGGTGCTGGATGACCGATTCAAGTTCGCATTCCTGGACCACTCAGAGATGGGTTTCCCAGAAGGGCAACTCTTCCCTCTCGGCAAAGAGGGGACCTGGAACTTGGAAGCGACGGGCACAGCGGGCAAAGCAGGGGTCGAGAAAGAGGTTACCGAACCGAGTACCCCGCGGCGCAGCAAAAGACCACCGTTTTGTCTAACTGTTGTTGGCAGTTGTAACTCATATCCCGCACCGTTTTGGTCATGCAGTCATCCAACCAGGGGAGGGGTGTCTGTCTGTGCCATTCTATACATACTGTGTGAGCTAATGCAGCCCTCCTTCTGCGTAGGGCAGGATAGGGCAGGAAGAATGGCAGGGGAGGGGGGTGTCAACAGTGAAGAAGAGTATGAAGAGTGATGGGTTAGGGTTACACGGATAAAATCGAGATATTTTTCAACCGCCAACCATATACATCTTACACTACTGTACACCACCACATCTCCTCACCAGCATCTGCACTCCTTCACACCTACCACACCTTGGAATACCCTGTTCCATGGCACTTGTGCGAACGGTTCAGCCCTTTTTACACTATCGCATAGGGGCCAAAATGCGAGGTGCTTTCCTCATAGGACTCTTGGAACCGAGGCAAACTCAGAGAAGAACAGGGCCGGGAAGTGGCATTTGGGGGCCATCGACCGACAGCCTATCGAGGGAGATTGGAGAGATTGGATTCTGCCGAGCTTTGAGTAACCCTGTTGGCGATCCCCCAGCATGTTTTCCCTGCTTATATATACATAGTATACTTTGCCGTGCCCCTCCGCCTTCATGATGCCTTGGACGTGGGGTAGTCTCTGCTGAGTCAAATGGGTGGCGGTCCGGTCTGTTGTGCGCGTGCTGCGCCGTTGGCCTGCTTTTCTTTCCCTCATCACAGACCCGCTCTCAACAACAGATCCTACGACAGTAGCATTCGGTTCCACAGAAAAAGAGCTAAACAGGCTGTGCCGCCAGCTTGCCTCGAGCGATCGGGGCCTTGTGGAAGGTGGAGAATGATGGAAGAGGCATCCCCGTCGGTTGTTGAAACGGAATGGCTACCTCCCACCTCCCAAGATTGGATGGAGAGTTACTAGTATTCGTGCCATGTCAGACGGTCGATCTGCTCAGTCAGCACAGGTCAACCTACAGCAAACGGGGGGCACTGGACGGGGACGGGTGAGGCAGAAGACCACGGGAGCGGAACATCCTTCCGTTCAGTGCAGCAAGTAGGAAGGCAGACGCGACATTTTCATATATTTTGTGCAGCGTGCAGGACCAACGGCATGACGATAAAAGGACGCGGGGTGGGGAGGTAGGTGGTCGTGCGTACAACATGACATGTATTGGAAATCCTACGCCAAGGAAGAGACCTCACCTGCATCTGGGAAGTGGTTTGCTGCTCAGTTTTCTGTTCGGCAGAGTGCGAGGAGGGGGGGGGGGGGAACGGTCTTCGATGTAAGCATCCTCGGTGAGGGGCAGGGAAGTTGGGAAATACCTACCCTTGAAGCAGTTCGACGGATCATCTACCGATTAACCAGAAATATGAACCGAAGGAGCCTCATTCTCCTATGTATGTACTGATCGATGAGAAGGTTGGCGGGTTTGTGCCCCATATCAAACGGCTTATAGAACCCCGTCTTACGCTGACCCTGTCCATCTCATCATGGTCCCATAGCAGTGAGGTACTTACTCACCAATCCAACGTGCGTTTTGTTAATCTCGTGCCGTGCTAGCTATCTATCCGAAAATTGGTTATGTATTTCCGTCACATTCAACAAGCAAATTCCGGGCCGGTCTTTGCTTATTAAAGAGTTGAAACTGAAGAACTGTGCATGAGAGATGAAGCAAATGGTGGGTGATACAAGCCCAGACCACCATCCATCCATTCCAAGGCGGGAATTTACTAGGGTAGGTATCTAATAATCCCAGAACTCATTGCCAGGGCAAGTACATTCACCTCGTAGGGATGAGGTATAAATGCTTCGTACATTATCCTTCCTGCCGGCAGCAGCGGCAGGCTTGAGGATCGAACCTTTTTTCCCACCTGCTGCTCATGATCATGAAATCTCGAAACAGCCTAGTGCTTACCCTATCGATTTCATCACCCTCTGTGCACACCTCACCTCTCACATCACACAATATTTGCATAAGTTTCCTCCAAATGTGACCTGTCACCACACGACAGGGTGAGGTGATCAGGTGCATTTCCTGAGTTCCGCGCACACCCCGCCCCCCCCCCCCCCCCCACCAACCACTACCTAAGGTACATACAAACCACATCGGCTATCAATCTCATCCCTCTGGTCCTTTGCCTATCTTAGCTTAGAGTAGATATCTCATCATGACGAGATAGATGAACGGCACACGGCGGCCAACCCAACGAACGGGTGGGACGGGTAAGGAGGTGTGTCAGCAGCTATAGTTCGTTACGGTATGTCACGGGTGGTGCTCATCACAATGTATGCAACCAAAAGATAATCCGAGTATGCGAATGAGACATATCACAAGTGGAAATCCTCGGACCGCGAAGGGCAGGGCAATCAATGGCGACATGATCGGGAGGAAACGTGATCTGGGGCTGACAGTTGAACCTTGCCTGCCGTCCGGCATGGAAAGAGTTTGTCTGTCTGCCTGTCTGTCAGTCAAGCCACCTATGGCTACCGAGATCGGATGACCCAAGTAGGTACCTTGCGTATGTTACCGGAAAATGTTATTCTGCATACGCAAAACATAGGACAGGCTGACTGGAGATGCTGCAGGCGAAAACACAAAGATGTTGAAACTCCGTTTATGCATGCGGGAGCGGCTTATGAGAAGCAAGATGCTATCAGCCATGCGGTTAAGTTGACGAGGCCAACACACGGAACCATAGCCCTGACTAGGTAAACCAGGAAAGGAGTAGCAGAGCCTCAAGTCGGCATCTTACAAGATTCAGTCATGCGAAAAAGAGGATCTTGAATACACGGCAAGAATCAAACAGGCTGTTGATGAGTCAGATATCATGAAGACCTTTCAAAAAGTGACTGGGACACTTTCAATTCCCCGGTGAGGGCGGGCAAGGTCATGGAAGACTGTCGAGACCAGTTTAAAGAGGACAAAAGTTCAAGGTTGTCAACACAGACCACCGAATGCAACCCCCTCGCTGGTATCAACCCCTTTTCTCTACATCACCAACACGGCACCTTCTTGGATGATAAAGTCGGTTACACCAGTGCCTCGTTTCCAACGGCAATACTCGCCTGATGAAACAGCTCTCGTCTACCGTCACATCAACTTCAGCTGGTACACTTACCACAAATCGGACATCGTTGTATGTGCGTCTGTTCACCCGCAACCCGTGCATGCCGTCTCGCACTACAAACAATTGCAACACATCCTCGGATCATCCGAGCTCTGAACCTTGTGATGTGATGGTGCTTAGTGTACCTACCTGGTGGGGGGTGACAGAAAATCAAAGATTCTCTCCCCTCTGCCCCGGTGGCATCCTTATCCCCAACGCAGCCATCCGGCTCGCAATCTCGCTCGCTCCCACGGGGCCGCCCTTTTTCCCTCCCACCATCACGGTGACCTTGTCGACCTTGCTATGCTGCAGGGAAAAGGCTGGCGCGACCCAATCCCCACAGCTGCACTTGAAACCCCTCCACGAGTACCTCCCCACCGACGACCCGCACTTTGGATGCGGGCAGCTGAGCCTCCCTTCCAGCTCCCCCAGCTCAAGCGTATCCCTCATCCATGACAGCGCCTCAACAAAGTAATGCGGGCAGTCCCCCTTTTCCTTATTCCCCCTCCCCTGGTGAGGCACGACAAACGGCTCCGTCGCCAGCACCCTCCGGCACTTCTTACACCTCAGCTCAAAATTTGTCACATTTTCTTCTTGTTTCGCGTCATCCTTCTTCTCGGCCTCCTCATCCTCAAACCGTATCCAATCCGGCGCCCTCCCCACCGCCGCCGCCATCTCCACCTCCCTCTTATACAACCACCTCTGGTATTTCACCTCCTTCTCCACCGCGTCGTCGCTCTCGGCCGGGCACCCCATCTCAACCCACATCTCCAGCTGCTCCATGAACCCCTCGTTCGGCTCCGCAATCGGCCGTGTCTCCCTCACCCACCGCACCGCTTTTTGCACTGCCTCTTTCGCGTCCACATTCCCTTTGCCATCTCCCCCCCTTCCCAAACCAAACCGATGGGGATGCTTCCAAAGCAGATACGCCACAATCGCCGTAACAGACCTCGACTTGCCCATCGCGCAGTGCACCAGCACTCCTCCCATCTTTTCCTCCCCTTCCTCCTGATTGGGGGAGTGATGATCGTGCCCGTATAACCCCCTCTGTATAAACCTCACCATCTTGGGCAGGTGCACCAAGATGTCCTGGTCCTCCATGTCGTCAATGTCGACGGTCATGTGCTGCAACGGCCGGTAGGCTTCATCTTGGAGGGTGTCGAGCGAGTACTTGATGACGGAGAGGACGTGGGTGATTTTGTGCTCATTGATGAGGCGAGGGCGGTTGACGCCGAAGATGCTGTTACAGTAAGTATCACGGTTAGCAAATAGTAATAATGTTGATAAACAAGAAAGAGCTGGAGGGAGGATAGCTTACCCTCCTACGAAGAGCTCTTCGGGGCCGTTTATCCTGTTTAATGCCATTCCCAGCTATGAGCCGTCGTTGTTATCGTAGATATATTTGGTAGAATGTGGCGCAGATTTTTTTTGTTTTTTTTTTGACAACAAGATCTGGGGTATGATCGCAAATGCTAAATCGATGCTTTCTGTTTCTGTTGATCAATCGTGAATTTCTTTGCCCCGCAGTCGCAAGTCGTTCGCTGGAAAACGCGGGGCAAAAAATGACAGCCTAGCCCCACGCGGCGCGCGCCTGGTAAGGTTTAGTGGTCCCTCGGCACCCCATGGACCCCTGAAAATTGACCTGGGAGAGTGGACCCCACATAGAACCCTCCCATTCCGCTTCATCTTTTCCGGTCCTCAAGACTTTACTGTGGTAAATGATGGAACATCTGAATTACTTTTTTGACACTGATAAGCATAAAAACCAAACTATATGTACGTTATACACGCCCCCAGTTCCTCATCGTCCCATTCGCCGCTGGTATCGATCCCCACGCTTTTCCCACAATGCTCCAAGACAAATATACGTTGATGGTATGCCTGACCATTGACAGATGCCTTCCACCCAAATGTACTTGTAACCAATAAACCAAATGAAGAAAGAATTCCAAGAATAGTATCAGGCTGATAACCGGACATGGTAAGTATTCATGTGTCGTGATCGCGTAAACTGCATGTCCTCGGCTCGTCATAACTTCCTCCAACGCCATCCTCTGTAGCCCCAAGCCACCTAGCATCGGGGAATAGAGCATGACGAAAGAGGTCAGACCGTTGGGATCGGAAAAAACCAAGGCCTGGCGACAGCATCCATCTGCAAGAGAAGTTGCCATGCAGAAGCTGACCCACGTGCTATTGGTAAACAAGTCACCAGCACGGCAGGGTGGTGGTGGGGTGGGGCCTGCTGATGAGCGATATCTGGAAGCCATACAGAGAGGGCTGACTGGCTGCATGTTTGCCGTGTTTTACTCCTCGTTCTGCGAAGGTCTTGCACCACCTTTGCCCCGACTTGGCGCAGGAGCAAAAAAAAAAAAAAAAGAAGGAATGACGCCGGTTCCGCCACTCCGCGTGTCCTGACTGAAGACCCCGAAGTGCGTCCGACCTAAACGCCCCTGAAAAAGGGGTTTCTGACTTTGTCACTGGTCGACCTGTCCCGTCAGAGATTTTCCCGGCCCGGCAATCTGCCCTGTTTTGATCCTTCCCGCTTTATTCCCTGAGTGACAGTATTCGTCGATGGTCCGTCTCATCTGCCAACACTCACACCGTCTTCTTCGATCATGCAGGCATTCTCAAGCATATTCGTCCACTTGCCACTGGTGCCGGCATGGCTGTGCTTGAGATGCTGCCGAAAGTGGTCGGCCCGGTAGAATTTCTTGCTGGCATTGCACTCACGGAATTTGTGCATGTCCTGGAGATGGCGAATCCGCTTCTCCCAGTCCTCTTCGCTGACGCTGGCACTTGGTCCATTGCGTCTAAACTCCTTCCCGCAGTACCCGCACGTGTCGGCTTCGCCCGGCGTTGCCGTGCTGTCATGGAAGGCTCGTTCATATCCAGTCAAGGCTGAGCATGACCAAGAATGGCGACGCACGTGGAGAGAGTTTTGATGTCTTTCCGCCTCGTTCTTGTTCTTGAAGCGGTTTCCACAGAAGGTACACTCGTACTGCTTTTCAGCCTCATGTGTTCTAGATGTCAATCAGTATGCCATGTTTGTCAAAATGAAACAAAACTGTCGAAAACTTGGAGAGTTTGTACATACCGGAGCTCCTCTTCTGTGTCAAACTTCTTGGGCTTCTTGGGGCAGCATTCGCACATATACGGACCCTTAAGCTTAGCGGCCAAGCTGCTCCCGTTGGTGTTTTTGGGCATTTCGGCAACCTTCCTGGGAGAGACCAGTGTGATTCTTGAGGTGGGTTGCTGTGCCGCAGCGGCTACTGGCCGCCCCAGGCCCATCCCGATTGCCGACCTGGGCGAGCCAGCCGTCATGCTGAGCGGTGTACCGTATGGGCTCCCGCTATTCATCGGATCCGTCGGCGAAAGACCGCTAGGGCTCAACCCCGGTGACCGGCGCCCGAGCGTGATGCTGCTTGATGTGAGATTGCTACTATAACTCCCGCTGCGGCTCACAGGCGATCTTCCCCCCACGGTGGGGTTTTGAGGCATAGAGAGCAATCTTGGGGTGGGGGATCCTCGCGAGAGTCCTGATCCGTCCCGGCCCGGCCACCGCATGGAATCACTGGCCATCGGCACATCATCACTTGGGGGCGACGACGCACGGCGTTTCTGGCCCGGTTGATAGGTCTCCCTCCCCCGCTCTCTTTCTCTCCACGGGTCTTCTAGCCTTAGCCTGTGCATCCGCGTGGTTTCTTCCATGGGGAAATCTTCCTCGTCACGCCCCTCATAATCATGAACGCTGTGTGGCAGACCTGGTCCTTCACTATCTGTCATGGATTGCGTGCTGTGTAGTCTTTGCGAGCGCGGCGAGCGCTCAAAGTCGGTACTGTCGGCCGCGCTCAATGGTGACCGGTAATCCATAGGTCCCGGGTGGCCAAATGGTGAAGGTCCGGGCGAGGTAGCCGACATGGGGGACCTGCTGTATCCGACGTCGAGAAAAGGCTGTTTGGACCTGTGGGGAAGGGACAATGTCGAAAGGTCGGCATGATGGGCGCGAATTGGTGGGGGCTCGTTGACGGAATTACTGAGGTTAGAACGGCGGATGGCGGGCCTGTTGAGTCTGTTGAGCATAGAATTGTCAATTGCCTCGTGGCTCGGACGGAAGTTCTTCATGGTCTGGCTGATGGCGCTCAAGGATGGAAGGGTTGTAGATCTGCTTGTTTTGTTTGCACTGTTAGCCATGCGCTTCTTGATCTCTTATGACGGACGAGGGAGCGCTAGCTACCTGTTGGAGCCAAAGCTGTGGTATGTCTCGTCTTGGTAGTCGGAATCGCGTCTCCGAAAGCTGTGTGGGCTCATGCCCAAGCCACTATCTACGCTCCCATCATAGTTATCGCGCCTCCGCATTCCGTCCCACTTGAGCTGCTCCTTCGGGTCGATGGGTCCGTTGATGGG
This sequence comes from Apiosordaria backusii, assembly GCA_030549205.1. Taxonomy (NCBI): domain Eukaryota; kingdom Fungi; phylum Ascomycota; class Sordariomycetes; order Sordariales; family Lasiosphaeriaceae; genus Apiosordaria; species Apiosordaria backusii. The sequence goes on from JAUKTV010000020.1 coordinate 84,812, forward strand.
CACTAGGCGTGGTGGAGGAAGTGGTGGGGGCGCGAAATCGTCTTCTCTCCCGCGTATCGCCATGGGATTTGAAGCGGCAGAGGGCGAGAGGCTGTCGTTAAATGGGATCCGAAGGGACATGGGCGCAAAGGGTCGTGCAGAGAAGCCATCATCGCGGCCTGATAAAGAGGGAAGCGGACCGCCGTTCATGGCGTCTCTTGGCCCGTACCTGGACGGGGCTTGAATGGGGATGGCGGCCATGGTTCGAACGCTCGTATTGATACTCGAGAATGATGTCCGAGGACACAGGAAGGCGAGTCTAGGACGACAGACAGCTGAACCACAGGGCCAGTGGTTCGACACCTCAGCCTTGCCACCGCCTTGGTTTTTCAGAGAATAGCTGAAACAAAGCTCCTTGTATCTCTGAATGTCTGGTTGCAACTGGCGGCAGGCGTCTAGCGGCCAAATCCAGAGAGAGACAGAGAGAGAGGGAGAGGCCTCGGTGTTGCCGATGCAGGTGCAACTCGGAGGGGGATTGGAGGGATTGGCGGGATTTAGGGGGATTGGGATTGCTAGGAGCGGGCGCAAACTCAATCCGTACCTAAAGGTAGCCCACAATTACTCACTCCTGTCACTCTCACTCAGCTAGTGATGGCTGATGGCCGATGGTGATGGTGATGGCGGGAATGGTGGTGATGGAGAAACAAAGGAGGATAATAATAAAAATAAAAATAAAAATATTATCAACAGAACAGACAGAGCTCTCGATGCGGCGGCGGTAGCGGTTGCATTTCAACAAATGGATGGCCCAGGGAGAATGGGGGGGGAAGGGGTGGATGGAGTGGATGGGGAGGGATTGATAGGGCGGGGGGGGAGTGGAATGGCACTGGCAGTCTCGACAGTGCGCGCCTGGGGAACTGGAAATTGTGGTATTGTGCCTTGTGGCTCCTTGGGGGTTGCCAAGCCAAGTCCAGGGTGCTTCGGTACTGGGAGTGTGTGAGTGTCTCCACAGAGTCGCACGGTTTTGGCGCGATGGCGAGTCGGGTGGAGGGCTCAGCCTGGAAACCAGTGGACTTGCTCTCTCTCACCTCAACTCTCGAACAGTCGTGACAGTCCCGTCTGTTACCATCCCCCCGGCACCGTGTCTCGAAAAGAGGTGAACCCCAATTTCCATTACCAATACAGCAGGAGGCGAACTCGGACGGCGTCGAGCTTGGAATCGAAACTAATGTCGCCCTGGACGAGCTGGGCAAGGCCGTGTCTTGGTTGACCTGCTGATGACGGGAGCGAGACAGGGTCTTTTCCACTTACCAGGGGGTAGGTTCCGTCTGTCGCCCTACAGGCTCTGTCAAAGAGAGACGCTCTACCGCATTCAACCACTCCTTTGGGTTAGTGCCTCTGTCCATAGTGTAGTGTACTGCGCAGTATGTCGACGCACCTCAAATTGCAACTTCGCCATCACGCTGTTGCATGGCCAGCTTCCATGCTTTCTTCTACCGCTGGTGAGACACCTGCTGAGAAGATTTCCCTGCTTCTTGTCCTGCTCGCCCCCCTTAATATCCATCTGTCAACGATGCCTCCACGCCTCCACGCCTCCTGGACTCGTGGCTCGCTCGTGGCTCACACGCAGCTATCTCTGTCGTTCTCAGCTCCCTTGACCAAAACGGGAACTCATCGACAGCGCCAATGTTGCATTCGGTTGTGTGCGGACAGTGACCGACAGCTCTGAGTGTCTCGAGCGTCTGAGTGTGATCAAAATGGCCGTCGGCTTTCTCGGCCGGTCTGACGCCCATCAGCAGCCCTTAGTTGCTACACGACACTAGGCTTCAGCCCTATTGCTTTTTCATCACAGTCACCCGTGTCTCACCTCTTCATCACCCCGCTCAGCGAGACAGATCGGGGCTTGTTGGATGAGATTCCTCAAGCTAACCTGTTTGGACAGGGCCCAAGAAACCCGAGTCAGCTTGTGCGCCCAAGCACCGGCAGCAAATCCTCCAGCTCCCCACCACACCACCTACTACACTCGGATTCCCAAAGTCGGCAATAACTGGACATGTATGCATGTATGTATAATGTATACGTCCGCAAAAACGGAGGTAACGGGAGGGAAACACGGCGAGAGAAAAAAGCAGATCGGCAAAAAAACATCATCCACAGGTCAACATGGCAGGGATGTAGCACACCCCCCTCACCTTGTCTACCTACCTTATGTAGAGTACCCTGCCAGCCAACGGAATGATAAAGTGCGGGAGCACACGAACCAGGGCGTTTCGCCCGTTTTTTAAGATACGGAGCGGCAGCGCGCATGCCGCTTCACATTCTTGTTCTGCCCTGTAGGGTTGCGGACAACCGTCCCCGTCCCACCTTGGTCTTTTTGCCAACCCGTTGGCTTCCCGTCCAAGCCGGCCCGCGCAGGATTGGGAAACCACAGATGGTCCGTGACGATCGCGATGACGGGAGCGGGGCTTCGCTCGCCTGTCGCGTTCCTGAAGTACGGATAGTTCTCATCGTCATCAGGCGAGATCTAGGCTTTGAAGACTTCGAGGCTAGAGCTGTATGTCTTATGCTGACGAGAAACGTCGTCGACACGGGGCAAGAAACAACGGCCCGCCGCCGCCCTATACTTCGTACGCTACCGAGTACTGACCTCCCACACCTCTTCTCGTCTGCCTGCCGGTCTGTCTGTCTCGCACTCGCTTACATGATCATTTGTGGAAGAGCTTCATTCTCACCGCCCTCACCGCCATGTGCTTCAGCAACTTTCAGCTCTTGGAGTACAAAAGGCACAGCACTATCCGCTTCTCGCCACTTGATACCGGCCGTATGGGATCCTATCTCTAGCGCTCTGTCTGCTTGGAAGAGGCTGGCAGGCTGGATGACATGGGGCAACACACCGACACCGACGGCATTCTTTGGCTAGGGTTGCTGCTCTTGAAAAGCTGGGCTTACTCATTTGGGCTGTCATCCCGACGGCAATTCTCAGACGAATCTGATCTTGTGTCACCACCAAACACGACCGTGGTCAGGACCCAGCGTACATGATCGTCATTAGTGCCAGACGAGAAAAACAGTTCGGTGTGAGAGCGTGCTGCTGCAACAGTGTTCGGAAATGGTTGTTCCAAGCGATTCATACTGTGACGGCTCGAATGAAAGGAGGGGATGGCGTTTCTGTGGCTTCTGTGCAAGGCACGCAGGGCAGAATCTCAGCCCTACCACGAGTCTACACCGAGCTAGGGCCACTCTCCGTTGCTGAGGATCAATGCTTATTGGGGGACATTTTGTGACCACTGGGGCTATCACGGCTGGGGTATCCTTGTCTACGGGGGCCGTGACACATCCCGACCTAGTGTAGGCTGGAGGTGAGCGTTTTTGCGCAAGCGACACCTCACCGAAGGACATCTCATCTCGCTTTCACGTCACGGCTGCGGCTATGGCTATGTCGTATTCATAGCTATAACAAGAATACAGGCAGGAATACAGCGTCAACCGTCACAGCGACTTGGGCTGGAACTTGACATGAGACGGCGCGTTCCTCTGTTTCCCCAAACGTGCGCTTGGCCTTGCGCCAAGACCCGTTGGTCACCGCGCCAAAAAGTTCACGGACGCTCAGCAATTGGCCATGGTGGATGCCCCGCACTTTCCAAGTCACCACAAGGTCGATATCTCTCCTTGTTGTCTTGGACTTGGCTACGTAGGTGAGTGGAAACAACACGATAGATACGGAGCCATCAGCCCGAATCCCCCCGCCAGCCATTCCAAAATGCCCACAACGACACCGCAATAATCGGCATTATCCGCTGAATTTGTACAACAAAACAGCCCTGTATCATCAAGCTTCTTGGCCCGGTCTCGTCGAGTGGGGGGCATCATCTCGGCCTGGCTCAGACTACCTATGTACACTGAAGAGAATCCAGGCTAAATACCCAGATGATCAACTGGATATAGACCTTTCTCACCGTAGTCGGAGATGAAGTGGGAGAACCAGTCGGAGGGCTGGATACGGAGCAAAGTCCGCATTCGTGCCCTGTCTCCCTACGGGGTGAAACGTGGTGGTTATCCCCCCCGCGCTCTCCTTCTCCGGGATGGAGGTGTTTAATACAAGTTTCCAGGGGTCATATAAGGTACATAATAAGTCTTGATAACTCCCAGGGTGAAAAAATGACATAATGACCAGGTTCACCTTCCGACAGCTCATGGCGGGGATCAAAAAGTCAAGGTGCACTTGCCGGTACTTCTTACGCAAGTATCGTCATGGATCACCAACTTGAGGAGAACAAAAAAAAATCCAACTGTCCCGTCTGACCTGCAGTGACATTGGTTGCGGTGGTTGCCGTGGTCGTTGACCCGCTTGCAATGACACCCCTTCAACCATGCCTGACCGTTTTTATTTACCGTTCTCCAACCCTACAAGGCGGAGGAACAAATAATAAATTCGCAGACCGCAAGATGCTCGCTTGGCCGGCTTGATCCACAATCTCTCCCACGCTTCCCCTTGTTCGAGAAAGGCTTTGTTTCCTTCCTGCCGCTGAGCCGAGGGATGCATCGGTGTTTTCCCCACAGAACCACACAGCTCTACACTACTCTCCCGTCGACTGGGAATGAGAGATGCAGCATGGATTGATCCGGGCCGAAGCATGACAAATCTCTAAGGCCTGTCTAGTAATTTCGTGTGACATAGGTATACAGGGCTATCTTATAGATAGATAGTGTGGTAAGGTATGACTGCTGGGAAATTGTTGTAACCTCGATACGACGAGAATGGAGTATCTTGAACGTGTCCCTGATGCCTCAATATCAGCTCTCGAAAGATGCCGAGGATCATGATATTCAAGCCCTTCTGATGAAAGAGCTTGGAACCCGTCAAAGGCTTTAGAATTTGATATCTGAGTGTTATCACAGTTCGTTGCCAACTTGAGTGAGGTATACTTCTCCAAGGCGACCGAGGAATATCAAGGTTCCAATTGTATACCGAGTACGTTGTCTGTTGGCAAACGGGTAAACATCCTAAAAGACGCATTCACATTTTATGCCGGTGTCAAGGCCTAGATGACCGCCTCCCCTTTCAGTTGAATCAGACACTGGCACAGATGATATATACAACATAGATAGTAAAGTCATGTCGATGATTTCGAAGGCTCATGCATTCCAAACCTAAGGCCACCTTAGGCCTATCTGTCACAGTTTATGATATGTATATTATCCTGCTACCTTGCTGTCTTCCCCTTCAACAGCCCTTTACCCCTTTACCCCTTTAGCACATTAACACATTAACACATTAACACATTAACACATTAACACATTAACACATTAACACATTAACACATTAACACATTAACACATTGACACATTGACACATTGACACATTGACACATTAACACATTAACACATTAACACATTAACACATTGACACATTGACACATTGACACATTGACACATTGACACATTAACACATTAACACATTACCCCTTTCTACCACTAAGGTACCTCATCCTCCTTGATAATCCCTTGCCGATTCCATCTTGGTCTCTAAATCTCACTATACTGAAGGGCTGGGGGAAAGCATACCTTAGAACATGACTTTCATCCAAGCTGATCTGACATGCCAGAAAAGAAGTAATCCACACCACACTCGCTTGCTGCTGTCAAGCCTGATTCCAGCAAGTAAAATTGTGACACCGGGTCATCCAAGCTGCTTTCAAAATCACCACCAGCCCCGTCACTTGGCTCGGGCATGGCCTGGTCAGCTACCGAACTAGCCACAGCAACACCCCTACTCATATCGATCTCGCTCAAGCTCTCCTCCATCTCCTTCAACGCCGCCGTCACAAAGCCCACACCCTTTGCCCTGACCTTCAAGCCCCAGCGGAAATCACCAAGCTTCTTCCGGTAGAACTCAGCTTCCTCCTGAGTGGCGCTGGTAGCCCACAGCAGCCCGCCATAAGTCCTGATGTAGGCCAAAGACTTCGGAGCGGCGAACCACCAAAACGCTTGTAAATGTTCTGGCTTTAGCGCATCAACAAAGGCAATGGCTCTTTCGAGTCTGGCACGCCCTGCGTCGCGGCACAACGTAAGCAGCGGCAACGGGGCAGCATCAAGATTGCCGATGATATGTCGGTGGATGATGATCTCAGTGACAAAATACGACAAATGAAGATACCCTTTGGAGCAGAGCTTCCTCGTCTTGACATCCGACATGCGCAGCTCTGATGGCAGAGAGTGTGCCCATTCTTTGAGCTGGACAACAAGAGGCTTGACGAGTTCCAACAAACCCTGAACACCTGCCGACTTGACAATATCTCGAATTCGAGTGTCGTTTGGTCTGTATAAGCTTTCAAGTGCCTGTACCATGATCATGGTTAGTCTAGTCAGGTGGATGAACAAGAGCCGACCCTTTTCCACTTCACTGCTACCCTCCTTATCGTTGTCATCGGCGGCAGATTCCGGAAAATCATCCAGGGTGATAGCCGGGAGCCGCCAATTCGAGGGCAAAATGTGTGATGGACGGCCGTGGATGAGGCTTCCCCATTTGTCTTGCATGAAGAGGGCCCAGGCAAGACGGCGACGAAGGCCTTTCTCCCAGTCGGGGATGTTCCATTCTGTGCAGTCCAGATGCAGGCCAAGCTCCTCCCCCAGAGCGACAACTTGGGACGTGAGCACCCATGAGTCACCCCCTGATCTTTGCAAAAGCAAAAGCCCGGCTTGGACAGACGACAACTTGGGTCGATGTGCGACACCCATCAGCGCCCTGGTAGCCCATCTTGACAAGGCGTTGGCATCAGGCCTTGGCTGGGACGACAAACCACGGTCAAACTCCCACCAATCCATCGCTAGCAGGTACACAGCACCAAGTAGAGGAGGCGAGAACTCCATATAGCTTCGTTCATATTTCTCCAGAAATACGCCCTTGTGAAGAATCGGGTAGCTGGGGTGCACTGTTCGAAAGTATAAATCCACCAAATCTCTACCATGTGGCCGCACTAGGCCCTCGATCTCCTCTAGATTTTGATCGATATCGACGCTCAAGGGTGTGTCATGGTCGGACTTGGATAGAAAAGTGACGTGGTGGGCAACGCGACGGAACTTGGTCTCGTTTGCGCTGTATCCTGATCCATCAACATGTTGTATGATGTCGACCAGCTTTTCCTGCTGCGGAGAGCTGGGGCCAATGTATCTGAAGTGTGTTGTTCGGTGAAGCCCGAGGGTCCGATCGAGAAGGGATGGGGCAAGAGTCCCGATGGTAGGTTTTGGCCTCTTGTGAGATGGCTTGTTGCCGTCAATCGTTTCGGGATCTCTCTTCCTCCTCAGCTGGGGCGCATCCCGGTATGTGCAGTCGCGGTCGTGAAAGACGCAGAGAACACATCTTTCCTGGTCGGGCGACTTTGCGCATTTCGACTTGCGCCTGCGACACGTATCGCAAGGACGTTCGGGTCGGCTGACTGGTCTCGGTCGGTGAGCGGTTTGGGGCGCGGGATCGAGATTCGGGGATGAGCTGGCGTCAGAAGAAGCGTCCATGCCGATTCGAGCGACCTGTATGGCTTGAAGGGATATTCAACATAGCTATTCGGTCACAATGGATGCTGCGCGCTGTCAGTCAAGACGGTGCTTCGCAGTATCGACAGCCCCCAGATCGTTATCGCCAGTCCTTATCTCTGGCATCAGCCACATGACAATTGGCATTGGCTGCCCGAGTTTGGACGTGTCATGCAATTGAATCGAGCAAATACCCCACGCGGGAGGTTAAAGCAGACCAGAATCATGGTTGAAGATTTGCTGATGATGCATTCGTGAAGGTCGGTGTTTGGGAGAAGAGTTGAGTGGATCCAGCGTTGTTTGGATTCCTGGCCGCTCGTGGTGACGTCACTGGCACCTGAAACTCAGCACCTTGTCGTCAAGGTGCCTAACGCCAACAATGCTCTTTCAGCTCTCCTCTTTACATTTTGATGGTGTTATGAATTCATGAAGAACAATTCTCGAAACCCGTTCCAGTCCCAATACCAAGCTCCAACGCCCAACACCAAGCTTTTTGGCCCTGCAGGCCAGCTGCATGATATCAGACGAACACCCCAAACTCAAAATACCACGCAATGAACCATGTATTCCGGAGGCTACCGCGCCAGCTGACGACATCCATTGCGTACAGACATGCTTGTATTCCAATCACCCAGCCAGTATTGCGCCGCTTCTCATCCAGACCAGCTGAACGTCCCGAAGACACCAAAGCCAGAAAGCTCAACCAAAAAGCCTTGGACGAGCAGGAGCAAGAGGTCAAGGTTCGACAGCACCAAGTAAAAAGACCATGGCACCGCGAAGGCGCAGACAAGCCCACAGTTGACCCAAAAGGACAAGACATCCAACCCATAACCAAGGGCAAACTCTTGACGACACCCACCCGCCTCCTGAAATTGATCCTTCCTCTACCCATCGCCGTCGAAAAAGACCAACGAAATAATGCTAGCAGTGACGATAAAGACAAACCAGACTATGGGCGTTCTATATCCCAAAATGACACCATTCAACCCCTGGCCATACTGGTCCACCCACAGCAGCCACTATCCTATGTCGAGCGCCTAATCCAAGCTGAACTACCACCGGTTTTGGAAGACGGCAAAGAAAAGATCCCAAATGTATATTTTCGAGCCGAGGATACCGCAGAAGGCGATCAGAAACCGACGACCAGATCCGAGGCACGGGAAAAGGATGCACAGGGAAACGAGACGAACGATGCGTCGAGCAGGACACATGTGGCATCGTATTCAGGCTTGGGCCATGAAGGGCCCGAGAGGGAAGGAAAGGAAAAGCGATGGGTCCGCTGGAGCTCGAGTACTGAAATGGGTGACTTCATCCGGGATGCGGCAAGAGGGCGCGAGTTTGTGATCGAAGTCGAAGGCTATCACCTCGAGTTGCGCGTGTCGGTGCCGAGTTTTAACGACAGGACGTACTACATGCGATCCAGGTTACGAAAGATGAGTTGGGAGCTGAATAGGTTGGCCAAGATTAAGAAGGAGTGCGATTTGCTTGCGTATCGAGGAGCGAATCTGTTGGCCAAGGGCGGGTTCGGCATCTTGACGGGCTGGTGGATGATTGTGTATTATGTCACATTTCATACCGAATATGGGTGGTGAGTATTCCCGGTCCGATCCTGTGGTTAAGAGACAACACAAAGGGGGATATGAAAAAGAAATGGTGGCTGACTGTTTGGTTCCTAGGGATCTCATTGAACCAGTAACCTACCTTGCCGGGCTAACAACCATCATGGGCGGTTATCTCTGGTTTTTGTATATCAGCAAGGACCTGAGCTACAAGGCGGCTATGAACGTGACGGTATCGAGACGACAGGACGCGCTGTACCAGGCGAAGGGGTTTGACTCGGAGAGATGGGAGCAGTTGGTGCAGGAAGCCAATGCGCTGAGGAGGGAGATCAAGGTCATTGCCATCGAGTATGATGTTGAATGGGACGATGCCAAAGACTTGGGTGAGGAGGTCAAGGATGCATTGGACGAGGAGAAGACCAAGAAGGGAGAGAACGACCGGTCCGAGGAAAAAGAAAAAGACGAACAGTTTACCGAGGAGGAGAAGGAGAAGCAGGAAAACTACAACTCAAAGAAGAAGGACTCTTAAGGGAGATTGCAGGAAATGGAGGAGCATGTCATATATATTCCGAGATACCGAGATATTCCGTCTCGTCTGGAGTGGCGGGTCAGATGTCGATGAAGTGATGTTATCGGCTATGTTATTGGGGCTCATGATCAGCCGGCTGTCATTCGATTGACAGGGGCCCCGCTAACGGCGCGTTAGTGGACACCTGGAAAGGTCCAATAACAGTGGGGTGATAGCAAGGAGACAAGGATGGGCTTTCTCAACGTTCCTGGATGACGGAAGATGTGCAGGCTGACCCCTGCAACCCCTCCTGCCCCTCGCTGCGTCCACTGGAAGCACGCAGCTGTCAGAACCGGTCAGAAGCTCTCATAAAGCTGCAAGCAGACATCACCCCATACAACTACATCTCTCCTGATGCCAGGTATTGCCACCAACACCATGAACACCTCAAGATACGCGTGATAGATACGCTATGGAAGTCTTCTAGAAAACAAGGCCCCCGTCGTCTCAACCCCGTCCATATCGACTCGCAACCTATCAAGCTCTCTCGATACCCCGCAGTCCACTAATTGCCCCGCCGCCATCAAACCACGCTTCACAACGCCGGTGGCTTTCTGTCGTGCGCCCTGCCAACCTGGAATCCTCGTCCAACAAGTCCCATGGGGCCACAGGTCATTTACCTGCCCGACGGGCAGAGCTACACCGTCACACCTGTCTTTGCCGGCCTTTTCTTCAAGTCCAATGACTTGTCTGTGCACCACAGCGCATTTCCCGCTGGGTGGACCATCGTCATCCATACCGTCGACTCGGAAGATAGCAACCACAGCAACAGCAATGCTCACGATACCGCGATACGAGCAGACGTCGATGGGGGTCCTGCACCTGAGAGGGAATCCCATATCCACGCTTTTACAAGTCCCACACTGCAAAACGACAGCATCTTCATCTCGTCCATATCGAGCCCGTCAAGCCATGACTTTATGCCGGCAGCGAGTCCCACCAGGCAGGTAGCCATGATGCTATGGGTTACACTGTGCTGGTACTTCCACCAAAAGCCACCCCCGTCGGCCCTGATGACCGCTGCCTCCAGACTGACGCCTGCGGCCGGCAGGCCCCGGGGCGAATGGCGAGTGCGCATCAAAAGAGACGGCGTGTTGAAGGGGAGAAATCTGATACCCAAACTCGAGCGGATGGGGCTGATCGCGAGCTTCAGCTCTGCCGTGGGGACAGTGGTGGAGGACACTGACGAACAGTGGGCAAACATGTTTGTCTCGCGTAGAATGTTTTGGCAGACTCCCGGCCGTTTGTTTCTCTTCACGCTCCAGCCCACCAGCAAGTGTACACGATCCGGCGGCGCATCGCCAGGCTCGAGTCGAGCTGGGTCGCCGGCCCTGGGTGAACGTCCTATATCACAGTTTGCCGACATCTCGGACGTCCCCGGCGCCCCACCGCCCACGACTCTCGTCAGTGCACCTTCTTTCCCCATCGGCCCCTTTTTCTCAGCATCCCATCTCCCGACATACTATCCACCCGCATCCCTGCCGTACACCATCACCAACCACACCCGCCACCCACTTCGGCCCAAACCCCCTCGCATGGGAGAGGTCTTTTACACACGCTTCATCCCTTCTGCGAACCAGTATCTCTCTTTCAGGGTTGCGTCCATTTCGCACAACGCTGTCCCCTATCTCGGGCCCACAGGTCCCAAGCCACCCACCCACACCCATCTTTGTCGGCTCAGCGACACGACCCTGATAGAACAATGGCACGCTAACCCTCGTGTTTCGGCCTTTTGGGGGGAGTATACGCCCTACTTTCTGTCTCATGCGCTGCAGTCAAGGCACAGCTTCCCAGCCATTGGTCTTTGGGACGGCGTCCCATTTGGCTACTTTGAGCTGTACTGGGTCAAGGAGGATATTCTGGGCAGATATGCCGGGGCTTCGATTGACGACTACGACCGCGGTTGCCATGTCTTGATTGGTGAAGAATGGGCAAGGGGGAGAGTGCAGAGCTGGCTGACGAGCTTGGTGCACTGGGCCTTTTGCGCCGATTACCGAACTCAGAGTATGTGCTTGGAGCCGAGGGTGGATAATGAAAGGTATGTTTCCGCCCGTGCTTGGTTACCAAGACAGTCCAGAGATCTAACTGTGTTTGTTCGGCAGGTTCATTCAGCATCTACAACATGCAGGGTTCACCAAGGAGAAAGAGATTACGTTTCCGCATAAGCAAGCTTGGTTTGGAAGACTGAGGAGAGAGAGCTGGGAGGGTCCGGGATTGTGATGATAAGGCATCGGTTACCTATGTACATACTTGTCTTACTATGTTGGTCGATATAGCCAGGGCATTGGTGGCTAGGTAGGTAGGTATTGCTGTCTCATGATATGTTAGCAGGCCGATTTCCAGCATGTAAATATTGTATCATGGTGTATTGAGAGACAATAGCTGAGCATTTACACATCTGTATGCCCAGATTTACTGACTAGAATTATAATTCAAATCATTGATAGCATACCATACCTGTTGATAGAGCGTGTTTTCAGCAAGCTAAAGTTGCTGGATGGCATCATGACAAAGTCAGCATCAACCATGTTCACTGGGCTGCAGATATGGTCTGTGCTTTCGGCAGCCGCACGCTAAAAATCTGCCTGCCGGCTTGGCATCGTCACAACCTTCAGCGAACCACAGACGCGACTCGAGACTTCACCTCATCGCGTCCATCCCTTAAACGGCACTCACTCATTTGCCCAGCATCGCATTGCCTCTTCTCTCTCTCTTCGGAGGGCCGCGACAAGTGGACAGCTTCCACAAAAATGGCCCGAAGAGACGAGGACGACGAAGACGGCGGCACAGGCTTATATGTATCGGAGCTCGCCGAGGACAGCCTGGATGAGGGCAATCCGTTTGCTCCCCACATTTCACATTCTGACGTCGACGACGGTGATTTTGGATCAGACGACTATGAACGCGACAGGGAAGATCATTTTGACGATGAAGAGGACTCTGACGAGGATGAAGGTCTCGCTTTCATCGACGATATGGCCGCCGATTCCGAGTCAGATTCCCAGGACGAAGAGGACCAAGATGACGACTCAGAAAATTCATCCGACTCTGATGATCAAGAAGAGGGCACCAGCCGCACCGCCTATCGAAATAAACGACCCAGCAAAAAGCACACCCAACTAATCCCCCAGTTCAGCCGTCTGCCTCTTGAACTTCAGCAACTGATCTGGAAGCAATTCTGTCCAGACTTGACCGACAAGGCGCGCTTCTATGAGTTTCAAATCGTTGGGCAGTTGGTCTCGCAGAACGGTACCCCACCCGAGATTTGGGAGAGCGCCCAACTGGAGCAGCAGACAAAGGCAGCCCGGACGGTCCTGGCCGTTCACCTCCAAAGCCGCAAGTTTGCCCTCCGCTACCTCCCCGATGAGCTGGCTCTCCGAGGCGGCCGCGCCTCAGTCCGCTTCCACAGCCAGCGTGACGTTGTTTTCATTGACCGCGTCGCCAGCGCCATGTCCCGTCATTTCCCGCCATGGCCTATGCCCGTCATCCCAGGAGTCACAGACCGAATCCGCAACATCGCGTTTGAAAAGGGGTTATTTTTCCTGACGGGGGATCCGATGCTGCAGAGCTTTACCTGCGCCTTTCCCAACTTGCAGCATGCTTTCTTTTTGGCAAAGTACAACCACTGCGAGGCCAAGAATTTGCTTTGGTGCGCTGACCCGAGTGCGAATCACTATACTTTGACCAGTGATGAGGAAGCGGAGATGCAGCATGGCAGGGGACGAGAGACGAGGAATATTATTGAGTACCGCTGGGTATGGCCTGATGTGGAGAAACGCGCTGCGGAAGCACGGAGGGCGTCAGTTGCAGACGCCAGACCCCCTTCAGTCGACGGCAACGACGGCGCCGGCAACAGCAGACCTAGCCCAGGGGAAGCCAAAGAGGATTTTCTCACCATTACCCCAGAGGAAATCGCTTGTTACGCAGCGGATGATATGCGAGGCTTGGACGACTCTGATTCTGACTCGGACTCGGATGAGGAAGAGGAGCCAGGCACCTACGTCCAACGAGCTTGGAGTTTGGGCTTCAAGGTCTGGCCAGTGGTTGAATTCTTCGAGGCGCGTGGCGAGCGCGCATTTCAAAAACTATTGCAGTGGGCCGAGGAGGGGGTGACGGACGTTGCCTTTGATGACGAGGACTACTCTGACGAGGGAGAGGAGATACCGGATGAGTATGAGAGCTCTGGGATTGATGATTCAGAGATTGAATCAGGGGACAGCTCTGATGACGACACGGATGATTTGAATATTGTGGGCGTCGACGATAGTGACGAGATTGACGGCAGCAATGGGAGCGATCATTCTGATGATGAGGAGGGAGATGGGGGTCACCCGTTGATTGATTTGACCGGTCAAGATGGCAACGAAGGCGATGAGGAGGTTTTTGTTGGATTCTCCAGCCCCGAGCCGGAATCAGTTACACTTCGCGCGTCGTCAAGTGCGGAAGAGGTGTCTGATACCGAATCAGATCAACCCGCTGCTAGATCCAGACTCAAGCGGCGGCGAGGCAGAGTTGTCGAGTCGTCGGATGTGGAGAAGAACTCGGACGATGACGACGACGCCCCTCGACCGATGAAGCGAGTCCGCCGAGATAGAGTTGTGGAGTCCGACTCTGACAATGATAACAACAATAATTCAGACGGTGACGATGACGTTCCTAGGCTGATGAAGCGAGCCCGTAGGGACAGCACGGCTTTGCTGGTACGTCCCGACGATGACACGGAGCAAGAAGTACGCAAAATGAGAGCGAATCGACGGCTTCGGGCGGTTGTTTCTGATGACAGCGATGATGATGACGACGGCCATGAGAACAGGGCGGACGAGGAAGAAGAAGAAGATCAGGAGTCCTCCAGTGAATCCTCAGACGGGTCTGATGAGTCTGATTCGGAAGACGACGACGAACAGTTCAGCCGCTCTAGAAAAGCGACATCAGCTCTGGCTCAGAAGCTTGGCCTAACGGGAGGGAGGGGTCGTCTTCCGATGCCGCCATCTGATTCTGAGGACGAAGATGAGGATGATGACGACGATATCGAGCGCAAGAGGGGGGATGATTACGACGTTGGCAACTATGAGGTCTTTGAGGACGACGATGAGGATATGGGAGAGGTGGGCCGGGACAGTGAGGGCGAGGAAGCGACATTTGGGGGTGATGATTATGATGAGGATGGAGATGATTACTAGATTTTCATTTAACCCCTGAGGCTTGTTGATTGTTGCTGGCTTTTATTCGCTTGTGGTTCAAGCATGGTCAGGAATATCAGGTGAATAGGGTACTAGACCTCTTTGGCAAGTTGATGTCTCCCCCTCTGGGTGGCTCTTTACCTATATATAGGCTTAAGGTTAGCGCCAAGAATAACGGTGAAATCAACTAGGGAACTAGAGCATAGATAGATATAACATCTGGGGGAGCCTTTACCAGAATCAGCATTGATGGTAATCGTCTTTGACTTGGAAGTTCTCTTCCAGGTTATACATCTGCAGGGACTGCCTCGACAAGGCAATGTTACAATTATACACCTTAGGCCATGTCAATCAATGAACTGTGCGCATTTGCAAGTTGAGCCAGCATAAGACGCTTGGACAGTCACTCGGTCTGCCAAAGACACAATAGCGTCCTTTCCAATTGTGATACATAAAATTCATCACATCTGCTCAATATGGCATTCGTTAAGGTAAATGATTACTCTCCGCCATGATCACTCTCCTGCGAATATGTACTTGGCTTTCGCTTCAGAGCAGGCGTCCCGCTCTCACCCGCCGCAGCCGTTGTGACAGGAGCAGTCTTGGCCTGGACAACCAGCAAACTCACTTTGGTCTTTTCTCCCGCTCCCTTTCTGACTTCTGCGGCAAGGCGTGCCGTCGTGGGGCCTAGAACCTTGCGAACAGTCGACAGCTCAGCCGCGGATGAAGAGGATGACCCGCTCTCCTTGTTTTCATCAGCAGATGTCAAATTTGATGAGATGGACCTCCCAACCACCACCAGGACCGACCGCGAGCTATGTACTTGCTGAGGCGGCGCCAACAGACTCTGAATTGACTCTACCGCATCCCGAGAATGGAGGTAGACAAGACGGTCGCCTAGATTATCCGACAGAACGGTCTTCAAAGCGGTGATTTCGCTGTCAGTGTCTTTGGCCGCTTCGACAACCACTTCCAAGATGACCTTGTCGCTCTGAGCGAGTTGATACCCCAGCCTCACTGCGAAAAGATCATCCTCGCCCCCTCGGTACAGTACTCGAACAACCTTCGGCCCTTTACTCTCGGCAGAGTGAAATTTGGCCGCTCCAGCGTCTTGCGTCTCGGCGAGGCTGATACCGGTGGCGTCCCTAGTGAGCTGTCGAGTGACGCCCGACTTGGTGGGCTCGTCGCCTGTTCTTGACCTGGAAAGGCTGTTGGCGAGGAGGGAGCTGTCAACGTAGACTCCCACTGCGGCGAGGTGCTTGTGCTTTTCATAGACATCCGTCACCAGGCCGGCAAACTCTTTATTTTCGAGCATGTTGTCCTTGATGCTAGAGTTACCGCCGTAGTAGAAGCTTTGAATCTCGGATATGCTCCCCGTCTCGCTCCATGGTACAAGGACGAGGTCGCTGTTTGTCTTGGAGGCCTGGGTGGCAAGCGTGTCGGCGTAGCTTTCCTCAGGAACCACGGCAATCTGACCAGAGACAATAACATCGCGGGAAGTGTTGTTTGCGGTGGAGGTACCAAAGGCCTTGACAATCGGGTCGTGGGAGGCGTAGTCTTCAATGTCGGATACTTTCATGACGGAAGAGTTGCGGTCTGTGAGCTCCACCAGTCGATAGCCCTGGATACGGAGAGGTCTTTGCTCATCTGCGTGCGCAGCAGAAGACGCAGGCGCCTTCTCAGTAGTGTCCGAGGCGATGCTTGCTGCCGGCGAGGAAGCAGACGAAGAAGTAAACAGTGAGATGAGTCCCAGAATCGAAGACAGGCCGTCTGTTCGAAGATAGACAAGTAGCCGGTTGGCCACGTCCCCCTTGCGATACTTCTCCTCTGGGTCCTGACCATCGGCTGGTATGATCGGATTGCCATCCCAGTCGATCTTGCCCTTCTTCCAGAGGTCGAGCTTTTGTTGATACCAAGGCGGGTAGAGCCAGGTGACCAGCGGGGCGGTAGCAAAGGTAGTGATGAGGGCCATAATGACGAACATAGTGAAGGTCTTGGTGCTCAGAATCTTAGCTTGCAGACCAATGTTCAAGACAATCAGTTCGACCAAGCCCTTGCATGACATGAGCGTGCCAATGGTGAAAGACTCCCGCCAGACCAGGCCGTTCATCCTTGCGCCCAAAGCGCCTCCAGCCAGCTTACTGAAAAAGGCCACAAAGATGATGGCAAAGACGTATCCCCAGACTGTACCGGTGTTTAGCAGGCCGATATTGGTGTTGATCCCGGAAAGCGCAAAGAACAGCGGCACAAACAGCGTAGAGGTGAGATCCTCAATCTTCTCCGTCAGTTTGATCGCAAAACCTCCCTCATGAGGGCACATCAGCCCAACCATAAACGCCCCAAAAATGGAATGGACACCAATGATGCTGGTGAAGAACGACGATGCCAGCACCAACAAGATGGTCAGCGCAACCACGCCCTCCGTCGGCCCGTTCTCCAGACTCTTCGTCCTGCGCAACACCCACATGAATGCCGGACGGACTGCATACGCGAGGAACAAGCTGTACCCAACCGAGACCAGAAACACCCACAATGCCGTGATGCCGGCTCCAGCATTTACAAGCGTGACGCACAGCGCAAGCAGAACCCAGCCCACCACATCATTCGCGATGCCGCTTGTCAAGACAATCACTCCCACGGTGGTGTTCAGCAGCTTCAAACTCGTCAAAATCCGGCACAACACGGGAAATGCGGTGATGGCCATCGCAACACCGATAAACAGCGCGAAAATCCCAAATGAGATCGGCGCCGTCCCTGGCTCCCCGGCAAACTCGTTATACAGCCCATATGCCATTGCGACACCAAGTCCAAATGGGATCGTCATATCCAACGCCGCAACGCTAAACGCGATCCGCCAGTTGCTTAACAAATACGAGAGATTGATCTCCAACCCGACCAAAAACAAGAAGAGAACCAGACCGATATTGGCGACGAGGCGGAAGGGCGCCATGCCGGCGGGGGGAAAGATGGCGTCAGTGAAGCCGGGGATGCGGCCCATGACCGAAGGTCCGAGTAGGATTCCCGTGATGACCTCCGCAATCACCCTCGGCTCTCTGATTTTGGCCAGGGGCCAGTAGAGAAGGCGGGTGAGGGCAATGACGATGGTGGCTTGGATGATGAAAAGGACGAGGGGGTCGGCGGGGTTGTAAACAGATGGGTTGAGACCCTCGAAGAGGCCCGCTTGCGCGGGAGCTCGAACTGCGGTCGGTGTGGCTGTTGCCGCTGTTCCGGTTGGAGTCGCTGTTGTTGTCGCCATGATGGGCGAGACGATTGGACCTAACAGGCCCTTTCTCAGAACACAACACCAGAGGTAGTTTGGTGATGGTGATGATTCACCTTTTGCTGAGGGGATGGAAGCTGAGGAAAGAAAATCTCAGGTCGATTCCAATTCAGGACCCGAAGGAGAGAACTGGAAGCTTCAAATACTCAGAACAAAGAAGACCACATGGGAAAAGATCCTTGCCTCGCGGGGCACAGGGGCGCAGGGCATACACACACTTACAAACTCAGGGTTCGTGACTGAGTGAGCCCAGCTATCAAGAGGTGGTCAGACAGGCTCGTTTTGTCGCAATGAACCAATGAGAAAAGGCCGTGGCGTTAATGATATTCTTTGCGTGACCGTTTGTCCTGTCCAATATCGAGAGGCGGGGGACAAGGGACGGAACAGGGGCGGGATGAGCATGGTGAGCGGACCAACCGGGGATGCCAAAGACAAGCTCGGAACCAGCTCACCAAGGCTGATAATCCAGACCGCTAGAGACCGCTAAAGGCTGGTGGAAGAGGCTGATAAGCAATCCATGGAGAGAGACCAAGGACAACTCGAAGGAATGTGGCGTGCTCGCGCCGTGCTTGGCATCAAGTTCCCCGCATTCGCTGTTCCTCTGCCCTGCTGCCTGTTTCCCATGTTTGCTTGACCGCTGGATGCAGTTTGATCTCACGTCACTCCCGATGGCTTCAATATTGTCTCGGATCTTGGCATCTCGTCTCACTTACCACGTTTGCAGCCCTGACGATCCGGGAGGTGGGGGTCTGTATCCCGGATTTGGATTGAACACACTGAAACATGAGTTACCCTGTGTGTATGTACGGATAGGGGATCTGAGTAAAACTGGCTTGGGCCACACTAAAGCGCACCCACCGAGTTCTGTGCGCATATGCAGATAATGATCTGATATGCTTGATCGGTCGGTGATGGAGAGCTCGTCTTACCCAATCGGTATTTTGGGGGCTGTTGACAGGACCTACCCCGCAGCGGCGCAGCCCTACGAGCACGTCTCGCTCATCACCTGAGATGTCGGCCGACGCCATGTGGCTGCTCACTTGAGCGAGTGGTTCACCAGTCAAGGTGCAGACTCGACTCAATGGAACAGCAGCCAAGACCGTCAAATCACGGCAAACTGAAAGATTCTCTCGATGCCTTGTACTCCCGATTTCCGCTGCCACCAAATTCACGTTCCATTCGCGTCCTGGAGCTTGAGGCGCCACCGATCCCAGGCTCGCCGTCATCGTGCTCATCATCTGGGCACGAGTCAGACCTCCCACCTCAACTCTATGGCGACCTGCGAGTGGTCAGTTTCGAAGAGGACCGTCCTTTCTACATAGCTCTCTCTTATGTTTGGGGTGAAAAGTGGTCTCCCACACCCAGAACCATCGTATGTCACGGCTGCCATATCGAAATCACCGAGAATTGTTATGCAGCCCTCTGTCAAATACGGAGTCGTCATGGATACACCTCGTCAGCAACCTTGTGGGTTGATTCAATATGCATCAACCAAGACAATGAGCAAGAAAAGCTGGATCAGATCCCCTTGATGCAGGATATCTTTTCCTCGGCACAGTCTACCTACGTCTGGCTGGGAGATGGCAATGATCAGAGCGATCTAGCTATGGAGTACTTGGTGCAAATAGCAAGATTCGGCAGACAGTTGCCGCTACGTATCTGCACTGCTCCTGATGCAGCAACCGCGAGGACCGAATCCTCGAGATACAGAGGGGCGGTGTGGGAAGCGATGAGATGTGGGTTCATCATCGAAAAGTGCCTTTTGTGTTATTGCTCAGTACAGGTATTGACAGATACATAGTTCGCCTAAAACACCGTGAACCAACGCGTCGCAGGGTCGACCTGGACCAGGTGCTTGATCGGGAATGGATACACCGCTCATGGACCTTTCAAGAACTGATCCTAGCTCGCCAGTTAGTTGTCCTCTGCGGCACTAAAGAAATCTCTTGGGAGGAGCTGATCAGTGCAATCGCCCTCATGGCACAAAACAGTATGGGCAACTTCAAGACGGCAGCCGAGCTTGCAGAAAAAGCAGCGTCATATCCCGTTAGCCCACCCGTTCTGGCCCACTGGCAGTCGATGATCGACCTTTGGCTTGGATTACCGCGGCCTTCCGGTGGGCCTGACAGGCATCGGATTCATGTTTCTGGAAACAGCAGGTCATCACTGCGAGATGACATTATTGCTTACTGGGATAGATATGGAGACTCGCCGCTTCTCTTTCGTCTGTTTCACCGGACTGTGACTACACTTGGGTTATTCTCCGTGATAGGCACATGGGCTTATTTGACAACGGTGCTCGTGCAGTTTGAAGTCATAAGCAGCTTTAGAATCGGAGCTCCGGTTCTCCTTGTTTGGCTTGTCGTGTCAGTAATAATAGGCATCCAAACTAGAAGGCTGTATCTTCTTTGGTACAGCATCGGCTTTGGGCAGGGCCAATCATGGCTCCGTGACTCGGCGACAACAACCGAGACACTTCAAGCTGCCGAGGCACTGGACGGCATTCGGGCGGCTCTGCGGGAACGGGTCAGTACACAGCCTCACGACAAGGCCTTCTCGATCTCCGGTATCCTCCAGGCCTGTGGCGCCACGCCTTCTCATCCCGACTACTCACTTTCAACAACCAAAACATACCTCATCTTGGTGAAAGATCTCCTCGCATGGCGGCCCGAAGCTCTTATTCTGCTCATGGATGCCGGTGGCAGTACAAACATAGCAGGACCTGGTGATGAGACGGAGAGCATTTCATGGGTCCCAGATTGGAGCACCCCCCGTCCCAGCGTTTGGCTGACGTCAAGATACCGCCTCAACAGCACATGCGACATTGTACCTGGTTACGACTTTCAACTACTGGACCCCTCGGCACTTAGTTTGACTGGAAGTGTCGGGGGCACAGTGACATGGGTTTCGCAGCCATTCGCACCCACCTATCGATTAAAGGGAGCCGACTTGCAGTTGGCCCTCGCCGCCAACCTCTACACGTTACACTTTTGGCACTTGATGGTCTACAAAGACTTGTTCCGACCCAATCGCCCGGAAACCAAAGAGGCCTGGAATACGCGCCAATTCGCAGTGCTGGAAGGCCTGGTCAGATCACCAAACAACAGCATGCCCGAATACTGGCACATACCAGAAGATTTCCCCGACCGCAGACACGACTTCCAAGGCTTTTGCCAGCTCCTAGAAATCCTCGACGGCCTCTCACACCATTCCGACCTGGAGCAGTATCATGCTTTGCGAGCCTGTCTATCATGCGATGATCATGACCACGACTCCGAATCTCCCCTCCTCCTCCCCGAAAATACCCAACCAATCTGGGACTCTGTTCTCTCCCAAATGACCAGGATCATCACGATTCTCAAACGAAAAAAGAACATCAAAGCCTGGAGGTACTTTGTGAAAACGTGCAACCAGCTCGCTTTGGACGAGAGAAATTTGTTCATTATGAATACCGGCGGTTATGATGATAAGCTCATCGGGAGCGGGCCGCTGAGTCTGGCGGAAGACGACATGATCTACCTCAGCAGAGGGATCCCCACGCCCATGGCTCTCCGGAAGGTGCCCCCTCCAGAGCCGTGTCCTTCGGAAGAAGTGGACAAGTTTAGGGTGGTGGGGGCTGTCTTCGTGCACACTCTCACAAGCGAGCAGCGCCGACCTTCGGTGGATTCCATCTATGGTGAAAGCCTTCGGGATCATGTTGTCTTGGTGTGAAGAGGTCTGCGGAGTGAGAAATAAAAGATGAAAGTCTAGCATAGAAAACTTGCGAGCTTGTGGTTACATGTGTTGTTGGTCGACTGCTTGACATCAGGGGTTTGTTTACCTCCCTACCTCAAAGGTCCCGCATTGTTCGCTAGACAACCATACCTGGACATTGGCAAAGCTACCTTGTCAAAAACAGTCGATAAAACAGACACCGAGCCCAGTCACGGCTCTTTCAGTGGTTGCTTTGTTTCAATTCATTTATTACATCTGATCATATTGCACCCAACCGACCCGGGGTATCTTTAACTAGTCAATAAATTACATACTGTCGCTTCCAATTGAGCGACGTCAACGCCGTTTCTTCATTATTTTTTATTTTACGTCATTGACATCATGCCATCGTTGAAAAGCATACCAGCAATGCTGGCCGAAGTCAGGGTGCACAAAACACCGCAGAAGAAGGCTGAGATAGACACTGTAACGACATCACCGGACCGCTTGGGCGAGATTGTCGAAAGGACGCCGATTTGAATACCAAGGGAACCAATGTTTCCGAAACCCTGGATACAGTGTTAGTGCCAAGTCTGGCGCATTCTTGAAAACCTTGAAGATAACTTACGCAGCAAGCATAGGTGGCAATAAGCTTGGAACGGGGCAGCATGTGAATGAAGGGCTTCTTGGAATCCACGAGATCGGCGAATGCCTTGAACTCGTTGATAACCACCTTGGTACCGATGAGCTCAGCCACCAACAGAAGATCCTGCTGAGGCACACCCAACAACCAAGCAACGGGATACAAGACACGGGAAAGGATGAGCTGAATGGACAAAACGAGACCGGGCTCATTGAGGCCCCAGTAGCCACCCCACCACTTGAGAAGACCGTTGATCAAGGCGACGAAGGCAATCGTGGTCAGGAGGCAGGCCACAATGGTGGCACCAATCTTGAGGCCAAGCCATGAGCCGTTGGTGAAAGCGTGAAGAGCGTTCACAGTGTGCTCATCCTCCTCATTCTTGGGGACCTCAACCTTGCCCATGGTGATGGGCTCCTCGGTTTCAGGCCACCGCATCTTGGATACGGCCAGGGTAGCGGGAATAGACATGATGCAAGACGACACCAGAGCCTGGGGGTTGAGACCCATGCCGATGTAGGCCACCAAGACGGAACCGGCAATGGTGGCGAAGCCGCAGGTCATGATCTGGTGGATTTCGGCCTTGGTCAGATGGTCCATGAAGGGGCGGATCAAAACTGCGGATTCGCCCTGCCCAATGAAGGGGGTAGCAGATGCGACGATGGCTTCGGCGCCAGACACTCTCAAACTCCAGAAGAAGAAGACGGCAAACTTCTGAATGAACCAGGCGAGGAAACCGACGTGGTACAACATCTGGACGAGGGCGATGAAGAAGATGATGGCGGGAATGACGCTAGTCAGGAACCAGGGGCTGTTGGCCAGGTCGGCGTCGGTCAAGAAGATCAAGCCATCCTTGGCGAAACCAAGCAGGGCGCCGGCCATATCCGAGATGAACTTGAAGATATCATAGCCGGCTCTGGTGCGGAGAACAAAGACGGCGATAATGTACTGGGACAGCATACCACCGATGACGGTACGCCAGGGGATAATCTTCCAATCCCGCGACGTAAGCGTCAAGAGGGCGAGCATAACAACAAGGCCAAAGATGGAGATGGCTCGGTTGGCGCGCGTGTTGTCACCGGTCTCCTCGGGCACAAAGGTGCCGATCAAGAAAACGGCGAGGGCAACCAGGGCGGCGAGGGGATGGTGGAGCTTTGTGGGAATCCGATCGTACACCTGGACAGCCGTGTATTTCCAGGCGGTGCGCACAGGGCGCATGACGAGAGACGACGGAACAAAGTTGAAGAAGACGCGCAGACAAATGCAGATGTAGATCAAGGTGGGAATCAACCATCCCTTGCCATCTGTATGGCGGTACTTGATGAGGCCATAGATCCACCATCTGCGGGCATCACATATCAGTCAGGTGCACAGTGTCTCGGGAAAAGCCTTTGCGCCGGTTTACTAACACGGTGAAGAGGATGAAGGCAGCAGCTTGGGCAAAGAGCTTCCAATGCCTCGAGAGGAAGGATGGTCTCTGGTTGGACTTATCCGAGTCGGCGCGAAGGGAACCAACCCGGGTGCTCTGCTTCTCAGGGTCGACAGCATATTGATCAACGGGGGCCGAGGCGTTCTTTTCGTCTGGGTAGCCGGTGTCGGTGCTGGCGCTGGACTGCTGTTGGAGGGTGGTAGTCTGGGCTGGGTAGGCAGAAGCACTGGGCTCGATGTTGTCGTTGGTGGCCATGGCAAGACAATTTTTTTACCTGATGCCTGTCGAGCTTGTCAGTGGTGGAAGAGGGGTGGGGTGGGGACCAAGGTGAAGGAGGACCTGAGTGAGAGAAAGAGCTCAAGCTCAAGCTCAAGCTCTGTTTCGACGTCCGCTACCGACGACGTGGTTCGTGCAACTGTAGACGCGAAAGGACAGCGGCGAGCGAGCGAGGAACCAAATCAAACACTGGCCTGGTCAACCAAGTCCAGAGGTGCAGGCGCCGAGGGGCAACGGTAAACTTTAAATGGTCGGCCGGGTTGTGAGCCTGTGAAAATCGTAACCCTAGATAAGCCGATAAGACCTGCGAATTGCCAGGGAGGAGGCTTGACGAGGCATCCCGGTGACCCCGTCTCCCCATACGAACATGGGGACCAGGTTCCGGATACCAGGAAGAGGCCACCGGGAGGAGCAATCAATCAGTGGAGAAGCCGAAGCGAGCAGAGGCGACATTGTGTGAACGAACCACAAGCAGGCACAGACGAGCGGTGGCATGTGGCTTGTGTACAAAGTACGCAGTACTGCGGTATGCGATAGGGAGAATGTGTGCCTTCGGTGTTACTTCCGGCGGGTTCGCCCAGACACCCAGATGCTGTGCGCCCAGGCAGGGACAAAAACCGCGTGGGTGGAACATGGAAGGCCGTGGCGGATCTCGACGTCGGCCACCAGCGGAGGGGCCAAGTGCCTGGGGCCGACGTTTAAGGAGTTGGTGCCGGTACAAGTGTCGGTCGAGGTTTCCATACAAGGGAGGTAGGCACGTGTGGGGAATTTGGGGATATGTGGAGGCCCAAAAGATGAGATGGGAAGGGATGGGAATTGGCCAATGGGCAGTATCGAGGGGCGAGGGGCAAGAACAAGAAGTGAGGAAGTGAGCTTGGCCACCGGCTCCTGGCCAGTCGCCGTTGAGACCATAGTGTCGTTGATCGGTCGACGAAAACCGAAGCCAAGGAACGCCCGCAGTGAGCCGCTGCAACTTGACGTCGATGCCACCTTCTCAATCGGGCGCTTCATCGGTCTATCTTATCTCGAGTCAAGCTCAAAAGTGCCACTGAGTGGCCACCACAACACCACCAAAACATCACCGACGGCGGTTTCACTTTGCTTGGTGACTCGGTTGACGTCAGAGGGCGGTGCCGATAAGTTTTTCCGTATCATGGTGAACAGGTATGCGTGATATGCTGAGGGTTCTTCAGGGCATGGGGAATTTTGACGGAGCGCTGAAAATAAAAATTGCAGTTGATCGGTCACGGCAAATTCCACCTTCCGTTTCTAGAACCCTGCGATGGCCTTCCTGCTAGCGATAAGCCCAGAGCCCAAGAGGCCAACGGCCGGCCGAACCCATGTACCCCGCAACTGCCGAGCCACCAGGGATCAAGCCACTTCCCGCATTGGGGCTCGCGTTATGGAGACTCCCGATCCAATCATTTTCATTTTTCCAGAAGGTATTATATCCTCAACCACCACGAAAACGTTACCGACGGGAGCCTTTTACAGCAGTATGCCTGGTAAGGATCCCAGTTCATTTCCCCAGTTCGTCCCATTCAACAAGATCTGGGGAAAGGAAAATCACAAGGCATCACATGCCCTGATGCCCAGCCACCTGCAAGGTCTGGTCTGGTCTGGCCGAAGATCCCGGAATTGGAACATAAGGTTTGTGTGTATCTGCGAGATTCTGCGAGATAAATGAGGTGTGGGAGCTGCGATGCCACTTCAGAGATATCCAACAGAGCAGTAGGTGTGTGTGGACAACCACATGTAACTGCCCCAAGTCTCCCTTGTCGATCCAGGAGTGTGTCATTGACAATCCCGCCGTGTTGGAACGGGGGTTCCAGACAAGAAGGTGATAACAGCTTACCAGCGGATGCATTCGCGAGCCATGTTGAGATAGCATTGCAGATAACCATCGAGATGTGCACTCGCAATGCGGCGATGTCCGGTCCCTGCAGTAAACTTGAAGCACACGAAAATATCTCGATGACGATAATGATACTGAGCTGATGGCGACGGGGCAGGTGGGTTATGCCATATGTCTAGACACTTGCAACAACTCTATACAGTATAGAAGGCCCAGCTCTATGTTCACCCACATTTCGAATGACTCGACTCGTGATCCATACTCCGTAGTCTACCTAGATCCCGGCAGAGACACTCAATGTGCACTCACCTGGCGGGCCGGCCCGAGGCACTGATCGTTGAGTCCACCCAAGGAAGGTTGGGGACTGAGAGTCAACATCAATACTACCATTTAATAAGTGTTACCTCGCAGGCGGCCAAGATAGAATATCCTTTCAAACCCCCAAGCTCGGCCGATGTCCGGCCGCGGATACCTTCCAGGTTACTACACATATACCTTGATGAACACCAGACCCCGACCCGCCTTAGTCGCCGACCTCCGTCCATCCGAACTTTGACACCACACTCCCGGCCCGAATTGAGCTTTCCATTCGGCACCGGACCTTCAGTTCGGGTTCCTGCTTTGTCGGGAGCGCGATGCGCTTGCCCGCCATGACAAGTCAACTGTGCAACGGCCTACCCGACATGTCTTCAAGATCACGGAGCGGTACGTGCTTGCCACTCCGGCTCCTAACATGAAATGAAACAACAACCCTGAAGCTGGCACTCCACTGTTGCGAAGATGGAAGACCCTACCTATTCGCCCCCGAGTCAAACTTTTCGAATGCTCATGCTACTATTGTAGGGAATGAGCCACCACTGGCCTTGCCGTCATTGTGGCCTTGACCCCCAAAGCAATCAAAGCTTTTATTCCCAAACTACCTGCCCATCTGCAACAATACTGGCTGCCTAGGGATTGCGACCACTCAACAATACCGACTACAGCATGTGGTCACCAATAATGGCGTATTGTGAGGCTTCATTGTCACATCAGCAAACCGGGAATAGAGTCGGCCGCCTGTCTGACTACCTCTTCAACTCTGGCAGGTAAATCAACAGCAAAGGTACGTAAATGGTCCCCCCCTCTCTCAGTAGATTATGTTGCTTATCTAGAAAGCACCAGAGCCCCTTCATTGCCTTCCAGATCACCCCCCACTTCAAGCTGCTCCAGTAATTCACCTGAAAAATCTATGATCTATCCAAGGCCTCAATCGCTCCCGTGCACTACTACTTCTCGGCAGTCTCAGAGTTTGGTCGCAGTTGAAACCACTGCGAAAGGCACCTTCCTCTTCAGAAATGCCCAGTCACGCCTACAATCGCCAGGAAGCGCCCTTTAAGGCCCCGAATAGCCAGAACATCAGACAGTCTCGTCGCGCCACTCAAGTTCTCCACAAAGTCCTTGATCAAGACCAGGAAACCGCCGCCAAATGCTTCCCGTGGCAATGCTCTCCTCCGACTCTGAGCAAGAAACTGATGAGTCCAAAAACCGCTGCGGTGATCGAGAGATTTCGTGAGAAACACTGGTCACATCATGGGGAGCCTTTCTCGCTCCCACCATGGCAAAACCAAGACCAGTTGCTGTCTCACAACCCAGCGACCGCCTGGGACACGGAGAAAGGGGCGGCAACGGTAGTTATGCGTCAGCAAGGCCAGCAAGGCCAGTACCAATACCATCACATGAAACCGCCCCTTCAGAGGCTACTTTCTTCGAGACCATTACCCGTATCATCGACAGCATCTCATGCTGGATCCGGCCCATCAACGACATCCGGCCCATCAACGACATCCGGCCCATCAACGACATCCCGCCCTATGACATATATATCTACCACCCCCGTTCATGGCAGACCAGCTAGCCATAACTATTCGCAAGATGCCCAGTGGGCCACCACAAGGCCCACGAACCAGGGAGAACTACAGGTTAAACCTGAGCCAACAACAGAGAGACTGGCAGCCTCGGCGGCCAAAACCAGAATTCACCAAATCCTCCATCGTGACGGCGCTAGAAGGGCCTCGAATGGGAGAGGAATGGCAAAGGTGCCAAGGGCTGGGGGGTCAAGCCTCAAGAGACAGCTCTCTGTTAACAACGGGGATGCGCGTGAGGAACTGGCTCGGCTGGCGGGCAATTGCACTACTAGTGGTAATAACGGTACCGTGAGCAGGCATTCCAAGAGGGCCAGAAGAAAAACAGGAGTCTGAATTTGTACATGTAATTTTTCTTCTTTCTGTTGGGACTTTGTTTGGTGTTTTTTTGTTAGATGGGTTATGCATAGCGTTGGACTGGGACTGGGATGAGGACTGCATTAAAACATAGGCGTTTGGGTTGCATGGCGAGAATCGGTCATTTTGAGAGTGGAAATGCTCATATCCTGTCAATAACTAGCATGGATGGCTATTTGAGCCAAAGGGTATAAACAAAGGAATTCCAGCCCGAACCTCAAACATTGGGCAAGGGCGAATATCGTATCCTGACAATGTCCTAGCAGTTTTGTGCGTGTAATCACCCCAGTTATACCCAATATTTCCCCCAAATGGCATATTCTTCCTTGGACCCCTTAAACTTGAACTCCAAGTCCACAATCTCGTCGAATCCTTCTTTATCCTTGGGCTCCTTGAATCGTGACTTGAACCCATTAAACGCCAACTGCGGAAGCAGCTGTCTATCTTCTGGGTTTAGGCTCTTGTTGAGTGCCCGGACGGCGCTGTTGTGCTCGCATAGATGTAAGGGAGTCTTGAACCACACACATCGTATTGGCACTTTGTGCTTTTTGGCGAGGTCAATCCACTGGGCGCGTGTATCAGGATCGGCGTTTGTGTTGTCTGTCTCCATGTTAGCATCACCTCCCGACACAACGTGGAGGTTGGGAAGCGTACCGATAACAACCGACTCCCCTTCCTTCAACCACTCGGCAGCGGCCTTGAGACACTTGTCTTTGCTCTTCAACAAGTCCTGATTGACTCTTTCGTAGCCTAGAGGCTTGAGCTCCTTCCAAAAAAAGGTACTCTTGCCTGCGCCAGGAGGGCCCACGAAAAGAACCACCTCCTTCTCGTGCTTCTTCGCAAACTTGGGCGATCCAGCTGTCTCGGCCTCTTCTAGTAATGGGAAATGGTCCAAGTCAAACTCCCGCTTAAAATCCCTTGGCTGCTCCCCCAAAAAGTATTCTTCTGGCGTGAGGTACTTGATACCAATATTACTCGCCAGATTCCGGTCCGAACAGCTAAAGTCCTTGGCCTGCCCCTTTAGTTCCGCCGTCCTGCCGCCTGCGTCGCCGACAAAGATGCTGTTTTCGCGATCTATTTCCTCTTCTGGGAGATTGTAGTCCTTCTTGAGCTCCTCCCACATCCCCGACCGAGGCTTTCGGAAGATATCCTTCCCCGTGGCGGCATAGAGTGTGATTGGTATCCCCAGCTGCCCCAGCACGGCATTGCATTTGGTCTTGAAGTTGGCGACGCGGTTCTTGGTGAGCTTGGTGGGGGCTTTAGCTTTGGGGTCGGGATGGAGGGTGAGGCCGCCTTGGTTGGTGAAAATGACAACTTGGTAGCCGTCGTCATGGTAGAGCTGCCGTACGCGAGCGGGGACGGAGTTGTGCCACCATTTCCAATCTGCGGGGTCGTCGGCGTGCTTTTTGCCTGATGATGTTGCTATTAGGGTTGAGTCGAGGTCAAAGGCAGCGATTTTCCTCCTCTTGGTGTCAGACTTCTCGTCGGTGGTGGTCGAGGGGTATTTGGCTACGAGCAAGGTGGCAGGGGGCTTGTCATCGGGACTTCGTTCGGACCAGACGGTGGGCTCTTTGGGTTTCTGGGAGGCGGGCGTGAAGAAGTTGGCTACTGCGCTTTCTGTGTGGATGATCTTCTCAGCACCAAGCATACAAGCCATGTGGCGCAAGGCCATAGTCCGGACTTACTCGAGATAGCAGTCTGGGCTTTGCGCTTCAATGGAGGCGGGGATATGGATCGATTGTCGGGCGCTGGGCGCTTGGAGGTTGATTTTGGGGGAGACATGGTAGATACTGAGGCGCTGGTCAGAGAGTAATCAACTCGATATGTTCGTGATAACCATAACGACGACACTGGTGCGCAGAGTCGTCTTCCAAAGATGCGCCGCATTCAAGCTACGTGCTGGGAGCGCCAAGATCCCTCTGACGCGCTGCGAAATGCGAAAGCAGGTGACTTCGTTAGGCAGCCAGCAGGGTTCTTCACAGCTGCTTGGCACTTGGTTGCTCCTGGCACCCGTTTCCCAACATAGGGGTTAGGGTTATATGTGACTGGCCCCTGAACCCCTGAATTTGCATGCACCCAACACCACCCGAAGATTATATCCCACAGCTCCGCAACACTTTTTGGGCATTTCAAAACACGGTGGCATATTGGGGAGGAAATGTTTGGCGTTGCGGGAATTTTACGCTTACAACCCCAATGCAAAGCCTTGGTGCAAGGTGACAATGGTCATCCCCTCGCTCTCCAGCCCCGCGTATGGTGGAACAAAGTGACAACAAAGCGACAACAAAGCCTTATATGTATTACAAGCTGGACAAAGCTTCTTTCTTGAGGTTGATAAGTACATCAAACAGAGAATCCGCGGACTATGTGAATTGTCCTTCCTTCTCGCTTTACCGCCCAAAGCAAAGTGAGTTGCACCGTTCGAGTCTATCCACGGGTTGCTTTCCAGGTGCTGGGAGGGGTAAGACAAGTTTGCATCATGAGTTTGGAGTTTTCCTTGGCTACCAATACGCGAGAAACCATTGGGGTGCGCCCACGGCATCAGATGATACCGGAAGCAAAAGAAGTCGCCGACTTAGGTACCTATCTACATTTGTAAACCCCCATGACTGAGAGATTAGACATGTGATAAGTAGAAGGGAACACGGCTTTCTTCGGCTCTAGAATTATGAGGGAAGCTCACGACTTCCGAACGGTTCCAGAGTTGAAGTGTTAGGTACTGTCCGGCACTGTCAGTCTGTGCTGTCACACTGATCTTCCGATGACAACGTGAACATCGAAGCCGAAGGTCCGTCGGTGATTTCGAACTTTCAGACCCTCATCCGACCCAACGGTTGAGGACTCAACCATAAAAAGAGAGGAATTTGATGATTTGCTCAAATTTACCTGGCCACCTGCAGCCCAATGCAAAGAACTGAACTTTGATCCAAGCTCCGGGCCGTCCCTTCCTGTCATGATCCCGCTCTTAGCTCTGTGAGGTCATAGTTCAAGCTCATCTTTTTCTGGCTCTGTATGAGATTTTATGACAATCGCCCGTTTGTTGGTGAAAGCTGTCAGACATGCATGGAGTTTATTGCCGCATCCGGAGAACAACATCTCTTCCAAATTGAAGATAAATCCCAATTTGACATCAAAGAAAACACTAAGGTAGGGCCGTGAAATCAAACGCTCGAGACCCTGTTCATGTTGAGGCACATTGGTGTCACCATTGTGTGCACCCTGACCATGGCTGATGCTTACACCAACATTGAGGTGTCCAAGTCATGAGCATTTCTGGTTCTGGATCGTGATCCTGCTCCCGCTTCTCCTACTTGCAAAGAAATGAGCAACGGAGCCTGTTAACGCTAGGGGTAGTTTAAATCTGGGGGTTTGTTTGCGGGGAAGACCTGGGGAAATAATTCTTTCTTTCCAACCCGTCGGATAAGGTTCAAAAGAAGAGCCGCCGTGGTATTCGGCCGAGTGAGACATGATGATGATGCAGCAGCAATCATTGGAAGATGAAGGGCAGAGTTACCTTACCCAAACCTATACTGCACAACAGAGGACTGGGTGACTTGGACAAAGAAGCCGACATTGCAGTGCAGCCAATCAAATTACACGTAATTCCCTTGCTCCTTCCTGCCGGAATGGGTGGTCCACTTACACGGCATGGACCTCGAGGCACTGAGCCTCGTTCTCCGTCTTCACCGCCTGACTTGGCTTGACAGAGCTTGGGCTCTCGGGGAAATGAACTCATGAGACCGGCCGAAAGAAAGCTGACCTAGGATACAGGAATTGACGTCTTCTTAAGCTGTCCCATGACCCTTTTTTTGGACTGGCAGGCTCCATGTAAGGTATCATGGTGTTTATTAGCTGCCGGCCCCGGCCTGAGCTTCAACTTGACCCAGTGACCAGTCTGAGGCACTCAAAACATCATCACTCCTCTCAGGAGCTCACCCAGCTTCGCTTTCTTGCTCTTAAAGTGGGCACCTGTCAGTCACAAGAAGGAAGGAGCGCTCCCTTCCTGTCTTCACCACCCCCCACACGCGTCACGCGTCAAATGTCCCCAAGTTGTTTCCCATCCCAGTTTGCTTCAGTACCCCGCCATTTCTGATCCTCTTCTTTGCAAACCCTTAGTCTCTGACCTCCGAAACCTCCATCACCACAACTATTTTTCTCTTCCTTTGGTCAATGCCCTTTATTTACTGCGTTTCGGACCTAAGAACTATTCTCCCCCCTATCCGCTCACATCCTTCCGTTCTCTTGATTCTTTGACATCTGGAGAGACAAGATGTGGAAGGTCGGCAACATATACTTCATCGCCGCCGTGGCGGTGATCGGTACGTCTGGGCCCGTGAGTCTGGGACATCCATCTGCGTACGGGAGGCTGACCAAAGGGAAATCACAGGCGGCGCCTTATTTGGATTTGATATCTCGTCCATGTCAGCTATCATCTCGACTCAACCCTACCTCTGCCAGTTCAACCAAAGGGGCTTTGACGAGAAGGGTCGCTGTCTTGGCCCTACAGACGATGTTCAGGGTGGCATCACAGCTGCCATGCCCGGCGGGTCTTGGCTTGGTGCTCTTGTGTCTGGCATTGTTTCCGATACTTTCGGACGCAAGACTTCCATTCAGATTGGTGCCATTATCTGGTATGTCGCAACGTGTATCGCTACTTGCCATCGTTGAATCGTGGACTAACGCGCATCGCATAGGATTATTGGCTCGGTGATTGTCTGCGCCTCAGTCAACATCCCGATGCTGGCCATTGGTCGTATCATCAATGGGTTCTCGGTCGGAATATGCTCTGCCCAAGTCCCCGTCTACATCTCCGAGATTTCTCCCCCTTCGAAGCGTGGCCGTCTCATTGGTTTCCAGCAATGGGCTATTACCTGGGGCATCCTCATCATGTTCTTCATCTGCTATGGAAGTTCCTTCCTCCAGGGTACCGCCGCTTTCCGTCTTCCTTGGGGTCTTCAAGCTATTCCCGCCATCCTGCTGTTTATGGGACTAGTCATCCTTCCGGAATCCCCTCGTTGGTTGGCCAAGAAGGATCGCTGGGAAGAAGCCGTGGAAGTTCTGACGTTGATCCATGGAAAGGGAGACCCTAACTCTCCTTGGGTGATACGGGAGCTTTCGGAGATTCGCGAGGTGGTGGAATTTGAGCGCGCCAATGCTGATGTCAGCTACTTTGAGCTGTTCACCTCTCGAATGATCAACCGGACCACAGTCGGCGTCTTCACCCAGATCTGGTCGCAGTTGACGGGCATGAATGTCATGGTAAGTCGTGAGCAGAATACAAGGCTAGGCGCGTGTGCTATCGATTGACTGACTTTTGTTGCTCTTTCCTGCAGATGTACTATATCACCTACGTTTTCACCATGGCAGGCCTGTCTGAAGCTGGTACCAATGCCGTCCTTCTTCCAAGCGGTATTCAGTTTGTCATCAATGTCATGATGACCGTTCCCGCCCTCCTCTGGATGGATCGCTGGGGTCGTCGTCCAACACTCCTTGTAGGCGCATTCCTGATGTGCCTCTGGTTGTGCGTCAACGCAGGCCTCTTCGCGGTATACGGCCGGGAACCGTACCCTGGAGAGTTCACTTCGACGGCCGAGTCCATGGCTATAGAGGGACCCCCCGCCAAGGCCGTCATCGCTGCGACGTACTTATTTGTCGCATCGTTTGCACCCACCTGGGGTCCTGTCTCCTGGACCTACCCTCCAGAGCTGTTCCCCCTTCGTCTCCGCGGCAAGGCGGTTGCCCTGTGCACATCAGCTAACTGGGCCTTCAACTTTGCCCTGGCCTACTTTGTTCCGCCAGCCTTTGCCAACATCACCTGGAAAGTCTACGTCCTTTTCGCGACGTTTTGCGCGGCCATGTTCCTGCATGTGTTTTTCATGTTTCCCGAAACCGCCAACAAGCCCTTGGAGGAGATTGAGGAGATGTTTGATGATACCAAGCCTGGTGGTAAGTGGTGACCTTCCTTTCATGTTTCCAGCTTTTGGCGGCTCCTGCTAACCATCATATGCTTTCAACAGCCATCAAGTATGTCGGCACTCCCGCCTGGAAGACCAAGAACACACGCAGCCTTGTTCTCAGGCAGGAGCGCAATGAGATGTCGTCATCAGACGAAAAGATGGGCGCCATCGGAGAGCACAAGGAATCCCCTGCTTGAGCATTCTTCTAGCCTTTTATTTTCTTTGTCATTGTCTATTGGCATTTTCACAAAGAATTGCAGACTTTCGAACTGCCCCTGTGGCGTTTATGGTTTGCACTGGGCAAGGGAAGAGGCCTTTTTGTCGTTTGGGCGGATATTTAACCACACATGTTGTTTGTCCCGTAAGAAAGGGATGGGGGTGGAGAATGATGGGAGGAAACATTCGGTCATGACGGTTCATGATTAGTAGCAGACCTATGGGGTTATTTTACTTCAGATTATTAGGTGGCATAGGTCTTAGATTCCATTCTCGGCACATCAATCAACATGTTTGATCAACGTTATATTGGGTCCAAATCTCAGCAGTGTGTGCTTCTGGCCGCCTAACGAATCTGGCCACAATGAACTGACAAAGTCAAAGCTGCTTGGGAGTTTATCAGATGGCACAGACATGTAGGTTCCGCAACATTGGCGTCATCAGACAGGTTGCATCTCGATGCCCCAAGCACACAAGAGCCCAGACCACCTCGATTACATCAGAAGCTGGTGATGCTTTGCCCCGACAACCTGTGTTGAATACACTGGTCGCTCAATTCGAGGTACCTAAATACCAGCCAAAAGATTGGTCTGCTCACCGATATTCTTTAATGTCAAGGCTGCTCGAGCAAAGCAGCAATCTTCGTCTAGAGATTCGCCAATAAAACCATCAAAAGAGTCATCGTCCAGCGCAATGGCTACTCGTTCCGGAACTGCGCAAAGCGTGCCAGAAAATCTTTACCACACGACCCTGACAATCATCGACCACCATGCATCGACCTCGGGTGCTAGCCGCACCCCTTATATCCTAGGAACTCACACCGACCTGGAGTCTGCCAAGGCCTGGGCTCAGGTCGCTCTGCAAGAATCCCTCAAATACTCGCCCTCGGATTTCACCAAGTTTGTCACCCAGTCAAGCCTCCGAGAATGGCCCTACGGTGAAAAGATCCAGGCCTATGGCCTGTCTCCTTCGGGGCAGGAGTTTCTTGTTGGAATAGTGACCAAACCCAACGAGGATAAGCTGCCTCATCACTCACACACCGAGGATGATAACAGTGTCAAGCATGAGACGGCTACCTGCTGCGGGCGTGATGATCTGCATTATGTCCTGCAAACCAAGTGGGATTTCAAGCAGGCTCGGGGGGACAAGAACAGCAACGCCTTTCAGCGGACGGAAGTAGCTGGGTGCTGTATCCCGCGGAAGGAGGCGTTTCAGAAGGCGAAGAATTTGCTTCATAGGGATAGGGATAGGGGCATGTTTGCGCAGTATGACGAGAGGGAGACCGGCGATGAGGAGAGCGAGATTGATGAGAGGAGGTGGGGACGGGGTTCGGGCTGGCCATTTGGCGAGGAGGTTGTCGTCCATGCTGTTGGTCATGAGGGGGAGTACTACGAGGTTGCTGTCAAGTCTGTTAGTGGGGCGAGGAGGAGGAGGAGCAAGACTGAGATAGAGCATTCGGAGGCTATGACGGCGGGCGGGTCAAAGGAATAAGGTGATGGATAACCGACAAACATTATGTTTTTGTTGAGTAGTAGTTTTATCTGTTTCGCCAGACTGGCTCTGCTGTGGTAGGTCTATTTTGACATGAAAGAAGATTTTGGGGATTATGAATAGTGGCAATGCCAAATGTAATCAGACATAAATAACTCTGTGCCAAAACCTCTTCCACTTCCCTTTTCTCATCATCGCCCCGCTTCCCTCCCTCTCGAGGAACAACTCGATCCTCTGCCTCACATCCTCTGGCATCTCACCAACACTGTCGTTGATTAGATCGAGGCATATTTTTGACGCTACAATTTCTCATGTTAGGTTCCCTTTCCATTGCAGCGGAAAGCATGAACACCTAAAGAGTACTCACGAATAGAATTATCACCCCCCTCCAGCGCAGCTCTCATCCTTGCCGAATTATAACACCCAAACCTGTCCTGCACAGCTAGCATCTGCCTCCACAATATCTCTGTATCCAGTTCTTCGTCTTCATCGTCGTCGCCAATGTACCCATGGAAGGGGCGTGGCTGGGTGCTCCTCCAGGACTCGCAACTCGACGCCGGCCTTTTCTGACTTGAATTTCGACTCAGGCCCCCACTGCCGTATTTTTGCTGGTTTTGTGACAGACGGCACTGGCTTGGTTGGAGGTCGCGGAGGTGAGAATGGTGGGTTTGATTGCTAGCTGTTGGCTCCAGCAGTGGACAGGGTGTGATGGCATCGATGCTGTCGTCGAAATCATAGCTACTGTTGCTGCTGGCCGAGGAGGTTTTCCCAGAGTGCGTCCTTGAATGGCCCTGGTGGCGCTGGAAATCAGACATTTCTAGACCCCTTTGTGGTGATGACCTGTGATGATGGTGCAAAAGGTGGTATCGGTTGAAGAGAGGCATGGCTTTTGAATCTGATGCAGGTTTGGCAATTTCTACCTATCTTTCTTGGTCAGAGATATGATCCTGCAAAAATGAAAAGAAGTGGAAATTTAGGGGGAAAAATATGATCTATCTGCCAGAGGGGCCCCAACAATTCCAGAGCTGAGCCGAAAAAGCAAACTTCATCAAAGATCGTGGTACGCGGCCCCACATATGTCTGTCCGTTTGCTACCTGCTTCCTTCTTTCCCGAACGGAGCTATCACAATCTGGACACACAGTCCACAAAATCCTTTTGTTGTGGGGTTGGTGCAGGAGGTAAAAGTAACCGAGACAAAGAAAAGACCCCCCATTCCAAGACGACCAACAGAGGAGGAGAGAAAAATCTTTTAATTGAAAAGCTGAGTAAGACAGTCCGCCTACCTGTGGTCCTACCCGAGACAACCGGCCCGGATGCGGTTCCGTGCTGTTGGGTCTTGATTCTCCCCCTTTTTCTGATGTGTGCAGGCTAACGTTCCTGAATGCAGAAATCCTGAGCCAAACTTCAATGTCGAGAAGGGTACAAATTAGCGATATAGTGATAGGTATGCTTCTTGTACAGTGCACTGTAACACAAATCTTGCAAGATGGGGAATAAAGAGCCACACTGTGGAAATCTCAGATGGCCAGATTGCTGGATCTCTACAAATCGTCGAAACAAAGGAATGAATCCATCCACAGGACTGTCTCGCCCTGGATCAGGCATCAAACTTTATATACATGTTAGAGTCATACTATCGCGCGCGGTGCGCATGGATCGTTGGCACAGACATGGTGGCTATGCCCATCCAAACCATATTTTTTTGACTTCGTCACGCGTCCTCTCATGACGAACCCCCCATCAGCAATCAGATTTCGCCCAGTTCTCTTCTCCAGGGCGATGCGCACCCGCAAGAATCAAGAAGACGGCAGCCAATCATGACCCATACCAACCCCTTTTCAACGTGTGTCAACCCCACCACAAGCCCAAGCTGCTGCTATCTGCCAGCTTTTTGCATGTCTTTGCCTGCATGCAGACCTGCATGATGATTGGAAATTCCAGCGCACCAAATCACGCTACTCGGCTGATGCCACGGCTGCACGGGTGACCTTGGGATCTAACAATTGAGGCTGTGTCGATAACGCCCAGCGTATATTGTCTGTTGTTGGGGTGCCTGATCTGTTGCTGCCCAGTGCCCAGTGCCCCTGTCTTGATCCGGTAATTCGTATTATGGAACTGGAAAGTAGAAAAGCCCCATGGCAGACAATGCAGAGTTCTATTAGTCTCAGTAGATAGGTATTAAGCTGCCAGAGCAAACTTCTCCCCGACCAACTCCTCGCTCAGCTTCCACAGCCTCTCTGCAGCAACAGGGTCCTTGGCATGGTGGTATGGCTCTGTGAATTGGCAGTCTACCAGATATAATCCTTTGGTGTCTGCTTTTCTCCGTCAGTTGCCTGCAAATACCACAAAACAGGGATAATAAACAAGCAAAAACGCACCGTTCAAAGCCGGATCGAGAGCGGCAACCAGCGTGGTGGACGAGCCCTCATCGGGACTTTTCCAGTAAGGGGCGACTTTGTAAAATTGGGCCGCGAGTTCTTCGTCTTGATCTCGGCTCAAGTCTGTCAGGATGCCTGTTATCAGAGTCGATTAGCATTCTTCTGGCGAACAATTCGGGAAGAAATTCTGGGAGTGAAAAGAGACATACTTCCAGGGTGCAGCGTGTAAGACGTAATTCCCTGCTGAGGCGAGTACTTTTGCAGATACAGAGTGAACAAGATATTGGCTGTCTTGCTCTGCGCATATGTGACGATCCCGTTGTAGCCGTCCTCGGTGCACTTTGCAAATGCACCAGCCAACGGCTTGAAGTGGTCTTCCTCGGGAGGAACCTCTTTGCCCCCTTCAAAGTTGTAATCTGAGAAGCGGATGGGCGATAGCCTGTGGCCGGCGCTGGTGAGGTTGATGATCCTGGTTGCTCCAGGGGGGTTGGTTTTGGCTGCGTTGCGCAGGAGAGGAAGCAGGAGGTTGGTGAAGAGGAAGGGGCCGATGTGATTGGTGCCGAATTGCTGTTCGATGCCCTCTGGGGTTTTCTGGCGCGTGACAACGCAGATTCCGGCGTTGTTGACGAGGATGTCGAGTTTGTCTGTGAGGTTTGAGACTTCGGCGGCGGCCTGGCGGATAGACTTCTGGGAGCCGAGGTCGAGGAGCACAATTTCAAGTTTGACAGATGGGTATGCTTCCTTGATTTGGGCAGCTACTTCTTCGACACGAGCCCGCGTCCGTGATGCGAGGATGAGTAGCGCAGGAGATTGGGAAGCTAAGTTGAGAGCGGTAGATGATCCAATGCCTTTGGGACTGACGCCTGTGATCAAGACTGTGTGGTGTCAGTGGGTGGTTGTCAGGGTCTGATGGAGATTGTGAAGGCATACTTGTCTTCCCCTTGATCTGGTCAGCAAACACCTTAGCCACCTCGGATCCTGGTGTCCGCTGGCCAAAGTCGGCTTGTGAAGTCATAGTGAATGCGCAACCTGAAAAGTAAACAGATTAAGCTCGTCAGGGGTACTATGCAGGTTACCTTAGGTAAACCCCAAGATCATGCTGCACAAGGGGTTCGTGTCTTTTTATTGTCAGGAGGCATCCGTGCAGCACGCACCATACCGGCAACAAGCTTTCATCTTTATCCGTTACATTCTCAGCTTGGAAACGTCGGCAATTGTTAAATAGCCATTAGCCTCGATGCTGGTCATCTGGGGACACTAGGTAATCCTACCCCGCACGCATGTCACCATTTCCAATCTGACCCTGAACCCAGGCCAGAGTCACACCGGGAAACGACGTCCGCCCAATGCAAGTGAGGCAGTCAGTCATGCCAGCTCGATATCTTGAAGCTCAAAGCCCTCCATCTCCACAGCTTCACCGTTCATGATGCCATGAACATAAGCCTGCCCCACAAGACTCATCACCATATCCTCCTCTTTCCCTTTATTTTTGGCCTCT
Organism: Apiosordaria backusii; assembly: GCA_030549205.1. NCBI lineage: Eukaryota > Fungi > Ascomycota > Sordariomycetes > Sordariales > Lasiosphaeriaceae > Apiosordaria > Apiosordaria backusii. Next base: position 124,600 of record JAUKTV010000020.1, read on the forward strand.
TCGTCATACTCCGGATGACCATGGCGCAGAACAAAAGGTCCCTCTGCGCCAGGCAAAATTCCAACAACATCTCCCACTTTGACACTAGCTGGCCCCAGTCCAAGGTACCCCTTTTCCGTGAAGAACAGCTTTCGTTTTCCGTATCTCTTCTGAAAGCTTGCCGAAAACCTCTCATCGTTTTGTCGAACGAGGACGATCTCTTTCTCCTTCTTTCTCCTCATCACATAAGTCGGGTTGTGATAAAACTGCTCCAGTTCCTCCCAACTTGGTGTGCTCGGTTTGTCCTCAGTCAACGCCAAGATCTGGAGCTTCGTCAGAGTATATATCAACCAACCATGCCGATCAGAGCTCAGGAATCTCGGTCTTCTGCAAAGGTGTTCGAGTAATTCCTCACTAGTCAGTGTATCAAACTCGGCAAACGTCCACTTCTCTCTGGCCCTGTTCAGCGCATCCATGAAGCCAGTGCAACAATCCGGCGCTGGTCCGATGTCACCTCCAGCTTGTTGTTCGGCTTCTGCCTCCGCATATCCTTCTGACTCGATTTCTGCCCTCACCATGACCATCGCCGACAGCAGCTCTTTGAACAGGACTCCAAAATCCCCGGGGGCAGGGACGATAAAATCAGACGTCTGATTTGCGCACAGGGTTCTCCAGAGGACTTCTGTTCTTGGTTCTCCTGTATGCTGATAAGGTTGCGAAAGCAGCATGCAAAGTTCAAACCAGGAAGGGTCTAGGAGAACAGAAGAATTGACATAATTTGTCCTGTCGTTGCCTGTCTCTACGATGGTGTCAAACAGGCAGCCTTTCAACTTGAGGCGGTCCCAGGATGATGAAGGTAGAATCTGCGGCCCGGTATGTTCCGGTCCGGCAGCACAGAAAAAGCCATTTGAGCACATCATGTTGAAATATGGTAGCGAGAAGTCCGGCGTCCATGATGGCGATGGGCTAATTCTTCTGATAGAAGCATCTTGAACACATGACAGGATTTGCAATGACGAGTAGTGATCGATGATGTGCTTTGTCGTCAATGCATACACAAGCTCAACGGGACTGGTGTAATCCACTGCCAATTTTGACTTGAGATCCGTCTTCATCAGTCCAAACATGCCATATATTTTGTCACGGGGGTCGGTCGCTGCAAAGACCCAGGTGTCGTAGATCAGGTTCTCAAAATCGGGCTTCGCATGCGGTTCCAATACTGAGGTGCCGTAGTAGAACTCTCTCCAGCGGGCGAGTTGAATGGTATTGTGCTCCAGGGCTACCGCAATTTCGTGAGCTTGTAGGAAGAGAGTGCTAGGGCTGAAACCCAGAACCTTGCAGCGAGCTTCAATGGTGCGTGCGGCAGCTACCAGTTCATCCCAGGAAATGTGATGACTACCACACAGCAGAGAGAGCTCGCGAGAAAGGATAACCTCTTGAACAATCCACAAGCGGGAGAACCACTGTCTTTTGAAGAAAGCAGCCAAGCTGCACCATTCCATCCAGCTAGTGTATGGGAGGTTGCTTGCCTCGTAGAGGGCCGGATCTTGCTGGCGAAACGGGGTAATACCGCTCTTGGCAAAAGCGTCCCGGGGATATGCTGCTATCTTCGAAATGGTGCCAACAGCGTCTTTAGTATACTGATCTCCACGGCCCAGCCAGACGATAGTGTGAATTGCTTTCCGGTAGACATCGTCCATCATCTTGACCTGGCAAGCGCGCTCTTCTGAATCCTCCTGATTGATGCAAACAGCGTCAATCCAAATCCGGAATTCGTGCTCCGGAGGTAACTGGAAGGGGGCACTGTCTTCTTCTTGTTCAAGGGAGATCTGAAGCTCGTGGAGAAAATCTATCAGATTCGTTTGTATGTAGAGGATTTTTCCGTGACAAAGAATCTCGGCCTTGGACTCGCTGCTGTACTCGCGTGAAACCGAGTTGAAGTACTCGGTGAAGTCTACACCATTGGCGTGGGGATTGCCCCAAGTGTAGGACAGGGCGTAGAAGAAAGGATCGTCTTCCAGGTCGATGAACTCTAGAGAAACACAGAACTTTCCCTCGTGTGTGCCCTCGAATTTGAGAACTCTGATGGATGTCTCTGTTGGAAGTGACATGTACCGGTAAGGTTCGGTGGCAGCAATTTTGAGCGAGGCCATGGAGGATGAAACATCATCTGTCATGGCGGTTGTTGACCCCATCCCGAACGATCGTACTCAAATCTCGGTTTGCTTTCCTCTCCATTATCGGCTGGGAGTGAAAATAAATGGTGAGGAGAAAAGGGTTGGGTCGGGTCATTCTTGTCCGATTGCTTCCCCAAGAGCCAATAACCCCCGTTCTCTCCCTGGTTGTCTCCACCAAAGAATCGAACCTAACAAGAAAGATCCCATGCCCCTGGTGTACATACATACACTAGAATGACTCGAATAAATGCATTGCAATGTTCTTATGAAGGGCCGCCTGCATAATATGCAAATAACGATGCTGTGTGGCTCGTGCAGACCTCGTCGCATGATCGCAGTAGCGAGTGTAGGCGGTTTCTGGTGGTTTGCAATATGTCATAACTGGAAGTATGCCATTGTCGAGACTTCCACACGCACAAGAGCACTTCAATTTCAAAGAAGACCTCATTCCAGCGTGGAAGACCACAGGGCGCGAGCAAGCGGTTGCGTTAGGGATGTTACGTTGCTGTCACTGGTGTTGCTGTGGCGCTTGACGGTCAGCGTTTTGCTGTCACTTCCCTGCCTCATGTTTTGCTGTCAGTGATTTTGATGTCAGTGATTTGGACGTAAGGGGTTTTGCTGTAAGTACCTAATGTTGTTGCCTGCCCATGTTTGCTACCAGGGGCAGGCCCAGGGATGTAAAGGCAAGTGAGTGAGAGTATTGCAATACACATGTTGGTCGCTGTCACCTGCTGTTGCTTGCAAGATGGGCGAGGCCGTTATCCAGGTCGCGAGTGCCACTTCATGTGCTCGAGGGACCTTCCACAACGATACCTCCAGCTGTTCCAAATTTACAGGCCTGTTGAGTAGTTTTTTTTTGGAGTTGAGAAACCGAGATGAGCTCGAAGTGTCATTGCCCGTCTCCTGCCGTTTGAAGCGCATCCCCACATTTCACATCCCACCACCGCTGCACATGTTGCACACTCGCCTCCAGTGAGTGCACTTCAAACCACCCACAAGTTGTCGTTTAGCTGTTGGATACATCGTAATAACAAAAACGACTTCCAAGTGTGTATCATTAAAACTTGCGGCTATTAGCAGGCATCCACTTGACAAAAAAAGCAGCAAAATTTCGCCGAAGCTGAACCCACCAAACGGCATCACCACTGCCCATCGTGGTGTTGATAAATGGCGGGTCACTGCCAAAATTACAGTGGTTGACGTCACGCCAACCGCCTGCAATTTCAACCCCACCACCACCATCGTTTGCTTTCCCTTACAACCTTGACCTCTCTACAACAACCATCACAAATTCACGACTGTAATTTCATCATCACACTCACCAAAACATCTCCGATTAAACAAACAAAATGCCCACTCTCTCAGAAGTCGTCAAACGCGACCATGCGCGCATCACCGATGCATATCACAGCCTCATAGAAACCAAACCCGAGGAGCGCAACGCTGATGAATTTGTTTGGGCCCTGGCCCGCTACCTCATCGTCGAGAACCTTGCCCTGATCCCAGCCCTGGAATACCACATTTCTGGAGGATCAGAGAGACAGCGCCGGCTGTCTGATGACTATGACAGTGTAAGCTCGATGTGGCTGTTTCCAACGTTTAGTATCACATTGAAGCTGATCACAAGTAACAGATCAATGCAAAACTCCGCCACATGGCCAAGTACGACCCATCTGAGGAGAGCTTCGAGTCTTCACTCAAGGCCATCTGGACTGATTTGGAACCTCATATCCGGGAGGAGGAAGATGGGGATCTTGATGAGCTTGAAAGAAAGATGGAGCCTGAGGATTCGCGGGCCCTGGGAAAGAAGTATGAGACGCTGAGGGACATGCTCCAGCGTCCATATGGCGCATTTGGTGTCCCGAATGCTGAGATAATGGATGATGTGCTTGGGACGACAAAGAAACAGCTTATGGAGAAGATGGGAAATGGGATTTGATTGGTGATAAGGCCGGCTCACCAATGTCTGGTAGATGAATCAGTAATCTGTACACAGCCAGTTTTACAGGTCCCAATTGAAGCTTTGAGAAGCCAGCCTAACTAACATGTATTACATAGGGGTAGAGTCAAGGAATGTTATGATTTCATATCCACACTATTGCCTATTGCCCGGACGGAGATGCGAAATCCACCAAGCAACAGAAAAAGGGGCTAAAAGGGGGCAAAATTTGTTACCCAGGCAACCACACAGCCCCGACTATCGACAAATACTTTTTTCTAGCGGCTTCAAACCACAAGTGAAACGTTTCGACCCAGAGATCCGGTACCTTATTAGCTAGCTGTCTTTCGACGGCGTAGCCTCGGCCGGCTCCGAGAGACATGTTCACCGCGACACGCAGACGATGATCCGGTCCACCATCCGACGGTGAATTTGTCTCTGTCTTCGGCTCATCTTCCGTTCGAACTTAAAAAAATCCAATTCTAAATGACGACATGGTAGGCATGTCTAAAACTGGGTACCTGACCGCCTTCAAACCCAATGTCTCTTTTCTGCTAAACGCTGGTGTCACCCTATCAAATGCAACATGGTCCGTCCCTTCTGGTAAGGTGAGTAGCCTTCGCATCCGATGCCGGGCCAAGAATACCTACTGATCTTTCATCAGCTCGCTGGGCTGATCAATAAACTCTTAGCAGTTCGGAGGCCTCTACACTTCCGCTAGGCCTCAGATCCAGGCACGAAGACGCTACTCGTCGGGATGACGCACAATCGGGCGACCATCGCAGAACCCGAGATAGCAAAATGTCTGAGACACGATATCAGGTACCTGACCGCGCATGAGAACCCGATGACCAAGCAAGCGCAGAAGCCGCCCTCCGCTGCAGATGATTTGTCCGTATCAAGATATCGAAAGACACGCATCTACAGCACAGCAGGCAGCATTAAAAACTAAGAACCATGCAGTTGCGTCAAGCAGGTCGGGAGCTCGGGCAACAAGAGTCGGAATGCGAAGCGGCCGGACATGATTCATCCGGTGATCCTTCCAGCGCGATTCCTCCTCTGCGAATGAGAATCACACTAGGGAAAGAGATGACAAAGGCTGGCAGCAGTTATTGCAGCGCCGAACCGCACAGTATCCGCTTTTCCTGCCTGATACTGCGCGGCAGCCCGTCCAATTTCAAGACCGACCAAGCTAGTTCAAATTTCGACCAACCAGGCCAGGTAAAAAGAGAGACAAAAAGGTGACTGAAGAAGGAAAATCTCGGCAAGGTGCAGTCCGACTTGGTGTTTGCTGCCGACGGAGAAGCGAATCAATGAGTCCGGTCCATGACGAAAGAAATATGAGGGAGGGTCGGACCGCAGCCCACCGCTCACCGCGCCGGGTGTACGTGTTTCGCAACAGCAAAGGGCTAGAGCAGCTGTCAGACGGACATCCAGGGCCGAGAGTGATTTGGGGGATAGACAAGACACCTGTGCCTTTCCGCCCCCGCTTAAGCATTGTGGTGCTTCGGAAAGAGTGGCATGCGCGTTAGCTCCCTTTAGCACACCAGAGGCGACAGGCTACTAGGTATAGCGGGAAGCTAGAGCAGTCGGCGGTATCGGTGTTTGGAACGGGACAAGGCAAAGTATTTGACCGGCGTGTCGAGGTCCCAGAGTTTGGGGGAACACAGCAGATGTTTCTTGGGATTTGGATGCCGTACCCTTGTTGTACACCTCTGGCGGGTAGCAATCTGCTATCTGATGCCGTATCATGTCGTGTTGCGTGTTGTTAGGTCAATTCAGGCCAGACTTGCAACACTGAGCGAGACTGTATGTTGTGTACTGTCGTACCAATGAGGGGAAGAATCGTGGGAACGACGCCAGGTATGGCGTGGTATGGCATGAGAAACGTCCTAAATCTTTTTTCTTCCGGCTTCCTAATTACCAGATCTCATCTCTTTATATTCTCGACACTATGATTGTCTCATGTTTCTGAACTCATGTCTGGAGGGAACATATAAGGGTCATTATCAGGGGCGACATCGGCCAAGAGATCTTCGCGGAGGCTGAAAATACTCAATCCCGACTTCTTGAACAGCTCCAAGTGCTTAGTTACGTTGCAGCAACATGCTATTTCCTGCACAGTAACCACACAAAAGTGCTGATTGACATCTCCGTTCGTACCTCCTATCATCAACAATCCACGCCTTACCACAAGTTACGAAGAAGGGAGGTTGGTAGAGAGCACACCAAACATCGGACGATGGACATCAACACAGCACAGAGCCCACGATATTGTACTTCCCACCAATCTCTATTTTTGGACCCTGGAACTCGAGCCATGGCTTCCACATGACTATCCCCAATGTCTCACCCTTCTCTCCATCGCAAGCTCCAATAAGGTGTCGTTGGTTCCTAGATGGCTTGCCCCGTGGCGTTGAAACATCAGATAAACCACGGCTCTGTACACCCCACACACAGAGAGGCCACGCAAGCCACTGTCCTCTTCCATGTCCAACTGGTATAGTGCGCACTGTCTTTCTTACCAACTGCCCTCCTCTCTTACAGTTGCATTCCATGTGTAAGTAAGGTAGCTAGCTCACTAAAGATATAATGCGGGTAAACTGAAACACGGCTTTTCTGCCCTCCTTTGCCCTGCCTGTTCCCGTCCCAAACTATCCCAGCTGAATGGTCAGTCCCAAAACCCCAGATCAGGCCAACCCAACCCAGGTACGTAGGTACCCATCTACTAAAACAAGACCGCCTCATCATCACCTTTGTCTCAGCCAACCTCGATGAGGCACACTACCAAACCTTACCCTCCAGATGGGACAGACTGCCATGTGCCAGCGCCCCTCGGTAGGTAACCCCCCCGGGTCCCGACAAGTTGTTTTCCAGCCGCGCTACGTTAGTTAGCATCACAACTAGACAACACGAAGCTAAGGTGGTCAAACAAAAGGCCAGCCTGGCAGCGGCAGAAAACTAGGTACCTTAGCGTTCCCTTCACCTCGACAACCAGCCCAACTGACCGTGACACTCGCACCGCATCCTGTAGATCGGGCCGTGTACCCCCGCTCTCTTCCTTCACATTTCACCCCTCCTCTTCACGCAACTCATGTCACAGTCAAGGAAACAAAGTCAAAAAGTATTCAGTTGAAAAGGATTCAAGACATTATTGGTAGGTAGGTATCGCCCAAGCAGCACGCTTTGCTTTCAACATGTTGTATGTCAGGAAGCACAGCATATTGCCTTGCTTTGCCTCGACCTAGATAGCAGCTAGCTCTTTTTGTCTCTTTTTAGCCTTTTGCTCATGTTCCCCGCAAGACACCACCATGGCTGGCCGCCGCCGACGCCGCCGTGTCCCCTTGCCCCGGAACCGAATCCAAACCCGAATCCAATTCCCCACGCCCAAGTAATGCTGTGAATGTGTCCATCTATTTTTTGTTCGGCGCCCCATGCGATGACCTCTGATCCTACAGACATCCCAGTTGCCCAATTCCCCAACCAGCTCCAAGCTTTCCAGTAGCCAAGGTAGATAGATACAAAGATACCTTTTTTATGTACAAGACAAACTCCCCAGCAGCACCACATGTGGTCTAGCTCTAAATACCATGGTGTAAACAATAAGGTGTAAACTGCTTTGCCATAGCAGCCACGATAAATGTGAAGATGAAAAATAACACCGGCGCCTATCAAATGTGATATGCCATGCCAGCCCGACAAACAGTATGTAAGGAATGATGTTAACCGATGGGGTATCTCAGTTAAGGAAAGAAAATGTGAAAAAATAAAATAAAACGAGAAACGCAATGCCATGCAATGCCGAAACAAAGCCGATTGCTCATGTTCGTATCGAGTCGTGTCGTGCTCTTCGTAAAGTTTTGATCGTATCGAAAATATGGGCCCAGGGAAAAGACTATTTCCTCAACCCAACCTTCTCGGCCAGATTCTTCAACCAGACCGATGCGCTTCTCTTCTCGTCATGCCCGTCGCGGACCATGACAGCGTCGCGCGTCATGGGCCCCACAATCTCCGAATCTCCTAGTGCCGGGAACTTGCCGTCATTGTTCGGGATCTGGGGAATTCCAGACGGCACCATTTCTTCGGCTGTCCGTCGCAAATGCGAAATGATGGAGGGGTCGCCGTTTCCGAGCCGGCCCACCCGTTGGATTAGGACTTGCTCCGCCTGTTGCCACTCCTTCTCGATATCGGCCCACTTGGCCTCGGTGAGGGCGTACGTCTTGGAAGTAGTGCCGTAGTGCTCTCCGGTTCGCCCGAGATGCTTGGCGTAGTTGGTCCTGGCCATACTCCAGTCTGCGCGAAATGCCTGAAAGGTGGTCAGATCCGCCTTCTCGGGAACATATGGCTTGGGATCAATGGTGAAATTTGCGTGTCCAAGACGGTCCGACCATGCATCCGGTTGCTGTTCCACAAGTATTGTTGGAGTTGTCACTACTGGGGAAGGGAGATCGCTGAAAATGCTGGAAACAGTGCCTCGGCGGAGGGAGGTGAAGGACGCCTTTGTGCTAAGAGGAGGTGTCGGGTAGGGGAGCTGCACTGGAAACTCGGGCAACGGGGAGGGCACCACGGCGGGTGACTGCAAGGGTGATGTCTGGAGTGACTGCGGTTGAGTTGGCGGAGCGGTTTTCTCCATCATCAGAGGCGGAAGAAGAGGGGTCGTGGCCATGGATCGCTCGCGCTCCAGGCTTTTCCCCATGGCCGCCGGTTGGATATCGAGGGGAGAAGCCGGCACAATGCTGTCGGTGCTCTCGTAGAAGGAAAGGGCAGGCGTTGCAGGGACGGACTCGGGAACACGGGCCATGGCAGGCACAGAGACGGATGACGATCTGCTTGAGGCAGCACGAGAGAAGCTGGGTCTTCGTTGTTCTGCAAGAGCCGGATCAGATGCGGGGGAAAACGCCAAATTGGCACGCCTCGACACGGATGCTGATCTCCAACGCGGCAGGCTCGTCAGTCTTGACCCCAGTCTGGTACCCCAGCTCGCAATCCCTGCATCGGATCCGATGCGCCTCTTTCTTGATCGTGGGCTTCCATTAAAGTCACCGTCGCTGAGGGAACCTAGGTCGTACTCTGATCCGGGTCTTGAGTAGGGATGAGTGCTTCTGCTTTTTCTCGAGTCATTGTTGAAATCGCATGAACATCCAGCATCACCTAGTTGCGCAACTTGGGTTAGCACAACGAGCACGAAGGTAAAAGAAAAAAAGAAGCAAAGAGATCACTTACACAGGCAGTACGACCAGGTAGGGAATTCACTGTCTCCATACTCAGAAACAATAACGGCGGTGTCATCCTCTTCCCTCTCTGACGGGTCTTCCTGAACGTCTGGCAGTGGCAGCTTGGTGGGCGGCTTGATGACGTGCACGGGATGCGTGGGAGAGGCTGGGCTGTCGGTAGTATCGAGAGATGACGACGAGCTCGAGAACCTGGCCTGGCTGGAGCGCGAGAAGGTCGGCGTGACAGGTGACGGGAGAGCGAAGTCGGACGAGGACGAGGTCGAATTGAAGGTGTAGAACAGCTGGGCTTGTTGCTCTTCGTCAAGACATTGCTGCTGGAGCTCGTGTTTCCTCCTCTCCTCCACCAGCTGCGGCAGCCGTAGTTCCCTTAATTGGGTCGACATGTGTTTCTCGCGACAATGTGTAGGTTTGCGGCGTCTGGGGAAAAGGAATCGAGTGGCGGGGTAGGTAGGGAAGGTAGGGTCGGGGGAGGTAGGGTAAAAAAGGAAGATAATTTGTTGTTGGGGTCAGACAGAGAGACACAGACAGACAGCAGCAAGCGACTTTCTTCCAGTGTGGCACACCCGAGGTCCATGGGTGTGGGCTCTCCCGTCTTCAGAGAATCTGCTGGAGCTCAAGTGTGCTAGTGTTGTATGTATGGTGTGGGCGGTGGGCACCTCAGTGGGCGGTGGGCGGTGGACTGGTGAGCCGACGGGGCAAGGGTGTGTGAGTGGTCAGCGCGCAGCGGATGGTGGGGTCAATTGGGTTCCAGGGGACCAGGGTGCAAGAGTGCGTTGGTCACTGCTTGGGTTTGCGGGGCATCCAGCCCGGTCCAAAGTCCAGACAGACGGATGGGCGGGCGTGACGGAATCAGAGAGGAACCAAGTCCCGAATGCCAGAAAGAGGCTATCGACGGCGCGAGACAACAGAAGGGCGCAACGCCGGCGGCTGTTGGCGCGACTCTGGTGACGGCCGGCGCCCAACTTTTTTGTGTGTGTGCGTGTGTGTGTGTGTGAAGACTTTCAACAAGTTTTGTACGTCACTACCCGCGGCAAAACAACGAGTGCTGATCCCGACTTTGGGGGGTGGGAATTAGAAATTGGAAAGTCAACAAGAGAGAGAGGGGAGGCATCCGCGGGCTTCAGATATGCTTTTCCGTCAACATGTTCGAGCCAATTGGACACTGGCCAACGTAGTGGTGGTGCGGGATGGCTCTTCTGTAACTCTCGTGTTTTTCATGCTCTGGCTACTTTGTGTCTCGCGGCATGTCCTTGGCAACTTGAAGCTTGTCCAATGTTTTTAACTCCACGGTTTTGTTGCCCTTTTGAGCCGGAATCGCTCAATGCCAGAGAGCACGACACCACATCACAGCCAGTCCCGTACGAGAATTTGTCGATATCGATGCAAGAGTCTCAGGTGGGCGGCGGCGGCGGCGGCGGTGGTGGTGGCCGGTTGTGTCAGTGGCACCACGTGTAAGTCGGGCACTTGGAAACCCTGGATGTCGCCGGGCGTGGGGTTGGCAGCGAGAGTATGGATGAACAAAATTCGAGGGTTCTGGCGGTTGGCCTCCAGGTGAGAGACCCTGTTGGAGATATGTTGGCAACGCCGCTGCCGGAGCTGTGACTGCCAATCAATTCCCGCCGACTTGGCTTTCGCCTGACAGGACACTCGCGAATCGCCGTGATTAGGTCAAAAAATCTAAGAGGAAAAAGCAAAAGAAGGCCTGAGTTGTACCGAAAATGGGTTGGGCAACTGTGGGCAGCCAATCGACTGACTCTCTATATAGCGAACAACTGGCGCTCCAAGCTCTTCACCAATCCTCACTCAGCCTGTCCACGTGAACGGACCGTTGGCAAAGAAGTGGCCCTGACTTGGGACGTCTGTGGGGGACCCTGGAAAACACCTGTTCATAGCCAGCCAGTACATATCAGCACCGCTTGCAAGATGTATTCCTGCCATGTCTTGTGTCAAAACCAAATTGGACAAGAGGGATATGCAGCATGTCTGAACGCGAATGCGAGGATAGATAGCGAGCTTTGGCTATGGTCTCACGGCTCACGGTGGGGCGAGCGACGATGGACGCATGACAGATGCAAGCTTTGGTGTGGTAGCGGTCAAGAAGAGAGCCAGTAAGCATACGGATGGTCCTTGAAAGATGCCGAAATGCTACCAAGCTCACCACCAGTGCCTCTCGTCCACCCTGACTCGCTTTGAAACGCCATAACCACCATATCCTCGCAACCAAGGGCCACTTCTGACGGCCGAGCTCTACCTGTCATCCCATCTATTTTCGTGGAGGGGAGTGGCTCAAAGGGCTCGACTTCTTCATGAGTTCAGACGGGAGCTGAACACTGCCAGCTGAAGGTATGGAGTTAGGGGGTCCATCTTCTTGGTCTTCTGTTTGTCGTTGATGGAGATGGCATGCGGTTTGAGGTTGGGGCCCCGCTGTACCAGCAAATGGGTAAGCTCGGCGACTCGCTGTGCAGATGGCAGTCGGCGTCAGTCGGTGCTCTGCTGGATCTCAGTCATGGCGGTCCACTGCCTTGGTGGCTGGATGAATTCTCGTCTTCCATGCTCCTGCTGCTGGGGCATGGGTGTCGAACAATGGCCGATCAGGCATGAGAAGTCGATTGATGGTTGATGACGCAAGAAATCAGAGAGGCTGGCAGTTCGGACGAGCAGCGAGTTGGCACCGCCTATCACAAGCTGCAGAATCCGCCCCGCCTTTCCTGATGGGATTGGCCCAGACGAGAATGGAAGAATTCGAACCTCGGAAAATCCTGGTTTTCCCCGCGAGGTGGGTCAGCCATTCCATCTTGGGATGGTGCATTGGGATTGGAGTCAGAAAAACTTTTTTTCTTCTCGTCGGGTCTTTGCATTGTTCTGGTAGTCGCACTTCACGTGAAAGTCACGCGTTTTCTCATTCTCATCATGCAGCTCTCAGAGCGGAGTACAGATACACAGTAAGGCTTCCTGACCATCAGCAGATTGAAGCCATAATCACTGACAAGCAGAACAGGATGTCCAAAGGTTGTAGACATGGCAGTCACTCGCAATACTAGCTTAGCTCACTTCCAACAGAGCTGACAACGAGCTGACACCCTCTTGAACACGCTGCCAGTTGCCACCGGGGGTTCATCAGTCGCCAGTCCAGACCATCAACGTCCTTCCTTCTTGGTACCCTCCATGTCGTCCAATATCGACCAGAGAAGTTGGAGGGGCCGAAAGTTTATTCGTTAATCGCGTACCTTGCACAAGCGTGTTCTGCCGTTATCCCTCTCCATACCACCTCTTGTCTATACTGTTTTTCGTCTGGTCGACTCCGATGCGGACTCTTAGAGGCCCAATCCCCCATGAGAAGAGTGAGATGCCACGTCCTGTCCACCCGTCCGGTCCGTCCACCACCCGCGGTAGCTTTTCGCAGTCCCGCGGTTCCATCCTGTCACAGCTCCGGTTTGACTAATCACCTCCGTCAAGCTCGGATCTTGACAAAAAAAATCCAGACTTTTTGGCCGAGTCTGACGGCATCCTCTAGGAGTACTCCACACCAGTGTCACCCCTTACCGGAACTTATAACTGTATTGTTCAGTTTTGCTGTTGATCGCCCGAGAGTCTTCATGAATACGATATTCGCGACTCAAATAAGAATTGCAACTGCCGATATGGACGCAGACATCACGAATGCTGCTCACCGGATTCCTCAATGCCAGAAAGGCCATTGGCATGCAAGCTCTATGGCTCCTACACGATTCTGCTGCTGTCCTACGTCGCGAGGTGGGAGTCTCTCACGCTCATCAGCACCTCGATCCCTCGCTGAGATGTCATGGCTGTCTTGAAAGTTGATCCCCTGGCTCGAATTTCACCACTCGCATACACAGTACTCCTTCCTCTCCCAGCAAGCGCACACTGGGCTGTCGGTGGTCAATTCGGCGAAAAGAGCTTAACCGCACAAACCTCGGGCTGACTACATCCACGCCTCCTTTCCCTCCTCTTCCTGGCTATCGCGCTGGAGGTGAGGCAATATCTGACATGCACCAAATCGGTCCGCGAAGTTTTTTGCCTGACATCTCTCTTTTCACGGCCTGCATACTTTTTTCCCCTGTCAAAGGACTTTTCCAGTGGACTATCAACGCATGTGCTCACTCCCAGCTGGCCTTGCCAGGAAGGTGGCTGCCCGCTACGTTGGGCAGCCATCCTCATGTCTGCCAACTCACAGCGGTTCAACACACAGCCGAGGAAATGCCCTGTGGTCTGAAGCTGCAGTTCTCAGGGCGTGTCGGTACCGCTCACAAATCCCTCGTGATAGTTCCATGGTAGCCCCCAGACAATGGTCACGGATGGTACCAGGTATGAGGCTAAACATGTCAAAGTTTTCATTTCTGTTGCCGCCTGGGTCCCATTGCAACCATGGACCTTCAGCGGCCAGTCCCAAACTGGACCAGATGGACCCGAGGCACCTTGCAAGGCTCATGGTCCCACAGAGCCCACGATCTGGTGTTCCCCAAAAAAGACGCTTGTCAGGTACGCTCAGGATTTGTATGGTCAATGAGGTCGCCAAGGTGATTGGAGTTGTGTCCCCCAAAAAGCTCAACCGTTGCAGCAAAGATGACCCGACCGTTCCGCTGCAGCTCCAGCGAATCGCCAGTCACAGCCGCCCTCCCCAGCATGAAGCTAATGCAAGGCACAGCAAGGTGATGGCGAGCTTGAGTGGAAGCGAGAACCGAGAAAAACCTGCCAATGCCGAATTTATCGACGACCACATGGCGGCTTGTCAATCGTCCCTTTCTAGACTGTTTGGAAGATGTGTGTAAGTGCCGGGTCCAATCTCTTTTTTTGCATGCAGTGCACTGCAGCGTAGTGTACGCATATGGTATCAGAATTTGGACCTGGTCTCGTCACAGCGATCACCTCACCGGTCGTCTAATTCTATCCAATTCCATCCCAATGCTGAGACGGAATGGATTATTCTGGCCAAGCAACCTTTTTCGATGCGAGGAGAGGAAACGTGGCCCGGTAAACAACACAGACGAAGCAATATTTCTGTCCTCCTGCAGCCTGATCGTCTTTGGGCGCAACAGTTCCGTATCTGCGATCAGGGTCTCGTCATACCACCATCGTGTATCCATCACCAGTAGATGACAAAGTTCCAATATCAGAAGGCAGATGAAGAAAGCAATCACGCAGCAACACTGGGTTCCTCTCCTCCGTGGACAGACAGCCTTGGCTGTGATGACTCCACGGCGGAACGATTCGGTGCCGATGCGGCGAAAGACAGGCCGGCTGAGCGGGACGTATACCCCCCAAACCAGTATTGTCTCCCCCTCTTTCCTCGGCTACTTTTTTTCTTCAACAGTTCGAGAGGGGATAGTGCCAGATATGAAAGGTACGTGGCAATGTGGGTATCCTGCATATTTTCCACTTTGCGTTTATTGCGGCGTGTAACTGTCCCTGCAGGTCCAGAGCCCAATAGGGCGGGCACATTCTCGCGAGGTTGCACTGGAGTATTTTCCGTTGAGCTCTAGAATTAGGGCCTCGTTCTGCCTCTCGATCTTTCTTCATTGAGATTCAAAGAAACAGGCAAGCTTGTGTCTCTTCAGAATACCTACCTACTAGGGAAGTATACTCAAGGTGGGTAATGTAAACAGGCATTGTTCCATACCTACCTACCTTGGTACCGAGAGCCATCTTAACTGGACAAGGTATCTATTTCGGTCCAGGTCAGTTCCTTGCTTCGGGCACATCCGCAGCGGAACCACGAGTGATACTGTCAGTTGCTCAAGATTTGCCCCGGTTGACAACCTGGAAGGCCGGAGTGGGCCGTGGCCGTGTCTTCCCCCTCACAGCGAAGAAATGACATGCGTCTCTGGGCTATATTCACCCTCGATCCTGGCTGGCGGGCCGCGGGTTCGGAGGTTTTGTGTCTGGCCCTTCGACCGACTCAAGACTCATACCATCAAGTCCCGGGAAAGACCGGGAGAGATGACACCTATCTGTCTAGAGAGCCGGCCATTTCTTCGGAGCTTGAGCTCTGGGAATTAATAAATGAATGCAGGCCAGATACTGCACAAGAGATATCCCAGGCTTGGATACGCACACCCGGGTCCGCACGTAGGCAGCTTCCAGGCCTTTGCCTGGATATGAGCATCGAGATGGGAACCAAGGTTTACGGTTTCGGTAAATGCTGGGGAATTCCGATGTCGTTCCAACCGTCTTGGGGAATGTGGTCAAGAACTTGAAGCTCTGAAGAAGAAGAGTATTTTGCCGTCTTGTGTACTAGTGTCGATTGAAGACACACGGATAGCCTAATCGGCCGGCAACTCAAATAGATGAAGAAAAGCAAAGACAGGGCTGGCGGTTGTTCCCGAAACAAAGTGTTTACACCTGTTTGACATTCGCCCTTGCCCTTGTCTGCCCCTGAGTACCCCTGAAACCCCCTGAAAGCTTGTCTGCGCACCGTGACCTTCACCTGAATAAACATACCTCAACTGCTCTCGTCTTCTCTTCACCATTGTGCAATCATGACTTCAACTCGGCCCAGCGGCCGTCAAAAACCCAAAATCAGCACCCTGCTCCGCCTGGTTAACCTCCCGCATATACAACCCCTTATACCCCCTCTGTTTCTCCCTCGTGACCCAAGCAGCACC
Organism: Apiosordaria backusii; assembly: GCA_030549205.1. Taxonomy (NCBI): domain Eukaryota; kingdom Fungi; phylum Ascomycota; class Sordariomycetes; order Sordariales; family Lasiosphaeriaceae; genus Apiosordaria; species Apiosordaria backusii. Next base: position 140,552 of record JAUKTV010000020.1, read on the forward strand.
TCTCGCCCCCTCCTCTCTCATCTCCCTCTTCCGCTTTTCAATTCTGTCTCTAATCTCCTCCTCCCCAACATCAACATGTAAATACCTCCCCTCCGCATCAAACCGTATCACATCCCCATCTTTCACAATCCCCAACACCGAATTTGGGTCGGCGCTCTCGGGGGAAACATGCAAAATGATTGTCCCCCCAGCAGTGCCGCTCATCCGACCGTCTGAAATCCGGAGCATGTCCGTCGCCCCCTTCGCTGCTAGCTTTCTCGGGATGGGGATCAGACCAGCTTCGGGCATGCCTGGGTTGCCGACTGGGCCGATGTTTTGAAGGACTAACACCGAAGAAGGCGTGACGTTGAGATCAGGGGAGTCGATTCTCTCTGCTAGGTCCTTGGGGCCGGAAAAGACCACCGCGGGACCGGTGTGGGAGAGGAGGTTGCGGTCTTTCGAAGCGGAGGCTTTGATCACTGCTCCTCCCGCGGAGGCGAGGTTGCCTTTGGATAGGATGATGAGGGAGCTGGAGGGGTAGAGTGGTTGGTTGAGAGGGTGGATGATGGATTTGAGTGGGGAACCGAGGGGTAAAGGGCGGAAGGGGATGGAGGATAGTTCATCCCCTAAGGTACGACCGGTGATGGTCACGGCTTGGAGGTGGAGCAGGGGTTTGAGCTCGTGGAGGAGGGCGAGCATACCCCCGGCGTTGTGGAAGTCGGTCATGTAGTTGTCTCCGGATGGTTTGAGGTCTACTAATAACGGGGTTCTGCGGCCAATTTCATCAATAGTCTGCAAGGTGATGGAGCCGGCTACCTGGGGATGGCGGTTGACGATTGCCATGAGGTGAACGATTGCGTTGGTAGAGCCGCCGATCGCTTGGAGGACGGTAATGGCGTTGAGGAAGGACTCTCTGGATAAGAGCGTTTGGGGGCGGAGTTGTGATTTAGCTAGGGCGACAGCGTGGGTGCCTGTTGCTTCTGCTATCCGGAGACGCGAAGAGGAGACGGCTGGTGCCGTTGCGCTTGGGAGGGAAAGGGGCATGAGGCCTAATGCTAGGAGGATACAGGACATGGTTGAGGCTGTGCCCATCACTCCACAGGTTCCGGCCTTGTAAAGTGATGTCAGATATTGTTCAGTGAGCATACCAGGTAAGAGGGTTGAAAACCTACCGTCGGTGCAAGCTCTTGGTTGAGAGCACTAATGTCTTCAATGTCTATTGTCCCAGCTCGAAATTTGGCCCAGTTATTTCGGCAGTCTGTACAAGCCCCTATTCGCACTCCTTGAAAGCTACCCGGCATCATTGGGCCGGTAACTAGATGAATTATGGGTTTGTTGGCTGAGATGCCGCCCATCAACTGAGCGGGAGTAGTCTTGTCACAGCCTATTGGCGTGTCAGAATTCAAATTTCAGTCAAAGAACCTTGAAGTTCTGGGAAGACTCACCGCCGATGAGAACAACAGAATCCACAGGTTGAGCTTGAATCATTTCCTCGGTATCCATGCTCATCAAGTTCCGTAGATACATGCTCGTCGGAGAGGCAAACGACTCGTGAAGACTGATGGTGGGGAAATCAATGGCTAAACCACCGCTCAGCTGGACGCCTCGTTTGACAGCATCAATGAGCTGGGGGATGTTGGCGTGGCAAGAGTTGAAGCTTGAACAGGTGTTGACAATGCCTACAATTGGCCGTGAAAGTGCATCTTCACTGTACCCCAAAGCCTTGATGAAGAGCTTGCGCATAAAGAGCGAGAAGTGAGGGTCGCCATAAGAGGCGAGTTTCTGTCTGAGGCCAATCCCACCAAGGTTGAGAGGCTTTGAAAGATCATAATCGGGGCTTACTGCCGAAGAACCGTCGGGTGGTTCCATGGTAGGTTGAGAGTTAGGGTGAGAAACAGACTTTCAAAGGAGGAAAGGCTTGTCGGCACTTGCAAGTAGCTTGAGTAGGATACGGAGTATTCGTTTTGAAGTGACACTGATTGCTATTTATGTCTTTGCTAGGTAGACAAGTACCTTCTGAATCTATCTGCGGGGAAGAGTACATTGTTGAGAGGTGTCATTTGGCACTACAATTGCATCACGCCATCGACACGGGATTAAAGGGAAGATGGGACTTGTCACCACCAACCTGTGACGCTAGAGTTTGACTGATCCAGAAGATGAGAAGAGGCCATTGAGAAAGAAACAGCGGAAGTTGGCAGCTATAAAAAACATGGAATCCGGAAGAGGGTGTGAATAGCATGGCTATCCGCCCCTGAATGCGGTCCACGACCATCATGAAAGGCATTTCCACCTCTACCACTCATCCAAAGACAAGGGCGTGTGGCTCAGTTGGTAGAGCGTTCGCTTAGCATACTTCAGTGTATGCGAAAGGTCCTGGGTTCGATTCCCAGCTCGTCCAAAGCATCCGATATCCCTCAGGGGAAATCATACTTTTTGCGGGATTTTCCTAGTTGGGCCGGGATGTTACATGATGGTCCTCAGATATTAGCCCAAGCCGAAGACCACGAGACACGGCAGCAGGACCATTTATGAACTTGAAAACGTAATTACAGTGACAGATCCCGAGGGCGTTTGCATAAGTATCAAGCACGATTCCATACTATGTATATGTTGGTCACAAATCAAGCCCATCCTAATCAAAAAGGTTTGTGGTTGTCTGATATCAAATGTGGTAAGTACGATATTTTAAGTGGGTTCAAGAGTCCATGCTTTGGCTCCGCAGTTTTTTGCGGTGAAAATTTTCCACACCGAAATGCCGCAACCCGTCCAGCCACAACCTTGCTCCCAAAAAGGCCAATTCCGCTCCCCAACCTCCAACAATCACAAAGGCTCAGTCGGCTTCAAGCCCGGCTAGCTCAATCGGTAGAGCGTGAGACTCTTAAGGAGTCACTCCGAAATCTCAAGGTTGTGGGTTCGACCCCCACGTCGGGCTCAATTCCCGTCGACGTCAGACGCCTTTCTTTTTCCTTTTGATTTCAAAAGGAAATCTCTTTTTGTGTCTTTTCCTTCCTCTCTCTTACACCTCTTCTGGTTGTATCCTCTGTGTTTGTCGTGGAAATGTAGAAGGTGTCACTTTTTTCTCAAGACGTTGAGAGATCAGGGGTTAATATACACATCAACACGGTCATGCAGCCGGCCTCCCTGTCGTTGACGAACTTCAATTTCCCACTTTTTCACAGTCTTCTCTTGGCCGAGCTGTTTGCAGCATTTTTTCCAAGTAGAATTATGCCGACCTGTCACCGGTAGCAAGGTAGACTGGGTGTGGTGGTGATGATGTCTGCTTTCGGAAGATAGAGGTCGTCCGGCTACCCCCTTTCCGCATCGAGACAGCACCACGCATCAGAACAATGAACCCAACAACATGACGTCCCAATCCAGAGCTCTGGGAACAAACAAAGAAACAGCACCAGCTTATCAAGATGCCCAAACAGCCGAGTCCCATGCGCTCCTTGAAGGAGCTCCCCCATCCTGCTCATCACCCGATTGATATCGACACCAGATCGAAAACACCAAACATTGGAATCCAGAGAAACCATCAGAAAAGGGTCGTTCAAAATGGGGGCCGCATCCAAAGTGATTCACATCGTCCTCCGGGTGTTTGAGGTGATTTGTTCCGTCATCGTCCTCGGCCTCCTGGCTCGCTTCCTGCACCTGATCGCTCAGGCAGGAGCCTCCGCCGACTCTCGCGTCGTCTATGGCGTTGTCACAGCCTCGATTAGTACTTTATTCGCGCTGGTGTTCATAGCGCCGTTTATCTATGCCTTCCTCGCCTTCCCCATGGATGCCATCCTGTTTGTCATGTGGATTGTTGTTTTTGGTTTGTTGACTTCGGTACAGTCCCCCTTTCCACTGAATCTCTTCCTAAGGACAATATGAGAAGAATGTATTGGAGGAGAGCTAGATCAAAGCTAACAAAAACGTGAACAGCGCACCGGCTCATCAATGTGCAACGCATCTTGGTACTGGAATTACTGGGGCTACTACTGGGGAGGATGGTGGCGTGTTCCAGAGGTGACAGTCTGGGATAGGGGATATGGTGGCTGCGCATCTTGGAGGGCGGTTTTGGCCTTTTCCTTTTTGGCTGCCATCGCTTTCCTCGTCAGTGCCATTTTGGGAGCGGTTGTGGTGCACCGCTATCGTCGCAAGAACAGCCCTGTGTAGGTTTATTACACTCTACTGCCGTTGTGGCAGAGAGAGACTGAGTGGTGCTAACTGTACTCATGAGTGTCTAGTACGGCCAGAGATATCTCAGCCCCTATTCCACAGTCTCCGGCAACAGGAAGACCCGAGACGGCCCAGGTCCATGATCCAAGGGCTGCGCCGACTGCTCCTGCTCACCAGACCGTTGGCACTGCTGTTGATGTTTAGGGTTTAAGGGGTAATGTGGTTTGGTGGGAAGCCTCATTCTGATCAATAGCTGTTATTTATCTGATTATGTTGGACAAGATGTTATGAAATTGTAATGGTAAAGAAGCTATTATGAAAGCTTTTGAGAATGGAAACCCATGAATGGATCTCTAGGTAGTCAAAGTCCAGTAATATGAAGACAGTCAGCTGTGACTTGGTGATAGAACAGAAAAAGAAGATGATTACCTATGTTTGCGTTTGCAACGGGAGGGAAGCAAAAAATGGTGGAAAGTGCCCAATAACAGGATTGAACTGTTGACCTTCGCATGACTTTTTATAACTGTAAGGTTATATTAGTACGACGCTCTAACCAGCTGAGCTAATCGGGCTCTGGTTATTATTGTTGGAGCCGGTTGAATTCAGCTTACATGAGTAGAATCTGATTAGGGCTAGGGTTGTATTTGCTTGCCCAGCCTCCTTGTGAAGCTTGACGTAACGGAAGTGGACATCAGACAGGCTTCAACCTTGCGGGCTGCTCGGACGGGTGTTGCTAATACCCACTCACGGCGGCATGTTCCTCTCTAGTGAGATGCGCGAGATCTCGGAACAATGGTGGGGCAAAGGCAATGGGGGAAGGAGCTGTATACCTACATAAGCCGGGTGAATAATGCCGGTTTTTATTGCTCGATAGACTTGACAAACTGCTACTACCTACTGCCCGTGGACATTGATAGTGGCAACACTGTTGCCAATGTCTAGAATTACTGAATAGATGGATCCTCAGCACCTCATTATCAACCAAGAATTGCGTGTACTGTGCAGCAAGTGTCTGTGAATAGGGAGGGGTAAGTGAGGATAGAAGGGTAGGTGGTGGTCAGGCGAACATGGGATGACGATGGAAAGTTTGGATTTCCAAGCAGAGAACCACTTGAGAACCCAGAGCATGCAGGCCGAGCTCGTCTTCACATGCACGACGGTAGATGACACCCGCACATGCAAGTTTCACGTCGTGTTCCCCCAGTCTTGGAACATGCGATCTTGGTCGTTTCTGGCCGAGGAGCGGACATTTGCTCCAAGGCAGGCAGGACGACAGGGACACTAAGGCAGCGCGGGGCATGGTTCATTGACACCCAACCCAAAATCACCTCATGGCGTCAACGCGGACTCGAATTGGGAGCGCGGGGAAGCTGGTGTCCTCCCCTGTCGCTCCGTGTCCGTTCCCCCTAGCTCGTCTGGCCATCAGCATTTTACCATTTGGCATTATCAAAAAGATAAGAGTGGGGTTGACTTCCGAGGGCAACTCGACCAAAGACACCACATCCGATGGTCATCGCAAACATGTCTGTCCATCCATGGTATTGTACAACTCAGAAGAGTGGCAAACTGCGGCTGAGTGAGTGTTTCTTTTCAGAGGAATGGGTGAGAATGAGTGAGGACCCTACTGTTCCGTGGAAGACGCGGAGGGTTGTGAAGAGGATGCCGGACAGTCCGGGACATTGTTTCTCTCCAGGACATGTTGAAGGTGTCCTCATGTCGCACTCGTCGCATGGGCAATTGCCTTGTTGGAGCAGTTGCAGCACCTAGCGCTGTTGGATTGGTGTCGCAGCGGGAAGAAACGGGTGGAGTGGGGTAATGTTGGAGGGTCGAAAAGGAAGGGCCAGCATGGGATGCAGCGCTGTGCAACAGGCAATGGCGTGGTTTTTTGGCGCCAGTTCTGCATTTCCAACTCCGGACTTCGGGGTTCCATGGCCAGCATCAGCAGATGCCCAACCTTGATTGGTCGGGCCGTTCAGATCCGTGGGGAACCCTTCCTGGAGGCTTGCAAATTCGGGAGCTTGTGAAAAAGCCCATTTAACTCTCACGCCCACCATCTTCTTCCCTTTTCCTGCCCCAAGTCCCCCGATCGTCTTCGCTCACACGTCTCCTCGCTCGACCTGTCTCTATCGCCCATTTCCAGCAACCACTCCAGACAAACTTACCACCGTCAATTGCTCGCGAGAAATCTAGTCAGGACAGCGAGGAGAACATCACTGAGCGGAACGACCGGAGCTTCCCCGAATACAACCAAAACCACCACAACATCCACAACATCCACAAAAATGTTTGCTACCAGAGTCCTCCGCCAGGCTGCTCAGCACGCCGAGCGCACTCCCTCCATCAAGTTCCTCGGCAAGCGGACTATCCCAGGTGAGTCGATGACGACGAAAAATGAGCCATTTGGACACTCGCAGGCTAACCTCGCATCCTTGGCACAGTCTCCATTGACCACACTCCCCGCCCCCACCCCGCTTCGCCGACCAACTCCCTTCCGGCTTCTTTCACCAACGGCTCCGCCCACACCTCGTTCAGCGCCTACCGTGACCACGCCCAGCAGTTTGGTCCTCTCCGCAAGACCATCCGCGCCGACGCCGGCATTGGCGGCAACGCTGGTGCTGCTCTTGGCTCGGTGGCCCCCCCCGCCGGTGTCTACTTCGACCGCAATGATCTCCCTGCCCGCTTCCACCGCGTTCCCTTGACCGCGGACGAGATTGAGGCCATCGAGACCGGCGGTGCGGCCGCCTGGGCCTGAGGTGATCGCAACCGACATTAAACTATACGCAGGCACACTCCCCAAGACTGGGATGCCTCAATTCAACTTCTTCTTTACGCAACATCATACACCACTTCCCCGCGGGTTTCGAAGGGAACCTCACTTTACTTTTTACTACTATATGTTATGATACCCGGATACGACATGACACACGCCGGAGAGGCGAATAAGCATGGACGCCGCGGAAAAGGATAGGCATGGGCGGTGGGTTTACAGGACATCAAAACACTGGAATCAAGATGGCACACCCGCATAGAGCCCTCTTCAGTGAGAAAGGGCGGCGGCCTTTCTTTTGTTTTGTGGGAGCATTGCACTCGTTTGGTGCAGGGCACGGAAGTGCCTCTATAAATGTGGTGGTGGATGGAGCTTGGCAAGATGGACCGATCAGACTGCCAACTGGAGTAACATCCACAGGTGTTTGATTTGGTGATTTGGGACCTCAACAGGCAAAGCAGCAGTTGGTTCAGGCTTCACCCTGACAGATCTGGTTTAGCATTGCTAGGTAGAAGAAATGATAACATTTCAAACACCCACTCCACTGTCTTCATGATTTTGAGTATTGTGTTTTTGCACATAATAATGCAGCTCGATGATGTGAAACAAGCAGCAGGGAATTGAGTTCCGGCCGAGCGGATGTCAAACCTGGAAGCATGGGGCTGGTGCTTGTGCTATGAGGAATAGAGCATCACAAGCTCGAAGTGTTGGGACAACTAGAGCGCCACTGAGTGCCCATAAAACAACTCCTATTCCCTATCAACATATCCGTAGTTTCATGGACGGTACGGGCCAGACAAGACGGTTTTGTTTCATTGCAACCATGGTCCAGGGCTGGTGTCTGGGTGATGGCCTCAGTGACCTGTGTGCTTCAGTGGAAACTGAGTCCGCCAGCTGGCCAACCAGCATTCAATCCGGCAGCATGGGTCAAGACAGCTGCTAAAATTAAATAAAATTCCCTGGCAGGCGGGCGGGTCGAGTTCCAAGATGAGGTGCATCTTGTGACCTCTTTTGCGACTCACTGTTCAACCTCGAGCCCAAGCTCCATGCTTGACCCCTCCTGACGTCGCAGCTTCGTCGTGCTGACTTCAACCCTTTGCGACCATACATAAGACGCCGCCTACGAAGCTTCACGATATCTCGACTCCCTGCCCTAGAGAAACACTACCTGGAAGAATTATGCGCACAGAATGCACCACGAGTTTGTCGATACAGTTCTAGTTGGTAAAGACGTGGTGAAGGGAGGGCAGGACGACCTGAGTGGAGGAGTACCGCCATCAAACACACCGAATACCGCAACCATGAGAGGAGCTGGAGCACCCGGCGCAGACGCTGGCGCCGAGGAGAAGTGCCCAGTCGATCACAAAACCCGCGAGCTTTGGATGCAACAGGCGAGGGCAAAGGAGGCAGCACAGAATGCCAGCAACAAGTCGAGACCACCAGTACCCGAGCTCCCCACACAGCAACAGCAACAGCCACAACAATCCTCCTCATGGACATCATGGCTGCGATTTCCCTCGTTTTCCTCTTCCCCCGCGTCGACAGAGCCAACCTCGACGGGCCCTCTAAAACCCCGCGCCTCCATCCTCGATGAGGCCCGCGAAATCTCGTCGATCCCCCGCTCCAGAGATGCCGGCCCTGCCGCCTGCCCCCAGAATAGCGAGCAAGAAACCGGCACATCCGAGTCAGGCCATTGGATCTACCCCTCAGAAAAGCAGTTCTTCGAGGCCATGAGGAGGAAAGGTTTCACTTCGGCCCAAGCCAAGGATATGAAAACCGTCGTGCCCATCCACAACGCCGTCAACGAGCGCGCCTGGGCTGAGATTCTCAAGTGGGAGGCTCCCTACAACTCGAAATCCTGCGGAGGCCCGAGGTTATACTCATTTGCGGGAGAGAAGGGGAAAATGACGCCCAAGGCGAGGATTAATTCCTTGTTGGGTTATACGGCGCCATTTGACAGGCATGATTGGATTGTCGACAGGTGCGGGACCAAGGTGGAATATGTGATTGACTTTTACTCGGGGAGGGATACGTCCGGTGGGGGGAAATTGAACTTTTACCTGGATGTCAGACCGAAGTTGAACACTTGGGAAGGCGTCAAGATGAGGGCGCTCAAGGCTACTGGGTTGGCTTGAATCAAGAGATGAAAACAATGGCAAAATCTCTACTCGCTTGTGATGTGTGTCAAAGCTGTGTTATATTATACGATCAATTCCATCTTTGTTCGGGGGTCAAAGGAGTATCTAGAGGGCGGCGTTTAGAAAAGGGGAAAGGAGAAAGAGACTAAAGTGAAATGAAATTAAACGTTACGTGCAGCTTGTTGTCTGCGTGGTATCTCTAGTGATGTATGTGCAACAGCCTATTCTCCTCTCCCGTGTTCCAGCCAAGATACTTCCGTAGATATTGGGTATATTCAAGATTATTTTCAGTCATGTTTAGGTTCTTGATGTCCAGGGTGCCGTAATAACCCTTCCTTTTCTGGTGTGCCTAGGAAGATGTCAATACAATTCGATCGATGAGCATCATGCTGGCAACAAAAACAAGACTGACCTTTTCTGTCCCCAACTCTTACCCTGACTGGCAGCCTCGTTTCCAGCGCATTCGCTTCCAAATCCCACCCGGCAGCTGTGAGGGCGGCAAATATGGACTCTTTTTGCTCCTCATCCACATATCCCAAAGGCGTCTCACTTTCATAGTGGCTCTCCAGCCCGTCTTTGAAGGCAGAACCAAAGTGATAGGCATGGTTAACAGCATCAAACCAGGCCGCCAGCGGACTTTTGACTCCTTCTTTCAGGGAAATCCTCATGTAGAAGTACCCGCCCCGATGCCATATCCCCATGAAATACGTCTTGGTCTCCAAATCATACCTGTGGTACCCTCTCGGGTTCCACCCTTTCAACTCTCCATACGTCGAAAAATCACAAAACCCCGTGTAATCCCCCGTCTTACTGCTCAAATCACCCCTCCCCTTCCTCAGGATGCTCTCCCGTTGCGACACCTGCGCCGGACTCAACACGGCCCCAGACTCCAACCACTCCCTAAACACAATCGTCGCCCTCTGCCTGTTCAAACTCGTCATCCTCACCGCCCTCACCGCCCGGTAGTTCATGGCGAGGTGACACCCCGCGAGAAAAATCATCAAGCCCCAGACCACATGCTTATCCTCCACCAGCCTCACCACCAAGCTCCCGACCAGCATCCCCAGCAGCGACACCACCGTCTCCTGGGACGCCTCCTTCGCGTTCAGCTCCGCCAAGTTCCCCGTAACGGCAAAATGCGCCGACAGACTGGCTTTGCTCGCATTCGCCGCCACCCCGCAGAGACTCCTCAGCACCCCCGCCGAGACAATCACCCCCAGCTTTGGCAGATACGGCAAGGCGGGCGTTAACAAATCCAAAAACTGGGCCGCGTCGTTGAAGATGTCTGCCAGAAACCGATAGAATTTGCATTCTGGCTCTATCGCCTGGCCCATGCGGTGGGCGAACAAGATGGTGGCTATTCTCGAGATGGTGTCGCCCGTTATTTTCAGGATCAGCGCCCCGGTAGGGGAGGATTTGCTATCCCCTACTCCCAGCCCTTCCAGCACTGCTCGGGAGGCCAGGAGGGAGGTGATGGACGAGGCAAAGGCCTGGAGGGAGTCGTAGGTTTGGTAGGGGAGGTAATCGGTGGTGACTGTGTGGGGATATCCGGCTGGTAGGAAGGCGTAGAGGAGGGCTTTGGCGGTTGGGACGACGGTTTTAGTCTGATAACGGGGGGGCTTGTTAGTTGGGATGGGATGGGATGGAAATAAGGGGTCGAAACTTGAAGGGAAGGGAGGGGAACAGACGGCTAGAAAGGGGTCCTTTTGGCCGTCGCCTGTGTATGTGCAGAGCACGTCGCCTGCCGGGTCGATGTCGTAACATATTTTACCGGAGCTCATCGCGCCCTCGCCGTTGTGCTGGTGTCTTGATGATAGCTAGGTGGATAGCTTCAGGGGGCTGGCTCAACGCTGGCGCATCCGGTGTGTTGCGCTGTGATACGGCGCTCGTTCGTTATTCCGCGTCTCGTCTTCGAACCTCGTCTATACAACTGCGTAAGGATTGAAAGTGGGGGAATCGATTCAAGATCAAAAGTACATCTAAATCCAGCACCAAGGAGACAGGAACAGGTACCCAGGACAGAAACGCTTGGCGCGCGCCGGGGCACGCCCATTGCTCCCCCTGAACAGCCCTGGAACGGTTGCGGTCGGGGCGTTTCTGACGTAACATAGCCAGGGTTGCAAGCTTATCGCCCGCCACCCATCTTCTCTTATCGGACCCTGGCTCCTATCAAGCAACCATGGCCTCCCACGCTGCATTTGACTGACACGGGGCTTCTACCGGGCACAAGTCCGATGAGCATGTGAACTTGAGGTTCGAGAATATGGGAGAAGGGCCCCTTTCTGGCAGCCCGAGTATTACAGGCGCTAATCACATCTTGGTATATCCAGCTAACAACATCACACATAAAATCTAACCAAACATCTGGTCGGATCACCTTTTCGCAGGAGTCCCGTCTTCAGCAACGAGGTACTCGTCCGTCTTGGCCGGCCCCTCGCCGACACCAGTCATGATAACTCTGCTGACACCGCCCTTCAGCAAACCAGCAACATTCTCATCGAGCGAAATGGTTGGCTTGAGACCCTTGATATCCGCGCTCTTCCACCCACCAATATCCGCGCCCTGGAGCACATGGTAGAATGTGCCCACAACAGCCTCCGTATCCTTCTCCTGGTAGTAGATGACAGCGTTCGGGCCAGCATCAAAAGTATACGCCGCCACGGCCCTGCCAGCCTTCTGGTTGATGGCCTCAACGGCCCGGATCGCCGCTCTTGACACATCGTTCATGTAAAAGATGGGCGGGTAGGTATCGGCGCAGGTGGCATGGAACGAATTGCTATCCCGCATGGTGACCTCGGCGAACTTCTCAAAGTCCTTCTCGGCAATCGCCTTCTCCATGATGGCCATGTTCTCGGGCACAACGGTGGTGATGCGCTCGCGGAAAAGACCAGAGGTGGCAACAGTCTGTTGCATGCCCGAGCTGGAGCTGACACCCTTCTTGGCAGCCGAGACTACCAGGATCAAGGCGCGCATGTCAGGCCAGTGCGAGGCTTCGGCAACTTGGTCGGCCATCGAGTCGGTGCCATCAGCCTTGTCTCCCATGCGCCAGGCGACATAACCGCCGAAGAGACTGCGGCAGGCGGAACCGGAGCCTTGACGAGCAATCAAGCTCAGCTCGGAGGGGGAGGCTGGGAGCTCGTAGAGGTTGGCGATGGCTCGGACAAGGGCAGCGAAACCAGCGGCCGAGGAGGCCAGGCCGGCAGCGGTAGGGAAGTTGTTCTCGGAGACGAGGCGGAGGGGGTAAGTGGAGAGCTTAGGAAGCGAGGGATCGGCTTGTTCGAGGGCGGCGCGGCGAGTGCGAAGCTCGCGGAGGCATGCTTGGGTTCGGGCGCCCGAGATGTCGGATGGCTCGCCGTTGAGAAGGAGGGAGTCGCCTTCACTAGCGGGGAACGAGGCTGAGCACGAGGCTGTGGTCAGGGTACGGAGGTCGGCTTGAGAGAGGGTGACGCTCAGAGAGCTGTTTGTTGGGAGATTGAGTTTGGCATCGCGCTTGCCCCAGTACCTGTTGGGCTGGAGTGTTAGGGTAGCTGTTAGACACAGGGGGGCGGCCCGGCATGGAATGAACATACTTGACAACGGCAATGTTGACGGGCGCTGTGGTGCTCGCGCGGTAGACCTTGTCGGACATGTTGACTTTGTTATTGAAGCAGAACTGGCTGGAAGGAAAGGAGAGAAAAGAGAAGCTGAAATTATATGGAGCGGTCAACAAGGGGCTTTTCTCCTTTCAGATCATCACATTTGGCGGGGTAACAGCAGCTTGGGGCCTTTGGGGTCCAGAGCCCAAGTGGACCACGGGCCGAAAAAGTCAATGAATGCATTGCGGGGCACCATGCAGGGGTATGTATGTACCTAGGTCAGGTGGCCGATATTCAGATATCTCGCAACCCAGCGCTCTCATTGCCATGACCCTCTTCAAACTCTTCAACCTCTTCAACGCGCTCAAATCCCCAGAGTTCCTACTCCAGCTCATTGTCCTCTTTGCTCTGCTCATCAGCGGAGTAAAGTTCAAGAAAAAAAATGCCCTGCTTGTTCAAGCACTAAGCTCCATGTCTAAAAGCCTTGGAACTTCTGAAGAGGAACCAGAAAAATATCTGCTTTCCGTGTACATGGGGAGCCAGTCTTCGGGAGTACCTTTGAAGCTTAATTAGTGGCTTGTTGGGTTACTCTCTCTGATGGACGCCGAACCACATATGTTTTGTGTCCCTGAATTGGCTCAAACCTTGCTTTTCCCCTTGGGCATCCTCGCCAGCCAATAGAGCACACATGCTGCCCCGACATTGAAGAAAATATAAACCCAGATTATCCCAAAGTTTCTCCACCTGTCCCCGTAATCAGAACTGATAGCAGCCAAAAACACATTCGTCTCCGAAATAGGACAGTAACTGCACTCCCCCCGCTGGGCCTCATCCAACAGATATCCCCCAGACCTCGAGATATACTCAGCCATATACTCCCCACAGCTCTGCCCAGAGGGAGGCTCAAAGGTGACGAACTCATTCTCGGCGCAATAAACCCCCACGTTCGCCAACCCTGTCGACAAAATCGAAGAAACCCAATACGACAGCGGGCTTGCCCTGTAAACAAAGACCCAGAACCCCGGCATCTGGCTCGGTGTCGCAAGAACGCCACAGAAGAAAAAAGCAAAAGTAAACAAGAAATTTGCAATATTTCCCCCATCGGCAGCTGTTTCCGCCGCGGCAATGCACATATGCGCAAAGGTGGACACCCACAGGAGAAACTGCCATGTCAACAGCCACATCAACACCCCTCGCTCGGTTTGCTGCCCTGCTGCGGCCGCGTGGCGGAAGAAACCGATAGGGAAGTAGAAAAGTGCCCACATGATGACTGAGCAGAGGGTATACCAGGGAATTTCGGCTACTAGCTGAGTGATCATGAAGATCACCCAAGAGTATGTTTTCGCCGGGCGTTCTCTGACTTCGTAGAGCGAGCGCTGGGTGACAAAATTGGGCATTTGCTGGGTGACGAGCTGCCCGGTGATGGCGATCATTTCGAAAATGGCAAACGTTTGGTTTTGAAGGCCCTGCTGAGTCAGGGGGGCGTCCAAGAAAACCATGCCAATGAACAATGTTGTAATTGCAACGAGGCCAAGTTTGGAGTAGATGTAAGATGGCGTTCGCCAGGAGGCTTGGAAGATGCGCTTCTGGACGATCAGGTACTGTGACCAGAGCGGTATGGCGAACTCGTTGAATGAAGCCGGGTCTTCGGCTTCGTTGCCTGCCTGTGTCTGAGTTCGAAGTCGATCAAGCTCATCTTTAACAGCGACATATTCAGAGCTGGATCTCCAAATCTGAGGCCAATCCGCCTTTGAAACGCTTCCAGGGGCAGCACCAATGGCTTCGAGCACCCACTCTGCTGGGTTGGCGCCGGGTAGACACGATGCCGCTCCATTGGCCTCGAAGTAGTGTGTGAGGGTCCTAGAATTCTCGCCAATGTCGCCTGGTCATGTCAGTAACACCCCTCAAAACTCATGAAAACTCAATCACTCACCAAAATATACCGTCTTTCCCCCTTCAGCAAGCAGAAGAAGCCGATCAAACCGTTGAAATAACATTGCTGATGGCTGATGAATGGTACAGAGGATCGACTGGCCTGCTCTGGACAACTTCTCCAACAAGTCAAGGACGGCCCAGCTGGTCTGTGAATCAAGCCCCGATGTTGGTTCGTCAACAAATAGTAACAATGGAGGTTTTGCGGCCAACTCAACCCCGATCGTAAGTCGTTTTCGCTGTTCAACGTTCAAGCCCTCGCCGATAACACCAATGACAGCATCGGCATACTCTTCCATATCCAGGAGTCGAATAACCTTCTCAACATATGCAAGCTTTTCTGCCACGGGTGTGGTTGCTGGTTGCCGTAGAAGTGCCGAAAATGTCAGGGCCTGAAAAAGGTCAGCACATCGGCATCCAGTTGTTGCAGCTAGAGTGAGCAGGTACTTACCTCGCGAACAGTACCCGTATCCAAATGGAGATCCTGTTGCTGAGCATATCCAGTCTTGCGCTGGAAGCTCTCATCCCTGGTTTTTCCATCCACCAGCATCTCCCCAGTAAGTACACCTATTCCTCCCCGACGATCAGCCAAACAGTCAAGGAGAGTAGTCTTGCCCGCACCAGAAACACCCATGAGCGCTGTAAGTGTGCCAGGCTTGACCCAACCGTCAACATGATCCAGTAAGCGCCTCGTCTTGCCCTTGATTTTGATGTCGTAACACACGTTGCTCCAGTGAAAGACACTTGTTGATCCTTGAAGCCCCTCTGCTTTGGCGCTGGAACCACCCCTTTGAACAGTCGTCATGGTTGGGTTGACGAAGGAGGCCAGCTCGATGTCGTTCTCAACGTGTCGGGGAGACTTGCGAGGAGCAACTCCCTTCCGATACACAAGAACCTCCCCCTTGGACCTCTTGGCAGTGACATATTCGCTAGTGATAAAATGCGCAACATGGTTGACAACAGCCATGGCAACAAGAACACCAACATTCCTCCACTTGTGACTAGGGAAATACCGGTATGCTGAGGCAATATGATCTTCACCTTTCACATAACCCAGTCCGGGAATAGCTCCAATAGCATCACAGGCGACATGTTGAAGACTAGACGTAGCGTAGTCCGGGATGCGCGTGGCACAAGGGAACGTCCGTCCTGCGAACTCATTGATCATCAATGCTTCGTATGCGTACGCGATAGGGTCAAGGTGGTTGATCCATCGGCACCAAGGGAGCATGTAGTCGATGGGCACGATGAAGCCGGCAAAGACGAGAAGGGCAAGAAGTAAGATTGATGCGGGGACCATAGCTTGGGCCTCTGTTCGGGAGAGAGAACCGCTGAGGAGATCAGTCTTCATGTTTGCTGAAGCAATCAAGGGGAACAGTGCACTTACATAAATCTGAATAGACCTGACATTGTCATGATGGTCAGAAACACCACCAACAGGTAAAAAAAGAAATTTCCCGGCTGTCGGTTCAAGTTTGTCATGAAATAAAACACCAGGTTGAAGGAAATAGCCGTAATGACCTTGAGGGGCAAGTCGACCAAGGCTCCTGCAAGATACTCAGCCGAGGGGTGGTAAAAGGCGTACCGAGCCTGCTTTTCAACAATGGGACGTTGTTCATAAAGTGTCAACAACTCCAAAACTGAAGCAAAGGCGTTGAACAAGATAGCCATGAAAAGCACCACAGATCGTCCGTAGAAGTCTGCTGTTGTCTGGCCCATGTTGTAGTAAAGAGAGGACATAATCAGCCCCATCACAACATTCCCCCCCGTCACCCCAAGTTGTGGCGCAGGATCGCGCCGAAAGCGGCGCCAACCACGCCACATGCAGAGCGCGACTTGTTGCTGATAGGAAAGAATATATGGAGACTTGACACGCTGACCCCTGGACTGATGTGCCTTCTTGAGTTGTCTGAATGTATCGGCTGCTGGTGCCTCCCCATGGAGAGGGTGTTGCTGCTTGAAGCTATCCATCTCAAGCACCAACTCCTGGTACTGCTTGCTTTCCTTCCATGCTTTTGTAAACTCTTCCGCTGTTCTCGGAGGATTGCACCCTGGCCGGGTAATTCGTTCTTCAGGGCAGGTCATGGATGTCAAGAAATCGGGAGTTGTTTGGCGCGCTGGGCAGTCGAACCCGAGGTTGATAAAATACTCCTTTGCTTTGGATGCAGGTCCAAAATAGATTTGCCTGCCCTCGTAGAGAACCGTGGTCTTGTCGAACAAGTCATATGCGCTTTGAGGGGTTTGGTAGAGAGACAAGGCGCATGCTTGACCAAAGAGTTCGGACTGCAGACGAAGGGTTTTGCAGAACTCTAAGGCGTTGGCTGCATCAAGACCTCGGGTAGAACTAGAAATCGAAGGGGTTAGCAATTTCCTTCAGTTGTCTACCTAGGTAGTTTGGAATGGGCAGTACTTACTTGTCCCAGCACTGAAAAGGGGCGTTGGATAATGTAGCCTCAGCAATGGTGACACGCTTGCGTTCACCTCCAGAAACGCCTCTGATAAAGTTATCCCCGACTTTAGTATCTCGTGTATGGCTGATCCCATACATAGCCATGACAACATCGCGAAAATGCTCGGCATACTTGTCGCGAGGCAGACGCAACGGCAACTCTCTCTGACAGCGCGCACGAGATGCAAAGCTCAATGTCTCTTCCACGGTAAGGTGCGGAAAATGAACGTCGGCTTCGGCGGTGTATATGGCATCGCCTCGATGGGCAGAGCGCATTTCGTTGGCGGTGATGCCCTGGTAGTTCAGATAAGAGCTGTCGCTGACGTGGAGACCATTCGTGTCGCCTGAGAGGGTCTTGAGAAGGGTTGAACAGCCAGAACCCGGGGGCCCCAGAACAGCACACATCTCACCAGGTCGTAGAAGACCGTTAAAGTCCCGAAGAATGTCTATGCGAGATTTTCCAGCCGTGCGAGAGAGCATGCCACGAACCATGCTGGGTACAGCGGTCCAAATGTTGGCAACATCTTTTTGGTAGTCTGTGGGTGTGCCATAGCCGAAGACGCTAAGATTCTCAAAGCAGATACCAATCTGACGAAAGCTTTGTCCTTGATCGTTGATGGCTCTGGCTAGGTTGGAAGCCCAAGCACGGGCGTTGAACTTATCGCTGACTGGGTTCAGGGGAGAGTTGGGGTTGTTGAGGTGGCTTCCAAAGATGGGCTCGTCATCGGCATGGTGAAGATCGAAACTGGTCCGGGAAAACTCTCGTGCCAGTTCCTGCACATGGGACTGTCGCCGTTCCATAGTCTCTGGTATGCTATCCGGCTGACCTTCTGTAGATGTCATGATTGGTGACTGGGCGGTTTGACACAGGGATTTGTTGCAAGGCTTGATTTAAAGTAGTGACATGGAGTTGATCGTGCCAGTAATGAAGAAACATCTTCGAATAAATACATGGTGAAGCACCCTGGTGAATGGCTTCAGATTCGAGGATTTGGGACGACATATTGGCTGTTGGTGGAGTATGCCAGTTGAGAGAAAGTGGCCGGTGGTCCAGGGGACGCGAGTCGCTGAGGGACAACTGCGGATAGATTACGGCTTCAGAAGTGCTACAGAGAACAGTTTGCATGAACTGACTGGGATTAACTTGAAGTTTCCAGATTGACAAGACCTTTGAGAATGGATGTTGTATTGTCAGAAGATCTGCTCGGCGAGTATCTGTGGTGCGGGCCAAAGTTCGTCCGTTTTGATAAACAAGTGGGTCTGCGACATCTCCAGTGTCCAGCACGTTTCCGATTGGGGTTTCATTATGGAAGGCTACCTGCGCTATCTGAGAAACTTTCCGGCTCTACCTGTATCTGGTTGCACCACCCGACTCTTCACATTCAGGGCAACAGCATCCGCGAAAAGCCCACAACCTTGCGTGTTGAACTTGAATTTAAAGAATCTTGAAAATTCTTTACATCAGCAAGTAGCCCGATTAGCTCAGCTGGTTAGAGCGTCGTACTAATATTTCCGCAAGGGTAATATCAAGTCATGCGAAGGTCAACAGTTCAATCCTGTTATTGGGCATCCCTAGGTATTTACTTTTGGTTCCACAGACCTTGTCTGTGGACCTTTTTCTTTGGTAAAGGGTCCTTAGGTATTTCGAAAGTCTCCTCAATTTTCTTTTTATCACTGGGCTCATCCATATCCCAGTCAAAGATACCTCTAAAGTTCATCGTGCCCCTGTTCATGCTGCTCCTCCCCTCTCCAAGGCTTCACCTTCCCTTGGATAATATCCACCAAGAACGCCTCCACAACTCCCGCAGAAATAGTTTCCTTCCTCATGTATGGAAATACGTCCCCATTGTTGGGATTCTGCACTGAAAGCCCTGTTCCATCCCCTTTCAAGCCCATCATCTGGGCCGCATCGGCATATTCTCCAGCGTCCATGGTGACAAAGTGAAGGTATTCTCCATATTTCTTGGCCAATGGTCGAATTTCGGAGATA
Source organism: Apiosordaria backusii (assembly GCA_030549205.1). Classification (NCBI taxonomy): domain Eukaryota; kingdom Fungi; phylum Ascomycota; class Sordariomycetes; order Sordariales; family Lasiosphaeriaceae; genus Apiosordaria; species Apiosordaria backusii. The sequence goes on from JAUKTV010000020.1 coordinate 159,549, forward strand.
TATGCCTCTCTTGCCTGCTGAGAAAGGGTGAAAAAGTAGACGATACTTTTCCTCGTCTGTTTGCCATGTAAGTCTTCATGAATTAGCAAGTACGGTTAGCATGGTAAAAACTCACTTGGAAAAACTCCATCTCATTCCTCCTGGTCATTTCAGGAACTAGAGGTGCTGAACAGCTCAGGATAAAGTGTTGGAGCGCTCCAGGGTTGGCCAGGTCATTGTTGGTCGCGGATAAGCTGATTTCGTCAATGTTGTTGAAACATTCGACAAGTAATTTCGGGACGACGTAGGTCGCAATGGCAAAGGAGAATCGATCATGGTATTGTTTTGCCAGCTTCGTGAAATCTTCCTTGAGTTGTCTCTCGGTAGGCCCGAAATGCCCAATGAACGTGATATCGTCAGATTTTTGAAACGACGGCATGGACTTGTCATTCACATAAGAGATGACGGGGCGGCTCTGTCTCTGCACGAATGAATTGATAGATTTGGATGTTCGGGGGCCGCGATAGGAGGTGTGAGAGCCGTCTTGTTTATAAAGCCGGATCGTTGGGCATGACCGGACGTTGCATTGCTGACAAAGTTTTCCATCTTTTGAGCAGTCAATGCTGATGTAAAGATTCTCTCCGTCTTGCTTTTGAAGGGTGGCCCACTCAGATTCCAAAGCTTGACTGTGTTCCCTGGAGAGTTATCAATGTCAATACCTAATGCTCCAAGTGCGACTCGTTCATACGTACTCATCCGGAAGGACAACTAAGGGAATGTAAGCATACAGACTATTGTGCGAGTAAACATGAGATCCTTACAGGCAACAAGCGTCTTATCCTGGCCTTCAGTGATGGTTTTCAGTTCCTTCCCCTGGAGGTGGTCCCATGCCAAGGTGCTCTGTAGCAACAGCGCAAGAGTGCACAGCGTCCACATTAAGTCTATCATGATGATTCTCGTTCACCTCCTCATTTTTCGAGATGAATAGGCTTGTGTTGGAAAGGCAGAGAAATTCGAACTTGGGATCAAAGCTCCATTTGAGGTTGGAGGGTGGACAGGGGTTGCTCTCCACAGGGGTGCATAATTCGGGGGGCACAGATCGACTGCCTGCGACAGAGAAACGCCGCCGAAGCGCACACCAAAAAGCTTCGCTCAGCGTCATTTTGGGGCGAGCGCAACATTGTGCGTTTCATCATGTCAAAACGTCTGCTTGTCATCGGCCCATCTCCGGCGCAGCTGTTTTAGCGATGGAGACTTTTAAGAGACGGCATTCCCATTTACTGTGTACATCTGAAATTTATCTCACGTCGAATGAACCACCTCTAGTACCTCGCTTCAGAAATGGCTCTTTTCAAGTCCCTCCTTACAGCGCTCAGCGCATCAGCTCTGGTCTTGGCCAGTGCATCAACCTCAGCAGACACCATCCAAAAGCCAGTTGATCTCAACGATTATGTCTGCGAACACCCCGCTTACAAAGTCCTCATGGTGTCAAAATCACCTTTGGTCATTTACATAAAAGATTTCATCACCCCACCAGAACGTGCTCATCTTTTGAACTTGACGTAAGCTCGCTTCGGCATTGCCACGGGCATTCTAAAATACTACTAATGTACCTTGCTCACCACTCTACAGAGAGAAAACCTTCACCCGTTCTGGTGTAACAAGCGGCAACACCAAGAACCACCACTCGGTCCGAACATCGCAGAGCACCACTGCACCCCGCGATGCAGTAGTGAGATGCATTGAGTCCCGGGCCCTCGCATTCCAGGGGTACGACACCCCCGAGACCCATCTGGAACCTCTCCAGCTGGTCAAATACGGCCCGTCAGAGCGTTATCATTTCCACACCGATTGGTTTACCTCTTCGTCTCACACCCAAGGCCTCGGAGGAAACAGAGTGAGCTCTTTTTTTGCCTATGTCCATGTAGCCAACGATACCATGGGCGGAGGAACCAATTTCCCAAGATTAGATGCCCCAGCGAACGATAAGTGGTGTCAAGAGGGGATCGTAGACTGTGATGAAGAGTGGGAGAATGGAGTTACGTTTCGGCCCGTGGAGGGGAACGCTATTTACTGGGAGAATTTGTTGCCTGATGGAAGGGGTGATGAGAGGACTCTTCATGCCGGGCTGCCTGTCCTTTCAGGGGGCAAGGTTGGCATGAATATCTGGACGAGACAGGAGCCATTACCAGAGGGAATAAGGGGGGATGATTTGTGATAATATTCGTCAAAAAGACGGCGTTAAGCAGTCCCGTCCGTCATCGTTGTTAGTGTCAAAAACCTTTGAACGGCCGCGGTCTCGGCGTTAATTCACCAGACTTGTAAAATCCGGGGGCCAAACTCCGGACACATTGGTTGGCTTTGTGCTCCGGGCTGTTACACGAACAGGAAATTCTTCAAAATATAGCCATTTGAGCATATTATTTTGTGATGAAAGTAAAAGCCTTCTACACCAAACTCCGGGCTGCGCCCCAGTATGACGCAATGAAGGGATCCAGCAACCATATAAATGGATCCAAGCTGGTATCAGCTTGGGCAACACATACACGAAGACAGATACGTATAAAAAGCCTAAAAGATTCCATTGAACACTCGGCTTGGTCCGCATTCGATCTGAATCTCTCATCTTGGCCTCTCCAAACAACAACCTTCAACACCGTGACGCACAGCCTGAGATAACATGGCTCCTCCAACACCACTCCCTACTCGCAAACTGGGCCGTAATGGACCTGAAATCCCAGCCATTGGACTCGGTCTGATGGGTCTGAGTATCGCTTATGGCGACCCCGGGTAGGTTTTCCAGATCACACCCGCTATGACCCCTTTTTTAGTACCCCTTAACCAGCCCAATATCTCAACCGCTCCTTACTAGCTCCCATCATCCTCATTCTAACAAACCCCTCCCATGATTGCAGCGACGAATCCTCCCGTCTCGCCTTCCTCGACCACGCCTGGTCCATCGGCTGCACAAACTGGGACACAGCCGACGCCTACGGCGACTGCGAAGACCTCCTCGGCAAGTGGTTTTCCCTCCACCCCGAGCGCCGCAAGGACATCTTCCTCGCCTCCAAATTCGGCCTCACCGGCCGCGTCACCCCCGAGGGGGAGTTCAAATTCGGGATTAATTCCACGCCGGGATATGTCCGACAATCCATCGACAAAAGTCTGAAGAGGCTGGGGGTGGACTATCTCGATTTGTACTATGTGCACCGGACCGATGGCAAGACGCCGATTGAGAAGACGGTGGAGGCGCTGAAGGAGCTGAAGGAGTATGCTGCCCCCCCTTTTATTACCCGCTGATCTGTTCAAGGTGTGAGTGCTGATAAGTGGGAATGGAAAAGGCAGGGGAAGATAAAAGCAATCGGTCTTTCCGAGTGCTCCTCGAATACACTCCGGCGGGCTTCAAAGATTGTTCAGATTGACGCTGTTCAGGTGGAATACAACCCCTGGCAGCTCGACATTGAGAACGAGACGGGGACTAATCTGTTGGAAACGTGCCGCGAGCTGGGGGTGACGGTCTTTGCTTACTCGCCTCTGGGTAGGGGCTTTCTCACAGGGCAGATCAAGTCCCTGGATGATTTTGCTGCGGACGACTTTCGACGGATAGTCGCGAGGTTTAATCCTGAGAACTTTCCCAAGAATCTCGAGGTTGTTGAGAAGCTGGGGGAGATTGCAAAGAGGAAGGGTAAGCTTGGTCACTGCTTTTGTTTCCTTTTGAGTCGAGCATGCTGACGGTTCGATAGGCTGCACGACTGGTCAGCTGGCTTTGGCATGGCTCATGGCTCAGGGGCCCGATATCATCCCCATCCCGGGAACCAAGAAGATCAAGTATCTGGAGGAGAATGTGGCTTCTGTCAATGTCACTCTTTCAGACAAGGACATCAAGGAAATTAGGACTACGATAAACAGCGCGGAGGTCCGTGGAGACCGTGGTATCCCAGGCCTCTTTGAGGATATTTCTGTTTCTGAGCAGCTTTATCAAGATACCCCTGAGCTGTAACTTGGGGGATCAGTCCGCTCTACCTAGAGAGAAGGAAAAAGCCCAAGTCAGTCACATATCTTGAAATACAGCACAGTTTAATTTCAATTCATTTCAAATTAATCTCATCAAGGCACTCAAGATGCGCCTATGCTATGATTACCACGCATGCAGAGCCACTACTGTTCACGCCGGGTCACACGGACCCAAAAGTCGTCAAACATCCAGACGCCCTGTATCAAAACCTGGTCAGTATCTGCCACGTTCGATATCAGGCAAGGGTTCTGTAGAATGAATGTACTTACTGCATTGTTGAGTTTGGCAGCATTGAGCGGATTCACTATCGACCACTCAAACCGCCTTAGCAGCTGTTTGTCCCATGTCAGTATTGGTCATCACTGATTGTCTGTGGGCACTTGAAACTTACCTCAACAAAAATCTTGTTGAACTCCATCAGGGCCACAGTCTTGCCAGGACATTGCCACTTCCCGTAATGAAAGACAAGATCGGCCGTAGCCTTCATCTTTTCCAGCTGATCCTCATCCGCTTCCAGCCACCGTTCAGGCCTGAACATCTCGGCGTCCTCCCCAAATGTCTTTTTGCTGTGGTGGATAGCAAGGGGGGAGGATCCAATCTGTGTCCCGCCGGGAATGAACTTGCCGCAAATTACATCACCGCCGGGAGGGACCTGCTTGAAAAAGGCGCCTCCAGCAGGAGGAAGGATACGGAGAGCTTCTCGAATGACGGCCTGAAGGTATGGGAGCTGCCGTGCTTCAGCATCCTTGATGGGAGAGGAAATCTTGCCCTTGGCGATGGCCTCGTCGATTTCTTTCTGGAGCTTGCGATAGACTGGTGGGTTGGTGCACATATTGAGCATGACAGCGCGAATGGTGGAAGCAGAGGTATCGGACCCTGCCACAATCTGCAAGACAGCTTCGCCCTGGGCTTCTTCCAGGTTCAGACCGTGGCGAATAAAGGAACCAAGCATGTCTTGCTGAGGGACCGCATTAGGAGCGAAGCGGGCGGCCACAGCATTGTTGGTTACACCAATGAAGGCGCCAAAGCCAATCTTGTCGGTCTCTTTGGGCAACAGCCATCTGAGAAAGCGGGACTGTATCATGTTTGCCAGTCTAGGGATGCATGAGAGCGTCAGCATGGTCGGGATTGATGCCGTAGTGATCTTGATGTAGTCGTATACGTCTTGATCCTTCTCAAGGTAGCCCAGTGGCTCACCAAAGGCCAGATCGCTGATGACATCGAGAGTGAAGTATTGGGCCTTTTCACCAAAGTCCATGGGGCGGTAGTCCTTGGAGGTGGAGATGTACTTTCTCTCGATCAGGTCGACCAGACGAGCAATTTCTGTTTCGATGGTGCTTTCCATGGACAAATTTTCCTTGCCGGAGTACTATTCATGTGTCCTGTCAGCATCGGATCAAAGTCATCTTCTGGTGACACTAGACGGGGACATACACCGGCAACCATCTTATTACGCAAGGCAGTATGACCGGCCTCATCGCGCATGGAAAAAAGATTGTCTCTTGTGGGATTTAAGCGCCAAGCTTCGTACCCTGCCGTGCATCACAAAAGCAATGCGCAGTTAGCATTTGTGATGAGCCGCAAGATAGCAAGCGGAAAGATGAAGGCTTACACGGTCCTCTGATGTAGGGCGACCGGACGGCCATCATTTTGCGCAACACATTGGGGTCATTGGTGACGAGGTCATTGGGTCCTATACGCACAAGAGGGCCTGGGTTGACAGTGATCAGCACATCCAGTTCCAGTATCCATATAAGTGAGACGACTGCAACGTACCATGCTTGTCGCTGAGATCTTTGAGAACCTGAGGGAGTGTTCCCTTGATAGACTCGCGGATTTGCCAATACTTGGAGACAGCAGCGAGCTTGGGCCCGGGAACATGTGAGAGGCGGTACCACTGGACAATGGTGGGTAGGACGAACAGCGCCACCACTCCAGCGACAAGGAGAGTCGCGGCAGTTGCTCCAGTGGCGTCCAGGGCGCGTGCTATTAGCGCTGCTGCGGGGTGGTCGGTGAAAGCCATGCTGCTGAGCCGTCTCTTCCAGCATAACAGAATCCGTGGAGAACAGGGAAAGGCGGTGGGCAGGCCGAGTATTTTACCCGGGCTCGGACTTCTTGGATCCAGGAATCTGGGGAGAGAGGGTTTGGGAGAAGCAATGGCGGGAAATGCAAATCAGCAATACTCCGTCCAACTCATGGATAAGGTAAGGTGTGTCCCCACAACCTGGAGTCTGTCCCCCAGTCCTCACCGCCGCAGACTGACTGGTCACGGAGCACAGACGGGGTGCTGTTGGCGGTTCTTGTCCCCATTCGGAACAAACTGCACCGGGCAGTTGGTTCATCAGATTTCCAAGGTGAGCAGGAAGACGCAATAGTGAAATGAACAGCACCCACACCACCTGCAGCTGTCTCGCGTAGGGTCTTGGGAAACCCTTCTCGCTGGGTCGGGTGCTGCAGAGCTGACCAATCCCAATGGTTATCTTTTTATCGAGTGCCGTAGCGTTGCTACTATTTGTATCCCTTGGAACTCCACCCATAGCGAGACACGCACCACGCTACGCCCCCCACTAGTGGTCCAGCCTGTCCCTTGGGTCCTCCCCATCCTCCAGTTACAGGTGCCCTGGTTCCACTCCCTTCCCGCTTCAAGACAAGCGCCGCCCGTCTCCGAGCCGGGCCTGGAGGCAAAAAAGTCAGGTGTCTTGGGCCATCAACCTCTTGGGTTCTATTCACTACCTACTCCTCTCTGTGGCCTTTCTCGAATTTTCCAACCTCTCCATCGTCCTCTTCGTGTTGGGGGGATCCTTGTATATACCACTCCAACAGCAAAAGTAAAAGCAACCAGAAAAAATGGCCGACACGGACAAGAAGCCAACAGCCCCCGACGACACAAACCCCGCCACAGCAGACGCCGCCCCGGACAGTCCCGCAAGGGAGCCACCAGCTTCAAGCCCAACGACCACCACGTTCCCGCCGGCTCGGGACGATGCGCCTGTCAACACTGCCGCCGCCGCCGTTGTAACCATCGCCTCGGAAGAAGAGCTCTTAGCAGATGTATGACGGATCGCCATCTTCCATCATATATCCATAGTGGAGTGGGGAAATGAGGTCAGTGGATGAATGCTGACGCCGCGCACAGGACTCGGAAGTGGTTGACTCTGTTTTCGATGATGGAGATTCGGCCATTGCCAGTGTGAGTCTGCTATTAAAATACGAACGCATGATGGATTTTTAACCATGTGAAAGCTTCACTCATCCACCACATCCCTCCGCGACGAATTGATTCTGCAGGTCAAGGAACATGGGAGGCAATACCAGGGTTACCTCGAAGCGAGTGAGTGTGACGTGCATCCCATCGCTGTTCATGATTCCCAAGTTTGAACCAACCGCATTATTTCGATCCTTCAGCTAACCAAATCCAGAATATGTTCTTCCAATGGATGAGGTAGGATTCTGCCACCGCCAGCCAACATGTCTCAAACAAGTATTCTCATGACTGACTGTGAATCTCGTAAAATTTAGCAAGAGCTAGAACGATTGGGTATGGATAGGTATCATACCATAAACAAGGGACCACTGGCTAACCAAGTTGCAACAGATTTCCAATGCCACTTGGTCTGGCTTACTCTGGACAAGCAGCATAGTACCGCTCCGATTCAAAACATCCAACGGGCACTGGATGTAGGATGTGGCACAGGCATCTGGGCGATCGAGTTCGGTATGTCCCATCGTGTCCTGGAGCACATGCACATGATGTAACCTTGAGCATCGTTACTGACCGCACGTCCAGCCGATGAGCATCCTGAAGCAGAGGTTTTGGGTGTTGATCTTGCTCCCGTTCAGCCGCAATGGTACTTTTACTCTTGAATGCCCCTTTGACATGACTTTCCAAACTCACAGATCCCCAGCGTCCCTCCAAATCTCATCTTTGAAGTCGACGACCTCGAGCAACCCTGGAACTTCACCCAGCGCTTCGACTACATTCACTGCCAGCTCATGATTGGCGCTTTCCAAGACTGGCCCAGATTCTTCCGCCAGTCGCGCGAATTCCTTGCCGGCCCCAACAGCTATACCGAGGTCCACGACATTGACTTTTTCATCCGGTGTGACGACGGTACCCTCCCGCCCGACTCCGCTCTTGCCAAGTGGCACGAGCTTATGCACGAGGCTGCCACTAAGGCTGGGTTCCCCCTGGATGCTATTAACAAGGTGCCCGATATGATGGCCGAGGCCGGGTACGTTGACATTGTGGCCAGGCAGGTCAAGTGGCCGATCAATATGTGGCCGAGGGATGCAAAGCACAAGGAGCTGGGGAAGTGGGCGCACGAGAACTTCAGCTGGGGGTGTGAGAGTATGAGTTTGGCCTTGTTTACGAGGGTGCTGGGGTGGTCGGCAGATCAAGTGAGAGTGTTCATGGCGCTTGTGAGAAAGGACTTGAGGGATAGGAGATTACATGCTTACTGGAATTTCTGGATTGTGTATGGGCGGAGGGGTTAGGTTGGACACAGCGGTTGGAGCTGGGTTATACGGTTGTGTTGGGTAGGTGTATGTCTGACCTGGAAATATGGTTGAGTTGGACACATGGGACTGTCAAGTGCGCGTTAAAATCACTGGAGCGAATTAGCGATTTCATCAGCTTAGATACCATCCTTTACATGACTGGAAATTTCTGCGCGGGGATTGGATGATTGTCGGTCTTTACCTATATATTGTAATTAGATCTGATTGACTGAATTCAGGACATGGTTGGTGTGGCATCCAATGTGAGGCGATCCAACCCGACTGGTGGATTTGGAGATATAAGTACGCAAGAAGGTGGCCCGGTAACTTCAAGTCACACGAAATGCAATATGCAAGGAGCTGACAAGATGCGAGTGAGATCTGACAATGCGTCAGGCAAAGAGTGTGTTCGAGTTAAGCGATCATGGCTATGTAAAAACCCAATAATGAAAGATCAAGACAAAAACAAGTGCCACGATAAAGACTAGCCTACTAATAAAGTTTTGACAAAATTGATCCAAAACACAGCCCAAAAAGCCACAAACAAACACACTCAGATATCTCCGGACTGGCTACCGGATGTCATGAGAATTCCATCATCATCATCCAACCGACATACCTATCATAAATCATCCCGTGTATCCTACACCGCAGACGTGCATGAAAATCAGCCGCCACATACCTCAACCCCCCACGCGGGGTGCGGAAACAAAACTCGCCACCTTAAGCAGCCTCAACCCCAACAACTGCCTTCTTATTCCGCAATCCCGCCAACCTCCTCCTCTTCCCGGCCTTCCACGCCTCAACAATCAAGATGTAAACCGCCACACAAGCAGCCACAATACCCCACTCCCAAGTGATGGCCTCGTGCTTGAACACAGTCCGGTTCACAACCGGGAGATACACCAGCGGGAAGCAAATCACAAAGCCAGCCGAAACAGCCCCAAACAAGAACTTGTTCTGCCAGACCGTCCTGAATACTGAAAACGGGCCGGAATATTTCTCCGGGTGCATGTTGAACAGCGATCTGGTGAAATGCTTGGCCTCCCAAGCCGTGACCAAAAGCAGGAACGTCAATGTCGCGAAAGTAGTCGCTCTAGCTCTGAATGCAAGCGTACAAGATGGCGAGTAATCTGAATTGCAGAATTCGCTCAGACCCTCGGGACCGGAGACTCCATAGGCCACCGAAGTGAAAGCGGCGAGACAGAGCGCGCCCATGGCCGTACCATAGACGAACTTGTCAATGATGAGCTCCTTGGTGAAGATACCCACGGCCAGGTTGTGAGGAGGACGCTGCATGACATCTGGCTGGGCATCTTCCAGGCCGAGACCGAGGGCCAAGAAGGAGGATGTGACGAGGTTGGCCCACAGGATTTCCAGGGGTGACAAGGGGAAGACGGAGACGCCCTTGTTGTCCTTAAAGGCGAGACCGATGAGGAGGAGGATGACCTGGGCGATGTTGGAGATGAGGAGATGGAGGAGGAACTGTGGCGATTACTTGTTAGTGCATGTTGAATCAACTGGCAGCATATAAATGCAATAAAAATACCTTTTGAATATTGTCAAAGAGACGACGACCCTCCTCCACGGCAGTAACGATACTGGCAAAGTTGTCGTCTGTGAGAACCATGTCTGCCGCTTCCTTGGCCACATCGCTGCCGTTGAGACCCATGGCAATACCAACATCACTGATCTTGAGAGCGGGGGAATCGTTGACACCGTCACCAGTCATGACGCAGAAGGCCTTGCGACGATGCATGGCTTCTACCATCCTGACCTTGGTGGTGGGACTACATCGGGCAAGGACCAACGGCAAGGAAGGCATGGCATCAATCTCGGCTTCAGACAAAGCGTCAAAAGCGCTGGCAACCATGATTTCGTTGGAGGATGATGCCGCAGCCGAAGGGTCGCGAGACAAGATGCCGATTTCGTAAGCGATAGCGGTGGCGGTCTTGACGTGATCGCCAGTGAGCATGTGAACAGTGATGCCTGCTTCCTTGCACTTGGCTACCGCTGCTGCCGATTCTACACGAGGAGGATCGTAAAGACCGGCCAGACCCAAGAAGACGAGGTCGCATTCGACCGTGTTTCTCTCGGGGACCTTCTTGTTGTTCTGTTCCGAGCCGTCCTTGGACTCGGACGCAGAACCGGTGTTGAAAAGGGTGGCGTCGACAGGTTTCCGAGCGACGCAGAGGACGCGAAGACCTTCTGCTGCCAAAGTCTCGGCTCTGGTAACAATCTCGGTCTTGAGAGCATCCGAGGCGTTCATCAAAGGCAAAATGGCCTCGATAGCACCCTTCGTGTAAGCGTATGCGGACGCGTTGTCCGCATCGTCCGAGCCGTCTGAGCGGCAGACGACAGTCATTCTCTTGCACGATGAGTCAAAGGGGTACTCGGCCAACAATTCGTGACCGCCCCCTGCCATGAGCTGAGGTTTGCCAGAGTCGAATCTCATGGCAAGGACCTGCAGCGCGATCTCGGTGGGCTCACCGATAGCCTTGAAGGGAACAGCGGCGTCGACCTGGGTGACGGCCGAGTTGTTGCACAGGGCGACTGTCTCGAGGAATGCGTTGAGTTGAGCGGGCGTCTTTTTCTCCTTTTCGGAGAGAACCCAGTCAGACTCACCCACACGAACGTCTCCGCTCGTGGGGTCAAAGGGGTGGTTGGTGTTTTGAATGGTGATCTCGGTGCCGTCGGCCAGCCAAACCCTCTTGGCCACCATCTTGCCTTGCGTCAGTGTGCCCGTTTTGTCCGAGCACACGTTGGTCACTCCGCCCACCGCCTCGAGGGCAGCAAGCTTGCGAATCACGACATTGCCCTTGGCCATGGCACGAGTGCCGAGGGCGGTGGCAATGGTGAGAACAGCAATGAGAGATTCGGGAATGACGGCAACAGCCACGCAGATACCGTAGATGAGGACCTCATCGTCGATCTTGAACTTGCTGACAGAGAAGACAATGATGGCCAGCAGGATGGCGAGACCGAATAGGAGAAGAGCAAACTTGCTCAGAGAGACCTGCAGAGGAGTGCCGTCGAGGCCGAGGATAACACGCATGCCATTCCGGATTTTCGTCCAGATCTTTGTGACTATGCTGCTGTCCTCATCGACAGTCTTGCCTCTGGTGGTCCGAAGAAGCTCGGCAATCTTGCCAACTTCGGTGTTCATGGCGGTGGCAATAACAATGCCCATGGCGCGGCCACGGGTGACAGTGCTGGCCGAGTACACCATGTTGGTGCGGTCACCAAGAGGAACATCACGGTCCTTGAGGATGATCTCGGCATGCTTGCTAACGGGGAGAGATTCACCCGTCAACAGCGCCTCATCAGTGGACAAGTTGATGCTGCTGACAAGTCGCAGATCAGCCGGGACGACATCTCCAACGCCAAGTCGGACAAGGTCGCCGGGAACCAATTGCTCGGCCTTGATAGACTCGGTCTGGCCGGCCCGGACGACCTTGCACGTGGGTGCAGACAGGGCATACAGAGCCTGAATGGTCTGCTCAGCACGATAATCTTGGACAAAGCCAACGACAATGTTCAGCAGGATGACGGCGGCAATGACACCGCCTTCAATATTGTCGTCGATGGCAAAGGAGAGGATCATGGTGATGACGAGGACAAGGGTTAAACTGTTGGACACCTGTCTTAGGAGAATCGTCCACAGGGATAACCCCTTAGCACCCTCAACCTTGTTAGGGCCATACTGCTGCAAGCGACGGGCAGCCTCGGTATTGTCGAGTCCATTTCTGGGGGGAAAAGTTAGTGGTCTGGGGATGAAAAAGCAAGAGAGTTTCACATACTGGCTGTCGCTGTCGAGGAGAGCAGTAACGTCGGGGACGGTAAGAGTATGGGCCGACTCGGGGGTGAAGCCCGGGAGAGTCGGGGTGCTGTCGGAGACGGTGCCGGCAGTACGGACAGTGCCGGCGAGAGTGGGGGATGACGCCGAAGCGGAAGTGTTTTTAGAACTCTTTAGGCCACGTATAGGGGGTTCCGTCTGGCCCTCGACGTCAAGGTCGTTCTCTGTCCCCATTCAATAGAAATGCGTTCTGGATTGATGTTCCAGCGAAGTGACAATGCACAAGAGAAAGGAAGGAAGAATTCCAGAAGATAAAAGGAAGTCGGAAGGGGGCGAGGAGCATGGGTTTATGACAAATGCTGGCAAGTCCAAGAGATGCAACTGCACCCTTGCTGAATCTCAACAAGACAAGACCAGACCGGGACCTTCAGGGCAGCAGGCAAGGGATCATTCCCCAGGGATCTGATCTGACGGTGACGGACTGTCACTGCACGGTCCAGTCCACGGAACACGCTTCCCACGCCCTCCACGCCATTCACGCCACGCCAACAGCCATGAACAAGGCTAACGCCGAGTGCTTGGGAACCTGCTTGGGGTGTCTGGGATAACGTCGGCCAAGGGCTGGGAGAGGGAGAGCAGCCCAATCACAACCGTCACAGACGGCACGGAGAGTGGGGCACCGGCTTGGCCCTGGTGGTTCTCTGCACCGTCCGTGGCTGTGCTCAATTGAATGGAAGCTGGTGCCGACCGCCGGACGCACCCTGTTGGTCACTGGTCACCTGCTATCTTTGTTGCTTCATATCAGCTGGCTGTCCTGTTCCGTCGGTATGCACTTAACCGGTATGCCTCTGCCCGATTCTTTGCTGCTCCGTCACTCTATATCCACCATTCGGGCAGTGTTGCGTTTTGCCTCTGTTTGCTTGTGATTCATCTTTTTTGATGACTTGATGATCTAGATGCATCCAATTGACCAATTGGCAGATGACGAAGGTTTAATCTATTTATCCCGTAAGCAAACCTGGAACCTGTCAAAACACGACGCCAAGCCCGTTATCAACCACCCGGCCCCGCACCGGCACCCAAGCCGTCCGTCTCATTTTGTTTCGACGAGTTCTTGGGAGCTGCTGCTGTGGTCAACCACCACGAGATGCACGAGATGTCACTTTGACGATTTGATACGCTCAATGTTACTAATTGGCCCAGACATCAAACACTGTTTACATACTCATCATGTACACTGTGTACGGGATTCCATGTCGAGTTGATACGTGGACTGTCGGGACTGGAGGCCTCGCTCGCTCTGGCCCTCACGTGCCGTCGTCAAATCCTCAACAGCCTCACTCAACATCAAGATCATCAGCTAGTGTACTACGGGAACTGCCCCCGCTCCGGTCCAAAATATCCCCTCTCGGGAATCGGCAGGATCCCCACACTCTTCCCGTCCACGCCGGCATGGCTCACTCGATTCCCCCACCAATCCAGCTTCACCGGGTGGTACCCCACAGCAAAAAACATGATCAGCGCGCTGATGGCCACGCCTGCCGTCAGCGAGGCAGAAAGCACGTAATTATACTTTTCCCACCACGCCAGCCTGTATTTTGGCAGCAGGTACATGAAAATGAAACTCAGGATAAACCCCGGCGTTTTGTAGCTCAGGTTTGACGGAGCCCAATGCTGGAACCCGTGGATGATCAACACGGGATTCAACCACAGCAGGCTGCCCACAAGAGGAAAGATTGTCCTGTCCAGCAGTGCAAATATCCTTGGTTTCAGTCTTGCCCGCAGTTTCTCCTTCGCGCCAGGCAGGTATTTCGGCCCGTATCCCTGCCCGACCAGAAACACCACCGCGATGCCCGTCCCAATCAAGAAACACCACTTGAACATGGGATACATGGCTCCAAACATCCTCTCGCTGCCCAGCAACCCCCACATCAAACTGCTGGCATACAGCGGCGCCCCGTCAGCGGCACAGGTGAACCTGCTCGGCTGATCAGGCTCACATAACCGCTCGACATTCTCCATAATGAAATTCTGCGTCGAAACCGCAACAAAACAAGTGATGATGATCGTCCCAATCTGGCTCCTAAACACGGCCCTCGGCGGGATCTTGACATAGTGCGCCATCTTCTGATCTTGGACATAGTTGTCTCCATACCCAGCCAACGCCCAGCTCCCCAACGTCTGCGCAAACAAAAAAGCATTCGGGTTCCCAGGTAGGAGATATCCAGTCAGCACCTGGATCAGACTTCCCAGCCCCAAGTTTGTGCCCGTCGTAGCCGACAGCAGAGAAAGCGGCACCGCAAAGATGATGTTGATCCCTATCATGAGAAACACAAGCCACACGGGCGTTTCCAGCGGGTATATCCTCAGGAAAATCACCGACACCACAATAGCCGCCACCAAAATGAAGATGAACCACCAGTCTGGCACCTCCGGGTACCGACTCATAAGCCTCGAGTGGACGTCCATCGCTCCTTCATAGTTCCCTTTACCCCTTCGCAACCCCTGGTAGAAATCAACATATGCCTTGCCCACGGTGGTCCACTGATTGACCATAATGTACAAGAAATACACGGGGTAAAACGCAAAGTTGGCCCCAACAGTCAAGATGTAACCAGCAGAGTAAAACGGCGGGGAGTACGCCTGGTATTTCTGCTCATCAAGCTTGTTGCCTGCCGAAATAACGTTCTGGACACGGTAGGGCTTCCCGTCGTTGGCAAAGGCCGAGCTGGAGTTGATGGGGAGGTAGGCCGAGAAGTTCATGTTGTTGTAGAAGATGGCGAGGATGACTGCTGCCCCGAACCAGGCGGAGCACCATTCTGTAGCCGTGGCAAAGAACGGGTTGGCGAGGGCGGCGTAGGAGGATGTGGCGATGTTCCAGTCGAAGGTGGTGATGGGGTTGAAGAGGCCCAATCCTAGCGATGAACCGGTCAGGATGGCCAAGGTCAGGTTCTCGGGCGCGATCCAGGTCATCCAGTTGAAGGTTGAGAGAGCTGTGAAAAAGTATCCAGGTAGCCAGTAGTAAACAGCCATGGATATGGTGCAGATGTAGAAGAAGTTGTACCGGGATATGGTCCAGCCGTAAATGTTCTCTTTGGGTTCTGGCCTCGTCAGTGCCCGGTTCATGGCGATGGTGGGAAGAATTGTTGGCCAGAGAGCTTTGACAGGGTACACCGAGAATCGTCGAAGGTAGCCTGCGAAGCCCATGCCCATGAGTTGAACAAATAGGGTCAACATGAGCTGGTAGCCATAGTTGACAAAGCTGAGGCCGTAGAAGATGGGCATCTTTTGAACAAGAATCTGTCTTCTTCATTAGTATCATGCCGAAAATCAAGAAAAGAAAGAGAGATAAAAAGAGGGACAGACCATCCCATATGAATTAGTGGTATAAATAGCAATGTTGTACGTGATGGTTGCAAACATCTGCTCCTTAAATGTCCACGGCCCTGGGTTGAGCGAGTGCCTCGTCCCAAACACAGTGAACCCCCAGTCCGGAAGGGCATACTCAAGAACCTTAGCACACGGGTAAAGAAGGATCTGAATAACACTCCCACTAAGAGCTGAACATCTTTGTTAATCCCATGTTTCGATGTCTCAGTGTTCAGTTAACAAAGGTTAATACGTACTGATACTCGGAAACCTCGAGTTGAAAAATGTCGCCATAAAAGTCCCAATCACAGCCCAAGATATACCCAAGAAATAGGCCCTGATCGTTTCGACAGGGGTTGTGTCGTTGTCAGTCAATTCTGCCACAGCTCTAACACCAGGATAAGGGCTAGACCAGCGCATCATGACAGCATCTATCCTTAGGTCCCGCTCGTAAAAGTCACCGTATTCTTTCGGGCTTTCGTTCACCAGCCTCTGCATTCTTGTCCGCATGACAGTTGGGAAGTTCCAGTCGTCGGCGTGAAAAACAAGGGACTCGCGGATGATAGCCAATGCCTCTTCTGTCGACATGGCATTAATCTTGGACAAGATGTACTCGTATTCGCCGTTTGGTGCCAGTTCCTCGAGTAGAGAATGAGGGATCTGGTCTGTGATGCTATCTGGTTCCTGTCCATCGTGTGTTTCTTTTTCGTAGGGCTTGGCTGGTGTCTTTTCCGGGTCTCGATCGGATGACCTTGTTTCATGGCTCGAAGTTATCCCAATCCTGTCAGGATCAAGAATATTTGGGTTTTCTGTCATGTTTGCTGTGGCAGAGTCCAGGAATCAGCGACAGTGGGCCAACTGAGCGCCCCATCAACACTATTCAAGTAGGTAGCTTTCTTCAAAGGAGAATAATCGGAAAGAAAAATAAGCTTATCAGGGAAGATACGGCCGATATGCAATGCCGTCAAAATGCCGGCATCCGGGATACGAGTTGGATTAGACTCCTGCCGTGTTAAGGTGTTTCTCGGCTATATGTGTCCGACGTTGCATGATATCCCCTCCTACCTATAAGAGAACCGCAGGTGATTCAATGTGCATAATGGCAACCTGAAGTGCGGGGATTGCGAAAACAGAGACGGGAATAGATGAACTGACATTCTTGTGGGTTGTGTGAGGAGAAAGCGCAGATCTGCCGGCATAATCAGCTTCCTGAATCGGAAGGCTGCGAGTCGATGGCACGACGTTGGGCAACATGCATTGTCAAGTGGCGTGGCGATCGAGTGGAAGGGAAGGGCAGCACTCGCAATGAAGGGGAGCGTCTTAATAACGATACTACCGTAACCCTCGCGATTGATTCTGGAAAGATCATGTTTAAGATTGTAAAATGCCCCCCGGTATGCGATACCGGTGCCATGGTCTAATCTAAGGGGGACGCACCGGATACTTGGCCGGCGGAGCAAAGTGAACTATTGGTCTGAGTCAGGAACCATGCCTTAGTAGGTAAGGTACCTAGGTACCATGTTCAAAGGTTGCTGCTTTAGTAAGGGGAGACAATGCGTTTTTCAAGTGTATTAGCTACGTTATAAGAAATGTATGTCTAGTCCCGTTTAACTTCTTATATGCAACTACTCGCTCCATGCACCTGTTGTGGAGATAACAATCTTTAAAAGGGGTAAAAAAGGGGCTAGCAGCAAAAAGGAAAATAGGGGTAACCAACATAGGTAGGTATCCTCCCTCAAAGTGGATTCCTTCAAGAAACCTTAGTGTCATCCTGACTCCGGAACAGCATACAGGCCCTTCAGCTTGCCATTCCTGTCCACTGACCCAAACTTTCTGAGATCAGTATAAACCCACCAAAACACGTTCCGAGACAGAAACTTGACGGGACCTGGTGCAGCAGGCCAGTCCAGCCACATGTCGTTCTCGTAGTGGATGTCCAGGTTAGCAAAATACCACAACATCCCAGGCATTCCAAGTGCTTTCTAGAACCCCCCAATAAATTAGCCATCAGCACACAATTTGACAAACAAGAGAGGTAAGGTAAGGAAAGAAAAACAAACCATAGAACTCTCGCCCTCTTCATTCATAATCTTCTCAATCAGCCCCGCCATCTTTTCGTCCTCCCCATCCAGCTCCCTCAGCCTCTGCAGCGTGGGAATCTCATCCCGTAAATGCTCCACCAAACTTCCCCCAAACGCATCGATCATCCCCACCACTTTCTTCCCGTCATACTCCTGTTTGTCCGCCAAGACAGCCGTCACATAATCGTCTAGTTCATGTAGCCCCTTCTTGAACACCCCATGTTGGTGAACGTTCGTCTCCATGATGCCCTCCACGCCCGACAATTTCTTCACCTCGGGGAAGAATTGTGTTTCCTCGCCGTGATGGTGGACGTGGATGAGGTTGGTAAAAGCCGCAATGTACCGGCAGAAAGGTTTGACGTCGGGGGCTGCGATGTGCGGGGCTTGGAGATAGATGGAATTTAGGCCGCGGATCATGAGATTGTGCGCGTTGGCCATCTCTGAGGCGGCACGGTCGAAACTATCCGGCTGTGTGATTGATTTGTGAACATGTGTGTCCGATCAGGAGTGGGAAATTGAGACCACAGCTGGGTTCCTACCTTTGCATTCGCATCTTGTTTTGCTGCGAATACGGGCGTTTGGATCAGGGGAAAGGGGTGATCAGCGTAGCCTGGGGCCATAGCCACTTTTGTGGACTGTGCTGGAGATGGTTGAGTAGGTATTGGGCACAAACGTCAGGGCGGTGGCATGAAAGATGCAATGAGACACGCCCACACAAAAAAGTGTGAGGGGAGGGAGGCCAGAATATAGCTTCACCTGGGGATCTCGAGGACCTTTTATATGTGAGTAGTTACAATGGTAAATGTAGAGGTTTAAATCTCCAGAGGCCAAACATGGACATCAACGCGATTCGTACAAAGAAAATTCCGCACCCCCAGAATATAAGATGGCGCAGCACCTGTCAGCCACCACATACTATACCTATTTCCCACTGGCTCAGCAACGCTACATTAGCCCTAGATTTTGTCCCAGCATCCTGAGAGCCTGATCTGGCGCTAGTGTCAAATGACTTGGATGCAATGCACGTGTTGCCCCCTTTGAGAATTTTGTCCCACATTACTGGTCCTCAACCTCTCCAGCGGCTCCTCGCTGTCTGCCTTTTTGTTACTTGTAGATACGGATACCGAAATCCACTTGAGGTTTAGTAACATTAGATGCATGCCTCAATGTGTCACTGTTAACAGTCCGGGGATGTTAAGATTTTGTGTAAAGCCACATATAACGGTATGTTTAAGGTGTAGGTGAGACACCGTTGGAAATATTAACTAAGTATAATGATTAGAGTAACTGAGTTCTAGCGCACATCAGTCGTTGTGCCCAAGAGAAGCGCAAAACGACATGTTTTCTGATCGGTAAAGCCGTCCTCTCATAATAATATGCATCATACCTTACCATTATCGCTATACAACTTCGCTGTGTAGGTAATTCCGCTACTCTGCAACTCTGCTGTGCTATTCTGTTGTGCAGCCCTGCATCAAACCTTTTTGTCTTTGCCCTCTCTTTCTTAGGTTTCCCTTTTCTCCCTTCTTATTCGCCCCGTACTCTAACCCATGTCTAACCCATCCTCTGGTCTACCCTTCCTCCAACATCCACTCTGCCTCCCTCTTAATCTCTTCCTCGTCCTCCCTAATTTGCTTCAGCATTTCCTTGAATTTCTCCACCTCCTTCCTTAGCTCCATCCAGTTCTCTTTCCCCTCCTCCTCTGCCTTATTTGCCTCATCTTCCTTCTTCTTTTCGTCCTCCTCCATCTTCGCCAACCTCTTTTTCGCCATCTCCAACTCTTTTTCCCATCCTTCGAAGCGGGCAGCCCTATTGAATTTGGGCGGGGAATACAAAAACATAACCTCGCAGCCATGCATCGCATAGTTACCCATCACCTCTGACAGCTTCTTCCAGAGGTCTCGATCGGGAACAGGTTCCCATCTCTTCGACCGTTTCCGCCGCCAATCCTTGTTGCCCCATTTCATCATTGACGTGGTAGCGTGCTTATATACGTATGTCGAGCTCGTGATGATTATTACCCTGCTCCAACCATCCATCCACCACTTGATCATGTTGTTGTGCTGTTCCGGCAACTTGGGCCACCCTGTCAGTCCAGTAGGAAAGCAGGTCTCCCGAACCAATGGGCGACTCAGGAGAGCTTTGACGACGCCATAAAGGGCGGCGCGGTCCTCGGTTAGGGGCCAGACCTCGCCATTGGATTTGGGCAAGTTGCATTCCTCCACCCTCTTTATATATTTTCCATCGCGGTTATCGTTGAATTTCAACGCGTAATGAAAGCTGGGGGGGACATCTTTGGTTTCTAAGCCTGAGATGCCAACGGGCCATGAAGCGGTATAGAGAACCATGGTCAAGGGGGAGACGTGACGGGGAATAATGAGAGGCATATTGAGTACATAACGGTATTCAATCTCTCTGGTGGGATGTATCCGTACAGGGCGCGACACTACTAGTTTGTCGGAGGGTGTATCAACCTCGTGGCCATCTGCGGCTTCGGTGCCCTGCCAGATGTAGCCACTCCCATCGCAATTGTCGAAGTTCTTCTCGTCAACTTCTTCGTTGCCCATATATTTTGCTGCTCGCTTAGCAATTCGGCGATCTGGGACTGTGTAAAGGTTTGGGTTGATGTGTCTCAATCGCTCTTTGGGGGAGAAATACCGGTCCCATCTGTGAGCTTCTTCTTCATTTTGGTACCTCGGGTTTAGACCCAAAAGATCAAAGGGCACGAAAGCAGCCGGACCTGACAACGACATCCAAGTGTGATTTGGCCCCATGTTCGGGTTGAGGTTTTTGAAGTCGATTAAGGGCCTGGAGTTGAAGATAGACAGTGAGAGGTAAAGCAGAACAACAGTTGTTGGGCGCATCGGGCACGGAAAACGTTCGAATACAATGATGCACACAGTTGGAGCCAGAGAACGAAAGCCACCTGCTGTGGGATCTGGGGCCTTGGAACAAAACAACAGGCACTGGGTGCATGGGAAGGGACGACGCCTGAAGCCAAAAAACACAAGGTCAGGTATCTGCTGTGGTATTCTCCATTCTCTTCCATGACTGCCTATCCAATCCAGAAAGAAACCTCACATCCCTTCTCGGCATATTCTCCTAAAAGGCCAGAGAGGAACTCCCACAAGTCACGATTGGGACTTCCTTCTGATCCGCCCGGCCAACCCTCTGCTGTCCATTTGAGCATGTTTTGGGTGGCACCCTTCCCCACGTATTCCGAGTTTGTAACAATGACGACACGTTCCCAGCCCTCAAGCCACCAGTCACGATGTCCGAGTGCCGCAAGCGCGGCTTGCATCTCGGCACGGTCCCTCGTAGGCTGGTGAATCCGACCGCCGGCGCCCATTTTCTCGAAAGCAAAGTAGACCATGCCGTGTTCAGCTGAGCTAAACGAAAATCCGATGCCTTTCTCATCCGAGTCACTTTCAAAGCCTCTGCTGCATGTGTAGATTGCCATGGTCTTGATGCAGTCAAAATCACTAGCGAACGGCTTAGAAAAGCAGAAGCGCTCAACAGGACCTTGATCTAATGGAAGATCAGCTGTGATGACTAGCCGTGGCTGGAACAGGTCTACTGTTCCTACCTTTTTGGGTGGTAGAAAGGGCGTTCCCAGCCAAACTCCAGGGAGACAGGTGCCCATGACATTCCGAACGCGATGCACAGCTGAACGTCTTGAGGGGGCCGTTAGTCTGTTGCTACACATGAAGCACGAGTTCTCAGCGCATTCATACATGTATCGATGGCTGTTCCCGTGCTCGTGGTTGTTTTTGAGTTCGGTCGTATTCTCTGGCCGCTTCATCGCTCCTCTTGTTTTGTTTTCCCTTGGATGTTGAGCCTGCAAAGTCAAACGGACAATGGGCTAGATAAGGTACCGCGCCGGAGGGATCATTTATAAGAGATACACCTACGCTCAATCAAGAGTCAGAGTGGAGGGTACAAGAAAGGCTGTCGTCATTTTTTTCATGTCAGATGTCACCCTGGACGCCCTTGCCAACAAAGCATCTACCTAAATGCAAACAGCAAGCGGCGAGAGAGATTTCATGGAACTGGTGGGATTTGACCAGGGTCTCACCCATAGATTGATTTAGCTACTGGGGATATCGGCCAGGTCAGGTTTTGCGTGCTCTCTTCTCCAGATTCACGTCCCATCTCCTTGGCTTCCTATCATGCAACTGATCATGCCTAACCAAACCACCGGTGCTCTTGGGTCCTAAGCGAAAGCAGATCACCAACATGAAGACCTCCAGGGCTATAACAAGCACCGGCAAAAGCGGCGAAATTACTTTGCGGCAGTGGTGACTGGTGCGATCTGTACCTTGGGTATTTACCCGCCGCTCAGCAGATCACAAGCACGGCAGATTCCTTGCCGTATTTAAATATGTCTGCCCTGCCTCGGATCGGGTAAAAGCAGTCCTACCCGTCTTACCCCAGATCTTGAGCTGATCACCATTCAGAAGCTGAGAACTGAAACAGCTAACCGCAGGAAGAGATGTCAGTGCAGTCAACGTTCCCGCTGGCAGTTCCCAACTTGGAGCGCGGGGCGAGTTCCTCCATGGGCTTTGATGGCTTTATAATCCACTGCTAAGACCCTAAACTCCAGACTTGCGCATCGTCGCGCTTGATGGTGAATAGCTATCCTGCTTGTAGCGTTGCATGCATGGCCGTGTGCAGCGGACATTTTACGACAGTCGCCTCATCCAACAGCCCAGTTCATGACTAGATCGTCACAGGTACAATACCTTACCTAGGGCAGCACCGATCATACGCTAGATGTCTACACCAAGCCTTTCTCTCTGCAACACCACCACACCAAGCTGCGCGGATACCTACGTGGTCAGCTTACTATGCAAGTAGTATCAAATTGTCATTAGAATTCGACGTCGGAGACTACCTACTGGCAACCTTAGCCGCTTGCCATGTTGCTTCAGAGAATCGCCGTATACACCGCCTTCTTCCTCGCACTCAGCCATGGGGCCTTTCTTCCTAAGCCAGATAACGGCCTTCCGGTAGGTGAGGTTGGCAAAGGCGGAGGAAAACGCACAAAAGATCCAGGGTATGTGCGGATGCCAGTCTCGAGACAAAAGTTTAAAGGTAAAGGAAAGTCGGAACGGGGCTGGCATTGGGGGCTGCCCCCCGACCTCGATGATAAACCTCCGGCTGTTCAGCCAGGCAGACCATTTGAACCTACAAGTCGCCCTTCTCATTCAACGTCGCCGGCAAGGGCTCTGCAGCCGCCATGGTCTCCCAACTCAACAACTGCGAGCGACGGTTCCATCTTACCACCGGCTGTTGCTGCCCCAACGTCGTCTTCAACTCTGACAAAAATAGTTAGACCTTCAGCAACGCAGCCAACCTCGCTGTCAGCTACACCCGCCACCCAGCCTCCAAGCATACATCGCCGAGCAGCAGACCGAAGATGGGGCTGGTCAAGTTTGGAAGAACTAGGCGGCATCGCATACATTATCCAGTGTTCGTTCCTACCCCTGAACCCTTTTTCTAGCTCTGCCCCCCACTGACAAGGAAACAAATACTACTTGAAGTGGACATTGGCACCCCCCACAGAAAGTCCGCGTCTTCGTCGACACCGGCTCCTACGAACTCTGGGTCAACCCCCGCTGCAGCGCCTCGGCGTCGGACGCCCTCTGCCAAACCTTTGGCAACTATTTCCCGTCCAAGTCAAACTCAGCCATGCACATTGGTGGCAACTTTGCCGTAACGTACGGCACAGGAGCAGTAAGAGGAAGCTACTGGAGTGATGTGATGAGTATCGCTAGTTTGTCATTCCCATCCCCAATTTCTGCATTCCTTTTTTTTTCTTTTTTCTTTTCTTTTTTTTTTTGCTGACAACCACCCCTAAAAAAGTGTTTCAAATCCCCCAAGTCCAATTTGCCGTGGCAGCCGACAGCAACTACACCTTCGCCGGCATCCTCGGGCTAGGGTACACCTACCCGCACACCATCCCATACCCCTCCGTCCTCAACCTCATGGTCTCCCAAAAGATGATATCGGCCCCCATCTTCAGCCTCGGCCTCGGCGGCGACGGCGACGGCTTCAGCGAAATCATCTTTGGCGGGGTCAACCGCTGGAAATTCGCCGGGCCATTAGTCCCCGTGTCAATATGGCCTCCGATCAAGGAACAAGATCCTCGCTGGGTGCAATACTGGGTCAACGTCACCAGCGTGGGCATGACGAGACCAGGAGAGGCGGGAAAGCTGTACACACCCCGGGAAGGGTTCACCATGCCGACGCTGATTGACACTGGGTCTACCCTGAGCTACATCAGAGAGGACCTCGTGGCGGTGATAGGGCAGCAGTTCAACGCCGAGATTGACACGCAGGGGAACTATTTTGTCGATTGCAAGTACAGGGACATGCCAGGGACGGTGGACTTTGGGTTCAACAACGGTGCGATGGTGATCAATGTGCGGTACAAGGACTTCATCTACCAGCTGTACCAAGGGAGGTGCATGCTCGGGGTGCAACCGGCGGATTATGGAAGCACAAACTATGTGTTAGGAGACACGTTCATCAGGGGTGCCTATTGTGAGTCTTGGTTGCCAGCCCATTGCTGCAAAACTGCTGCTTTGTAACAGAGCTGACGTGCACATCATAGTGGTGTTTGACCAGCAGTCAGACGTGGTGTGGATGAACCAATATTACAACTGTGGAGATGGGGTCGTGACAGTTGGACAAACCCCGAGGGACACCAAGAATGTTTTTGGAGCATGCTAGCTAGGTAACGAGATAGATACCTTAGACGAGGCCAAAAAAGCACGAAATTCTGCTCTAGGAAAATCCTGGATTCCATCCCAGTTCGCGCTGGACGGCTTCTGCTTCCTCATGGTGTGTAAGCCACTGCTGTTGAATCAATTTCGATGCTGTCGGCCACCTTTGCTCGTCCCAAAAGACGTAACCCCACGCCTGAACCTTGCTTGGTACATATGCGCCATAGAAAGGCGAACGTCGTTTGCCCCATAAAAGCAACCATCCCATGGGCACTCTGTCATCGTCCAAGATTGAGTCGGAGCTGTACCCCGTCCAAACCCTCCATCCTCCACGGCTCCACTAGCATTCCTGACTCAGAACTTGGGTTACCTAAGGTGACTTTTGGATGTACCATGTAAGTTACGTGGTCGGATGATCCACCATGATTATACAGGTAATCATCAATCGTCCATTCGAGGTCTTGATCAGGATCAGTGCTCTCTTCCTTTATACCGAAGTGCTCCGCTACTTTGACAAGGCCGGTCCGGCTGCGAGCCGTCAAAACTCCCAAGTTCACGGCCAGACCCCCCAAGTTAGTGAAATTCAACAAATCTGGGTGATTTGAAGAGCCAACGTTAGTTTTTGTAGCTTGAAACCTTTTACGTACTCATAAAGCTAGGTAAAGAGGCTGCTGGCCTGGATGTCATGATGAGCGAGACACCCGAACTTGCCAAAGATTTTCCGCGACATCCGTCTCACAAAGTTTTCAATGCAAGCGACAGCCTCTGACGCCCAGGGCTCCTCACGCCCTTTTCTGTGAGCGAGAGGAAGGAAGAAAATGTCGTGGAAGGAACTGCATATCGCACTGGATGGGATCTGGAAGACGTCGTCTTCTGCCCAATCCTCGTATAGACTCGGCTCGGAGGCCAAGTGACGTTCTATGCATCTCGAGGGCCTACAGTCGCCGGCAAGACCAAAAAGACGGTGGTATGTTTCGTATTGGTACAGAGCTCGAAAGGTGCGAATTTCCTCGTTTCTGGTCGGGCTGATGTCCAGACCCTGGAAATCAAACTGTGTTCCTTGTTTTGACTCCTTCATCAAAGCCTCGTTGAGTTTTGTCAGAGTCCAGGTGGCGTGCAGGTTGGCCATCGGCCTGACGGTAGATAGCTGAAAGGCTGCCATCTCGTAAAGATGCTGTGGTTTGATCATGGCCGACGTGAATTCGGATTCGCCCTTGTGCCAAGAGGCGTACTTGGTGAGAAAGCTTTTAGAGACTCTTTTAGGATGAGTGGTACCCGTTTCAGAAGACCCGCGTGGGGTGAGCAAGGTCGGATGAGACTAGTGACAGGCGTAGGCGTCGACGAGCCCACCAAGTTCGCGGTCCAAGCATGTGGATAGAGTACACTCGCGATTGCTTCGGTATTGGGCGTGCATCACAGGTGATGCATGAACAAGCGCCTTCAGTGTTGGAAGGTTCGGTATGTGAAGTAAAGTCTCATTTCTTATTTCGGCTGGGAGGGATTTCAAGGCCATGGTTCGAAACGTTGCAGGTGAAACTGAAGCCACACAACACTGCCAGTGGAGAGAAACCGATGACGCTGTGCCTGTTATCAAAAGACGGCGACGGGAATCTGATTGCCCGGTCAAACGTCCAGCCTCAACAACCTACCCGCGATTTTACTGCCCCTCTCAGACACCACCAGCACCTCTGCATGTCCCACCTCTAAAATCCCTGGCCATGAACTTCCCTCCTCGAAAACAGCCTCACCTTTCCGACCCCAGTTGATCCTCCCATTGTCCAACTCAGCCCCCAAAACAGCCTTGATCTTCGCACCCGCAGGCCATTTCCCCCCATCTCCATCCTCATCAGTCATAAACACAACCACCACCCCCTCTCCACCAGCCACACTCGCAATCTGCGGCGCCCCGGCATTCCTCCCCTCCCCAGTTGGCTTATAAACCTCCTGTCTCGACCCCCAACTTAGCCCCCCATCATAGGACACCACCGCCTCAATGTTAAACCTCCCAGTCCCATACCTGGTAGTCTCCATAACCATCACCAACCCCTCCCGTCCGGTACCTCTATCCGTGAGCTCAGAAATACCCACCATCCCATCCCTCAGTCCCCCCTCCCCTCCTGTAACCCTTCTCGGCCGTGACCAACTCCCCCCCCAGTCAGCACTAACAACAACCATCGTATCCTGCCTTCGCCCTTGATCCCCCTCAGCCGAGTAGTACAGCTGCACCTCTTGCTGCCCCGCACATGCACCCATCCTCATAAACGGCTCCCAAACCCCATCCGGCGCACCCTTTTCCACCGCTTGGCTCAAAAACCCCCAGCTTCTCCCCCCGTCTTCAGAGCGACAAATCGTAATCCGAAACCAAGTTGGTCTACCGTCTTCGGGGCGTATATCATGGTTTCTGAACGCAGCCAGCACCGTCCCAGGTTTGATTTCTAATAAAAAGCAGTTATCGCAATCGCCGCGGGAGCGGGTAATTTCCCCCAGGGGGTGGAAAGAGCGGGCTTGGTCGTCGGTGCTGCGGGAGATGGCGAGGGTTCTCTCTCCTTCGGCGGGGGAGAAGGTGGTGTAGCTTTTCAGTAGGGAGCCGTCGGACAGGCGGCAGAGACGGGGGTAGGTGCCGGATGTGGAGGGGGCAAAGTGGTCGTGGGGGAGGACTTGGAGTTGCGGAAGAGGCGGCGGTGGGTCGCTGTTGTTATCGTTACTGGTGTTCTCTTTCTCCTTGAGGCCAAGGCCGAGCTTGGAGAGGAGGTAATGGGCCATTTTGTCGGGTTGTGTTGAACACGATTGAAATCTGTGGCCAGTCTTATAGAAAAATGGCGATATCGAAGATCGCTGCGATGGTGACAAGACTGAGGTAGCAGTGGTCCTTTAGTGTGCCTGGTTGACTCGGTGATTCCGTGGTACTTAGAGTAGTTCGAAGAGTGCTGAGCTGCTGTTAATTGTACACTAGCGATAGGTAGGGAAAACGGCACTTTGCGTCATCAGCGTGTTTTGACGTGGGCCAGTGTAACCAGTGACAGGTGTGACAAACGGGTGTTTGCATCTTGGACAAGAGCGAGCACACTTGGTTGGGCACATCTACCTAGGTAAATGAATGGAAATGTCAACACCACCCGGCCAAGATCATAGACGAGAGGCAAAAGAGGCACAGCGAAATCGTGGATACTTCCCGTCGTCAACTATATACACTACAAAGATGTAATTGGCATCAAAATAAAAATAAATAAAAAGGATTGTAAGAAAATGTATGTATGTCCGACCGAATCTCTAGATAGTGTGTGTCATCATGTATTTTCCCCAGTTGGAACCCTCCAACCTCCCATAAGCTTTTGACATTGGAATCCATTTTCCGTCTATTACCCTTTTCGTCATGGAGAGTGTGAGAAAAAAGAAAACCAAAAACAAGACTCTTTGCGCGCCCGCCACCCGACATGAAACAACCAAGACAACGCGCAATTGAGGGCATTACGATAAAGGTAGTAGTAGTAGTAGTAATAAAGCGGACCACCACCTTTAGGGCTTCTCGACCTGCTCCTTCCTGAAGAACTTGAAGAACCCAAAGGGGATGATCAGCTGGAATCCCAGACACACCCAAAAGTAAGGACTGGCAGCTCCGGGCATGACGCCCTGGCTGAAGTCGGGGAACGTGGTGTTGGGAGAGAGCGCGTTGGGACTGGTCGCCCGCGCCAGCATTGTGAAAGCGCTACCGATCACCTGGGCACCCACCAGGACGGTGAGAACGTGCTGTCTTGTGAGAGTGGCCAGCAGCAACATGCCCAGCCCGACGCCCTGGATGTTGTCCAAAAGACCCAACCAGAGCCACAGGCAGCGAGAGAGAATGGCTGAGCCAACCGGCCCACCAGCCCACGGCAGGTACCAGCCGATACCCGATGTACCCCAGAACTCCTGCGCCCACCTTGGTGCGCACAGGCCGATGGCGAAGATGGGCAAGAGCCAGGTGTGCTCCTCGCTGAAGTGGGAAAAGCCCCAGAGGACGAGGGCCCAGAGGCCGACGTAGAAGCCCAAGGCCAGCAAGAAGATGCCCCAGCCCGGCACGTGCTGCGTGTTGAACAGGAACTGCCAGCTGCGTCCATAGGGAGCCGAGAGCCAGTAGTTCTGAATGATGATCATGACGAAGAACCATGGGACCACCTTACGGTGCCACAGCGAGATCCAGAAACCGGGGATGCTCGCTGGCGATTGTCGGTAAAAGTCAGGCAGACCAATATAGAGAACAGCGCCGATGGCCCACATCAACAGACAGAGGGGAATGGCGACGACGAGGGCTTGGGGGACCTTGGAGGTACCAACAAAGATGGTGGATGTGGGATCCAGAGTCGAAACGATGGAACCCCAGTACCAGAGACCGATGCTGTACACCTGGGCGAAACCCGACACCACGAGAGCACGGGTAATCCATTGCTTTGTCGGCGCACCACCTTCGTCACCAAAGTTGAGAGCAAAGGACAAGGCACCAGAGCTGGCACCGGCGGCGTAGAAACAGGTGGCTGCTTCTTCAAGCTTGTTGGAGACGCGCCAGTCGGAGAGAAGCGGCGAGATACCGATCAGCATGAAGGCGAGACCATAAAAGAACCATGGAGCTGAAAGCGAGTAGACAGACTTGAAGTGTCTCTCCAGTGCCCACCAGATCAGAGACGTCACCATGTACGTGGCAGCGACCATGTACAGCTTTTCTGGCGTTTGGTTGGTTTCGCCTGTGAGAAGAACGATCTGGTAAGAGCTGACCGAGATGACCTGTTGGAGGGCCAGGAAAAACGAGTAGATGGGCCAGTCGCCAATGCGAATGGACAAGATTCTAGACAAGGTCCGTTGTGTTAGTAAAATGTTTCGTGTAAAGCAACTAGAGAATTAGATAGGTAGACAAGGGTAGGTAGGTATATGTACCTCTTCAAACCTGTTGGTGCCCTGTAGCCATCGCCCAACAAGAACTCGTCATCCACCAACCCGCCGCCGCCACCACCGCCAGGAGGTGAGGTTTCGAAGACAGATCTCGCCAGACCACTGGGTGTCATGCTGCGATGTCGTTGACGTCCTCGGCTCACCACCGACTCGTTCCGTCCGCCCAAGCCGTTTCGCGACTCGGGGCGGCTGCCAGGACTGCCGATATGGGACTCTCTGTAACGGCCAAGCTTGGCGTCGCGGTATCTGGAGAACCATTCCTTCTCACTCTTCTTCAGGAAAGTCTCGATGCACAGGTCGCTGATCGAGTTGTTGGCGTTCAAGGCCTCGAGCATGTCTTCAAACTCGGCATAGTACTCGCCATTGGTGTCGTTGAAGAACTGGTCGACCTGCTGCAGCTTGAAATCTTGCCTGTCGCCGACGACGTCGGGAAGACTGAGCAGACTGCTGTTTCGGTGGGCATTTCCAAACGCAGGCCGGGGGAGGCTGAGGCCGTTATCGGCAGGTCCAAGTCCTGGGGAATTCATGCCGTCTTTTTGGGCCCTGATGGCGAAACTGTCAACGCTGACAGTACTACTTTGAGCCGCGGGATTGGCGTACAGCGAGTTTCCATTGACGGTGCTGGCAATTGATTCGCGAGGCGAATGCGACTTCCTACCACCTGCCCATGGCGCCGTCGGGGTGGGAAGTGCATCCGGAGAAGCCAGCGTCCTTGGGGTCATCAGGCCCTGTTCCGGCCCGGGACTCGGGCTGGGGGTTATTCCTGGAGTGTGAGCGCCGCCGGTTGGATCCACATACGTGTGCGAGACGTTGCTGGCGCGAGATGATGGCCGGGTTCCCATGGGGCTTGGGCTCAGAGAATCGATCTTCTTCTTCTTGGCCTCCTTCTGATGAATACGGATGGACTCGCTGTAGAGCTCGTCCAGCTGCTTAAGCCACTGGGCGACGGGGAAACGCTGCTTGGCACTCCACGCTCTCATCAGTTGACGTTTGTGGTGTCTGGGTGTAAAATATGTCAGTATCATCACAGCAAAACAAGCCTGGGCGTTTGATAGTCACTTACTTGCAATCCAGAGCAGATGTGATGGCCTGTCTGAACTGTTGGAGAAGATGGGAGGGTGTCATGGACTCGACAGTGTACCAGAAGCCTGGCATCTGGCCGAGACCACCGACACGGGCTCCCACACCCAGCGCACCCTTTCTTCCGAACTCGACGGCAACCAGGCCGAACGGCTCGTCACGAGAGGGAATGAGGGCAAACTCGGCGCCGCTAAAGATGTAGGGCGGGAGTTGTGTGAATTCGGGCTTGCTGTAGACTCGCTTGGGGTACTTCTTCATCAGCTTCTCCAGCTTGAGGGCCGCAAAACGACCATAAAGATCGATGACGGGGCCAACGCAAATGAGCTGTGTCTTGGGGTACTTCTCCAAAATGCTGGGGAAGATGTCGGCAATCAAGTCAACACCCTTCTGCAAACTCCAACGTCCGACGAAAACGAAGAGTTCTGCCGTGGGGTCCACTTCAAGACCAGCCCACTCTTGGGCTTGACGGCGAAGGTCGCCTCTCTTCTCCTCAAAGCTCTGGTCAATCTCAATGTCCTTGGACTGGTTCGAGACATCCTCATTCGGGTCCCAGTCAGCAGTATCAGAAGGATCGGGGTTAGGTAGTTGGCCAATATTCTTCAAACTCCAGAAGATGGGGTAGCGGGCCAGGGAGCGGTCACCGTATTTTCGCGACACACCAACAGCACCGAAGCCGCGTTGGTGAATGCGGAGGTAGCTTGCACCAGCATGAAGAAGGTTGAACACGGAACCGTACTGAACATAGTCTCTCACCACTTCAGGGGGCAAGTTGAAGACCTCACAGACTTCCTTGTGTTCGTCAGGTGTGCGCATAGGCCACATACCCTGGAATTCGGCGTTGTGGAGCGAGAGGCAGCAGGGGATGGTCTGAGGAAGGAGATACAGGGGAGCAGCGGCGCCGTGGTAATCGTTGATGTGATAGATGTCGACGGGGAACCGGCGGATGGTTTCGGCAATGCAGTAGTTCCAGGCAGCATACAAGATGGCCGACTCAATGTCGTCCATACGGGCGATGTACGGGTTGGCCTTGGTCTGCTTGCGGAAGATGGGAGCGTCGAGAAGGACGTAGGTGATGTTGTTGACGGTGTAGTAGTAGACCTCAATCTCGTACGGCTGACCCATGACCTGAACGTACATGGGCTCGGCGGCCTGCATGCTGTCAAAGGGATAAGTAACATCACCCACGACCGGAATGACCCAGATGAGGTTCATGTGCTTCAGGGCGGTTCCCATCAGCTGGGCCATCACACCAAGACCACCAATCTTGATCTTGATGCCAAAGTCATCGATGTTGTACTCCATGCTGGCGATCAAAACAGTTCTCTGGCCACCACCACTGCCGAAAGGCACCAGGGCGGCGCTGGGAGGCGGTGGTGGGATAGGGCTCATCTCAACACCGCTCTTACCGAGATTCCGGAAGTCGAGCTTCGACAGGTTGCCCAGCTTGAGTGGGACCCAGCCCTTGGAGCTGAAGCCAGACTTGTTGATCTTGACTTGGTAGAAGCTTTGCATGTAAATCCAGCCTGCAAGCACAGCCAGCAAGACCGGGATGATGGCGAGGAGGATGAAGAGCACGACCTGGATACCAATGTGCCCAGTCGGTACATATTCAAATCTCCACGTGGCATCGTTGTAGACGAGCTTGTAGGCGAGCTGGGGCAGTGGCGGGGCCTCGGTAATGTTGATGACGTTTCTTGCCAAACTGCTAGGGGGAAGACGGTCGACCATGCCGTCGTTATCAATGTCGCCGTAAATGAAGCCGACATCAGGCTGGTTGTCCGGGTTGATGCCCCACACGTTCAGCTGGAACTCGGCCGGCCACTCGTACATGTAGTGCAGTTCCCAAGTGTGATGATGAATCAGGTCCATAGAACCAGGCAAACCAGCATCATAACCCCACTTGTTGTACGGTCCGTGAATTCTGATGTGTGGGACGGAGCGCTCAAAGGTAATGTCGTTGCTGTCGGCGTGCTGAATCATGGCTGACGTTCCCAGGGGCTTGCTGAAATATTGGACTTGCAAATGCTTGCCCTCCCAGGCCTGGAGTTCCGTTCCTTTCCACTCGGGAACGTCAAGCTGCTTCAACGGCTCACTCTGCTTGTAGGGGAGCCATTCGCTCCACTTGGATCCCCAGTCGGTGCTGTAACGCCATTGTGTGGCACCCGCGGCACTGTGGTTGACATACATCTTGTCTCCCTCGACATGCAAGAGAGATCGCGAGTAGTTGGCAGAAAAGGGAAACACGACAGGGTTGTTTGGCTTGCCGAACCGGATCAGAAAGTGGTCAGTGGTGTTGGTGGTCACCCCGTCGACATTGGCAGCAGTCTTGCCCACGGTCATCTTGACGATACCGTCGTCGACCTTGGTGAGCTTTCCGGTAATCTTCCAGGCTGACTCGATCGCCCCAACCCACTCGCTCTTTTTGGATGGAGTAAAGGTTCCGCATGCGTTGTTGTCCCAGGTGATGTCCAGCTTCTGAGGATCGGTCTCGCCCTTGTTGTCAACGGTAAGCACCGCTGTGACGGCGTCCTTGACAGTCTCGCAGTCCATCTCGACGTTGTACTCGAGGCGGATTTCAATGACGCCGCCTTTGCCGGTTGAATCAAGGGAAAAGTCGTGACCGGGCTCAAACTTGGTGATCATGGGTGCCGGTTGGAGCCACTTTTTGGAAGGGACATAAAGCTTGAACCCGTAGGGCGTCATCACGATCTCACTAAGACAGCCAGCGTTCTTGGTGCCACTACCGAATTTGTTCTTGATGGGAGAGTCTTCGAGAGTGAGCTCGGGGCCATCCTCAAACACATCCCTGACCTTGGTCCCGACATCAAAGGGGGAGATGAAAGCACCCTTCTTGAAGGTATCGGGGTTGCTGCAGTCAAACTTATACGTGTGGGTCTTGTTGCGGTTGTTGTAAATCAGCCACACTGGCTCCTCTTCCTCGGGTTGGGTGTCAGAGGTACCGCGGCCAACGCTCCAGATACCGGTTTCTGTGACATTTGTGCTGCCATCCAGGAGGATCATTTCGGTGTCCTTGGCCAACGTCTCGAGGTACCATCCGTGATCGATCGCAGGAAGTGATTCGCGGATAGCAAACATGTGTCTGAAGATGTTGCGCAGGGGGGCAGAAGGATCCCGGTGGTCACGCGCTACACCGTCGTCCTCGCATCCCCGACGTCCCTTGTCAACAGGCCAGCCGATATACTGCGTGACACTGAGCCGGAAGCACCCGTGGGCTTTCCATGCGGGGGAGGGGGCCATCGCCTGACGACCGAAGACGTAGTTGGCGGCTGTACCATCCAGAGCGTATAGGGCTTGCTCTTCGCCGTAGTAGAGAATAGGGGCACCTGGGAGCACGAATGTGATGATAAAGTAGGCCAACAGCTGACGTTCAACGCCCTGGACGACCGCAGGCCAGCGGAACACATCCTGATTGGTAGCACCATAGAGATGGCGGGGGTCAAACTTGCCCGTGTTCGCATTGTAGAAGTCGTTGGTCTTGAGCATTTCGTGCCAGGTCATGACCCAGTCGACCGGCAGATCGAAGCCTGCTTGAAGATGACCGCTGAGGCCGAGGAAGCGCGTCATGGAACGGTAGATGGAGTAGTGAAAAGCGCCGCCGTCGAGAGCGCTGTTTCCGGGTTCGCGAACAAACAGCTCCCTGTTGTTCTTCCAATCCGAGTCCATGTTCATCGCCTTGTTGGGATCCAGATTCTCAGCCGGCCCAGGCTCACGCCCGCGGCCGATATAGATGGCTCCAAGAGTGTTGCCGCTCGTGATTTCGCCAAAGACGGCGAAGTTGGTTTTTCCGATACCTGTGGCACATTTGCGCATGGCAGAACTGAACGACGCTTGGGCGTCCACGGTAACCTGGACGGCTTTGTCGATACGGAACGCATCAATGTCTAAGGCCTTGATGGCCATGCAAGAAAAGTGCTCGACACGGGCGGCCACGGAAGGATGCCAGTCGCGGAGACGATCCTGCACTGAGGCGAACTTGGCCAGCTGACGCTGCCAGTCAGGAAACACACCGAAGGCTTCGATATCACCATACTGATCAAAGTCGCTGTTGTAGCAGCCCTTCAGTCCAGGCGGCTTGATTCGTTTGCCGTCTTCGTACCAGAACTCGGGGTAGTCACAGGTTTCGTTATACTCGTTACTGATACTGAAGTCGGGGTAGACACGGTCGGATTTCCACAAGACCTTGTGCTCCTCTGTTCGGAAGGGCGTCGTCTCGTTGAGGAAGCCCTCGAAGCCGATAAGATCACTCATACTGTCCGGGGTTGACATGTCAGACTTGTGCCCACCCGGGAGCCACTGCAGAAGAAAACTTACGTAGCCATAGTGTTGTCGATAATGACCCACATGCCGCGCTCGTGGATGTCGTGGATGACCTCCTGCCATACACGGATGTGGCCAAAATGCTTATCGAGCATCGTCAAGTCGATGGGCTACCATGCACAGGTCAGTACGACTCCAAGGCAAGACCAGCTTTGCATCACCTACCGAGTAAGAGTCGGCACCCCATGGCAAGTTGATGAAGGGAGAACCAGCAATGTAGATAGCCTAAGGTACCCATCGGTCAGTTATCTTTAGCCTAGGTACTTCCCATCCCTTCCCACACCCGTCCTTTCAGCATACCTTGGCTCCCATGCCGGCAATGTAGTCCAGAGAATCCCTGAGTCCTTCAAGATCTCCTCCAAACCGGAGCTGTGTGCTCATCATGTCGGTCTCGTAGAGGGTACCGTTTATGTCGTCATTTGTGGGATCGCCATTCACCCAGCGATCTAAAAAGAGTGTGTACACCGGCATCCGCCAGTTTTCTGGGGACTCGGCGTACGAGTAGTTGTCTGGTCGTAAGTTGACATCGTAGCTGTATTCGAGAGGTGTTTTGGCTAAGCGGTTAGTGTTGAGGTTCCAGTTCTCTTCGTCCTTGTCGTATCGAAGGCCGTAAACGAATGTGGTGGCCGTAAGGAGGGTGAGGAGAAGGGTATTCGAAAAGAACGGAGCGCGAATCATGGTAACTGTCGCTCGCCTCTCATTGGGAGCGACAGTAAGGTTTGGAAACGAGAGACAATGCCAGATAAAAAAAAACAAGGACAAGACAAAATGCAGCAGTACACACTTTCGAAAACACAACAACACAAAGAAGGACGATGATGGCAATCACCAACAGTTTAGGAAGGGAAAAAGATGCGCGCGATCCAACCCCCCCGGACGAGACACGTTCGACAGGCC
This sequence comes from Apiosordaria backusii, assembly GCA_030549205.1. NCBI lineage: Eukaryota > Fungi > Ascomycota > Sordariomycetes > Sordariales > Lasiosphaeriaceae > Apiosordaria > Apiosordaria backusii. The sequence continues at coordinate 195,252 of JAUKTV010000020.1, forward strand.
AGCCAGCCCTAGCTGTGAACTCCACGACGAAGCCCCATCCGGTCTGCCAGAGAGGCGGGAAAAGGGGGCATGGAAACCCGTGGTCAGACCTTCGATGTGGACCTCTGGAGACTGGGCGTGGGAGCATCACAGCTGGCACACCTCCCCATGCTCGCTCTACCCCTACCCTTGCGGAACAATACCGGCACGCAGACAGTCGGAGCCGCTTCGAGACCACTCGGCCGATCACTTGCCCCAATCGATACGAACATCCTTTCGGCATGCTCGCCCGTTCGCTCATCAGCTTTTCGGTGCTCTCCGCAACAAATAAAAGAGCCTCCTTTTCCCAGTTCATCTCTCGACGACCTGACATCATTTCGCGGACCCTCGGCCATCTCCCAAGAAGGGCCGTCGAGGAGGATGTACTGTACCTAGGAATTGCGAGCATGGCCCGGCGAGATGAACACGCCCCTTCCCCGTGAAGACAAAACAAAACAAAAGTTCTCAGCATCAGGAACCTGGAAGACAGGAGGCTGGCACTGTGTCATGATGCCCAGCCTTGGAAACAAGCAACACTGGCTGTCTTTCCCAATTTTGCTTGTCAGTGCGACGCTGGGTGGTTGCCCCTTTTCTTGGAGAGCCGATAAGGCGTGTGGATTGGAAGCTTGAGAGGCTTGTCGGCGTGAATGGTGCAAAACCTGCGTCGGCAGGGTGGAGAGGCCATGGGTGGTTGTCGCCTCCATGATCCATCGCACTGTGACCAAGGCCCTGGCAGCTTGATTCGATACGAGCATGTGCGAGCAGGGATTTGAGGACGAGGTACCGCGGCAGATTCGAATCGACCCGCTCGATCGGCTTTGGAAGCGGAAGAAGAAGTCCTTGGGTGCTTGTCGTGCCTTGCCATGGCCTTCATCGACTGCCCAGCACAAAGACAAGAGAGCTCCCTGCTCGCGTCCCGCACCACTGGGACTGGGTTGGCGGAACAGGTCGAGGGGAAGAGACGGCGATGATCTCTGTGTTGCTGTGACAGAAGGATGGAAGAAGCGACCAAGTTTAGGCTGTTCCCCATCCGGATGGAGCTTGTGGGTTAGTGCCCTTCGTGTTTCTGATGGTGCTCCTTTTCTGGAGTTTTTTTTGTTTCGGTCGACGGCTTCTAGTTCCTGAACGAGTGAGGTGGTCCTGGAGGAGCCCCACAGACAGGGTGCCCTTCGCTTGCCTCGCCAATGTTCCGTCATTCGATGCCAAGCTGCGGTGCAGTGCTGACATGGAAAGGCTTGGCACACGGCAGGATCAGTAACCGTCTTCAACGCCTCACGAGCTTATCCTAACATCAGCAGCCGGTGGAAGGGCAAGAAGAACAATGAGAGCATGTCTCAAAACCTAATGAAATCTGGATGGCATCGGATGGCAGCGGTAAGGCATTGCAACACTGCCACCGGCAGAACCGTTACATGAGAAAAACAGAAACGCCCTAATTTTACACCAAGGAAAAGCCTGCAGTCCAAAGCGGAGCCTCGACGGGGTCAACATTCGACTGACACGAGTCGGCGACACAGGGGATCCCTACTGGTCCTCCACACCTCACAGGGACACACAGTGCCCAGCTTTCTCTTGGACTGTCTTGGCTGGTGGACTCATCTCGTCCTGTTGCAAGGACACCCCCCCAATGGCAACCACGCCCGGTGTCTCCGGGGGGGCTCCCGACACGCCCAGCACAGTGGTGTCGGGGTCGAAAGCGTGTCCGTAGCGTCCTATCAAACGCGGTGCCCCCCCGGGGCCCCCTTTTCCCCAGAGTCTGTCCAACCTGACGGCGGCATCTTTGATACCTCCAACGGTCGTTTATTCCCTACATTCGCTTTATACATACACATTCCCAAAAACGCCATCTTAGGCGTATTCACACTCGCTTTTTGCCCTTGGGCCCTAATGTGTTAGGAGGAGAAGCAGAAGACGAAGAAGAAAGGGGCATCTGACCCGAGTCACTCGCTAAACAAAACAACAAGGAAGGAGGAATTCCACAAAAAAGCAAAAAAGAAAGATACTGGGCCGAAGAGACCGGTGCATCCGAGGCAGTTTTTCATTGTCCGTCTTACAAGTATCGTCGCTTGCCTATTTTGGGTTGTTCTTCGCCTCAGCTTGACAGGAACACATCAACATGCGAGCTTCACTTTTCAGCCTGGCCGGCGTCGCCAGTCTGGCCTTCTCTGGCCTCGGTCTTGCTGCCGATATTGAGGAATGGAAGACACGATCCGTCTACCAGGTCATGATTGACCGCTACGCGCGTACCGATGGCTCGATCGACCACGAGTGCCAGGCTCATGAGTTCTGCGGCGGCACATGGAGAGGCTTGATGAACAAACTCGACTACATTCAAGGTAACGTCGCTCTCTCTTCTGTGCCCTAATGCCATACCAACATCAAGCGTAGACATGGGCTTCACAGCCATCCAAATCAGCCCCCTCAACAAGAACATGGAAGAGCAGACCTCCGCCGGTGACGCCTACCACGGATACTGGACCACAGACCTCTACGCCCTCAACGACAAGTTTGGCACCGAGAAGGACTTCAAGGATCTTGTGGCCGAGCTCAAGAAGCGCGACATCTACCTCATGGCCGATGTTGTGGTGAACCACATGGCGCAAAAGTTCGACAACAAGCCTCCGCCCAAGGTTGACTTCTCCAAGTTCAACCCCTTCAATGACGAGAAATACTTCCACCCGTACTGCAACGTGACCGAACAGGGCTGGCTGAACGCCACCGAATACCAAGACTGCTGGCTCTACCCCTATGGCGTTGCTCTTGCTGATCTCGACACGCGCAACCCTTTTGTTATCAAGGAGATGAACAGCTGGATCAAGGGCCTTGTCAGCAACTATTCCATCGACGGTCTCCGTATCGACGCTGCCAAGCACGTCAACGACGAGTTCCTGCCTGAATTTGTCAAGTCCTCTGGCGTGTTTGCCTGGGGTGAGGTTCTGACTGGTGAACCCGAGGATTTCTGCCGTTACCAGACTCTCAATCTGTTGCCCGGTATGCCCAACTATCTCGACTACTACAAGCTCATCAGCTCTTTCAACGGCGGTAGTTTCGAAGATCTCGCCAGAATCAAGAAGGAGGCTATCAACACGTGCAACGACACATTTGCTCTGGGCACCTTCGTCGAGAACCACGACATGCCTCGTTTCGCCAACAAGAACAGCGATATGGCCATCGCCAAGAACGCCATGACCTACGTTATCCTCAACGACGGCGTTCCCACCGTCTACCAGGGCCAGGAGCAGCACTTCGACGGCTTCGAGACCCCCCACAACCGCGAGCCTCTCTGGCAGTCCGGCTATGACAAGGAGTCGCCTCTTTACAAGCTCACCTCGACGTTGAACAAGGTTCGCAACAACGCCATCAAGCTCGACAAGGAGTATGTCAACACCGCCTCCGAGATCCTCTGGGCCGACAACAACCACTTCTGCACAAAGAAGGGCTCGTACGGCAGCCAGATTGTCTACTGCATCAACAACCAGAGCTCCAAGGGCCCCAAGTACGAGCTCAGCGTCGGCGGCTTCCAGGGCGAGGAGCAGGTGGTTGAGGTTCTCAGCTGCAAATCCAACAAGGCTGGTATCACTGGCAATGTCACCATGTACATGAACAACGGCAGCCCCAAGGTCTATGTTCCCGCCGGTGCGCTCAAGGGCACCGGTATCTGTGGAGAGACGACCGAGGACAGCTACGAGGCCGACAGTGGCGCCGGTGTGGCTGGCGCGGCCACTGGGCTGTTGACTGCTGCCATCTTTGGATGGACTGTCATGTTCCTTGCCTAAAGAGTGTATCTTGAAGCAAGCACGGTGAGGTGGGAAAGAGGCTTTGGCGTCGTTCATTGTAAATATAGTTGTTAGATGTATACCCCTCGGATATGGAGTTTTTGTATGTCGCACCTAATCCCGAGTACATACCTACCTATATACCGGTTTAATACCTAAGTTCTAATATGCTCTTTGTCATTTCATCGATGATATGCCCGTCTCAGATACCTTATGTTTTGCCTTCTCAACAGACATTTGTGGGCCCAGGGTTTCACAGACTAGACCTGAATGCAAAGAACTTTGGTCTGGCACACATCAAGTACGGCAAGGTACGGTAGGTAATACCAAGATTCTCCGCCACAAAAATGCAACCACAGTTCCTACAACTTGGCTCGTTAGGTCTGTCTGTTGGCCAAAGAGTGTGTCAAAACGTCTACCGAATGCGTCTGCGAGAGGGGGCCAACTCGGACCTTCTAGTAGCCACCGATTGGATTTGGCTGTTGTTGACTTGGGGTTGGGGTTACACAGCATAACGAACCGAGAAAATATTTGAGCGCGAATGAGGGGGTTAGACAGATGTTGGTACACCGCAGATACCGCAAGAGACTTTTCAGATTGGTTCGGGCTGGATAGCAGAGCATATTATCAGCATCGTCCGAACTTGGGGACTCATTTCTCTGAGAAAGGCCTCCTTTGTTCACGTCCTGCGCAGGATAAGCTGACTGCGACGGATACAATGAGCCAATTCGCTCCAAGGGCATACCCGAGTCCTCGCATTGCATTCAATAGTAATACAAGCCCAGCCGCTAGTCTTGGTTTCACAGGCGCGTTGGTCGTACGAGATTATATCATGATATGTGCCCGTCGTTTGGGGCGAGAAAAGAGTCTAGGACCGAGCTTCCAACAAAGAAGCCAAGAGATACCCAAGAGAGGCAGCAAAGAGGCGTTGGTTATGCATAAATAAAAGATGCCGTGCAACGGTTGAGCCCAATGGAGAAGGTAAACCAGAGCCAACAGCAGTACGCATGTCAGCTTCCAAGCCGGCATTCTCAAATCAGATGGAGAAGAACCGTCTTCCCCATGGCTTGGCATGAAACAAACTCCCGGTACGTCCAATCTCCAAATCTGACAACCAGAAAAAGAGATTGACGAGCAACAGGGGCTTACCTTTTGCCGTTCATATACCGGATCGGCATGGGTTGGAACCTCCATTGAATATTTCATGTTAGGTCCAGATATTTGCGCGAATGTGTCTGTCCCTGCAAAAGTAGGTATGTCAACGAGGTGGATTGGTGTAATTGTACAAACTATGGCTTCTTCCAACAGCTACTGGCCACAACTTAATGCTGACACGGTGAGAGCCATGGCGTTAATACATGTGTTTGTCTTTTGTCGTCTCGCCGCCACTACCACTACAGACCAACCAACTTGATTGGTACCTAGGTAGTACATCCAAAATAATGACGGCAGGCAAACAAATGAGGAGAAGTTGGGGAACTTTTGATCATAGGTAATCAATTTCAATCAGCAAATCCTATACAACCAACATGGATGGGTGTGTATTGTCCAGTCCCTGGGACATGGATCGTGCAGATGAGGGATGTACCGGCTAGACTCCTCCCGCGGTACGGTGTGTGTGTGCCAGTGCTGTTTCGTGCCATTGCAGGTTACCATCTTCCGAATGAAGATCTTACAACGTCGCCACGGCAGCTATCACTATCTTCCTTCGGGACGGTAGCAGTATCTCGAGTATCAATGCAACCACTCGTCCATTTTCCGTCCGAGTTGACTTTGAACCATTGGTGCTCCCAACCTCTAGGTCGTCCGGCTGGTTGGTCTGTGGTGCAGAAGGAATGTATCTTGCATGTTCATTCACGTGGTCGTCGATCCTCTCTCGGCCGAAAATCGCATATAATAGGTACCGTCCATACTCCCACTTCCCACGGCTGATGTGACCTACCTGCCCACCTCATTCTGTATGTCCAGTGTCAAGACATACCGTGGTTGATGTCTGTTCCAGCAATCTGGTAACCTGACATATCCTCTTCTGAACACGACACACGACACACGACACACCTCCCCCAAAATGGCCATCACCATCCGCCACGACCCCCACAGCCACGCCCACGAGGAATCCATCCCCGGCACCGTCAACCTCTCGGCCAAAGAAGGCGAAGAAACCCACTACGGCCAAGCCCTCTTCCCCGTCCCCTCCGCCGACCCCAACGACCCCTTACAATGGACCAAGCTCAAGAAACACATGATCATGTTCTGCGCCTGCGCGTTTTCCTTCCTTGGGATCTCCGCCTTGCTCGGCCCGGCGGTGTACATCGGGCTTTGGTCCGTCCAGTTCAAGGTCGATCCCAACACCGCTGCCGGGTTGGTCAACTACCCCAACCTTATCTTTGGGTTTGGGAGCGTGATATTGGTCCCGCTGTACAAGCGGTACGGCAGACGGCCGGTGATGTTGCTCAGTTTGCTGGCGTATATAGCGGGGATTGTCGGGGCGAGTCAGGCGACCACGTATGGAGGTTTGATGGGGGCGAGGATAGTGCACGCGTTTGGGAGCGGGGTTTGCGAGGCGCTGCCGGTGCAGTTGGTCAATGATATCTTTTTCTTGCATGAGAGGGGGAAGAAATTGGGCTGGTATACGGTTGCGCTGTGTCTGGGGGCGACGGGGCCGATGTTTTGCGGGTTTATGCTTGCGGCGGGGTATTCGTGGAATTTGTTCTTTTATGTCGAGTTGGCATTCGCGGTTGCGCTGTTTGGTTTGTGTTTCTTCTTTGTGGAAGAGTCGTTGTATTTCAGGGCTCCTGCTGCTCCTTCTGGTGGGTCGTCAAGCGGGAGCAACCTCGAGGTGGTCGCCTCCTCTACAACAGCAGCGGAGGGTGATGAGAAGCAGCGGCAACCCGCTTCTCCAGAGCTTCCGGATGGTTCTGTCCTTGCTACTCGCAAGTCTTGGAGGCAGCAGCTCAAGATCTTCCCAGACAAGTTCGATTATACTTGCGATTTTTGGACCATGCCTCTGAGGGCATTTACCCACCTTCTGGTTCCCTCCACTTTCTGGGTCATCACCACCTACGGCATTTTTATCGGATTATGTGGTTTTTCCTTCAACTTTGTTTTTCCTCTCAAGATTGTCCAGCCGCCGTACAACTGGCCTGAGACGAATTCCGGCCTAAGCGCCATCGCGACTTTCATTGGGTTCGGCCTCGCGTTACCTCTTCTCCCAGCATCAGATATGCTAGCAGCCAAACTCACAAGAAGAAATGGAGGTATAAGAGAAGCTGAAATGAGACTCGGCGTTCTCATTCCTGCTGCGTTTGCCGCTCCCGCAGGCCAGGTTCTCTTTGGCATGGCCGCAGAGAAGAACCTCCATTGGATTTGCTACTTCATTGCTATTGGAGTAACCCAATGGGCTGGGTACTTTTTCTTTACACTGACTTTGGCTTATGCGGTTGATTCCTACAATGCCAACTTGAGCGAGATGCTCATCATCATGAACTTGGGCAAGCAGGCAATCAGCTTTGGTTTCAGTGGCGAGCTCTTGAACTGGATCCTCAAGCATGGCTATGTCACAATTGTTGTGGCAGCCTTTGTCCCCATCTTGGTGCTGAACAACATGATGGTCTTTGTTTTCATGATATGGGGAAAAAGAATCAGGATTATGATGGCAAAAAGCTGGTTGGCGAGGTTTCATGGGAAGAGCTTGGTCCAGGGAGAGGGCCATTAGGTAACCTGGAATGGAGCGTGTGTAGGTGGATACCCCTTCTGGGATACAGATCATCTTCTACTCAGATACCTACCGACCTGACCTAATTTATAGCTTGTTACCGAGATCAAAAATGAGTTAGCATTGCGTCATCACGTACCTAGCTTAGCATCATGCAATAAGGTACCCCAGCTTACCCGCCTTGTGCACAATGTAACCGGCTCATCTGCCACAACCCCTTTACCCCTTATACCCCTTGGTATGTTTACTTCAAGTTTGTTTACTTTGTCCAGCAACATCTATCTTTGCCATTGAATTTCCTTTTGTTCTTTTGATTGATGAAAACAAACTGGATTGCTATTTGGCCTATTGGCGTGCAGTCAATTGACCAGCTGGTGGATAACAACTTGAACGATGGCGCCCTTTGCCAGACACGATGAAACCTCTCACCGAAAAAGTTCGTACAACCGGCTGGGCGGGAAGGCAACGCGAAGCACGAGACACTAACAGGTAAAGCTAACGAGTCTGACCGGAGCCCTTGATAAGACTGAAGACAACACATTTCGCGAGCAAGGCTTTTCTCTCGGACTGGAATTCGCCCGGCTGACCACCTCGGACTCCAGCAATGACGAGTCTTCCAGCGCCTTTGGCAAAACATCGAACTATACCTTTCGAAGCAAGCCCATTACCAATCGTAACACACACAAACAAGCCGACTGAAAGCGCCTTATCACAACAACAGGATGGAGTTTTGCTTTTTTCGCAATACTCTGTTGTTGACAAATCAACGACCTGCCCAAACAGGAAAGGGGGGTTGCTCCACTAGCATGGGGGCCAAGATACAGATAACGACAATGTGTTCCAAGCGAACTTCCCCAGTATATGCAGATATCTACTAGACCCGATAGATACTGCAACTGTACAGCCCAAAAGCAGCTCTCGGATCCTTCGGTACGGTGGTGAAGAGGGTTTGGGGCACAAGGTCTGACAAGGATCTAATCCATCCACGGTGCTAACCGCCCCTCCATCTTCTCCCAACGTGCTCAATCAGGGCAGTACACACCAGGATAGGTATTCACCTTCTTCGCGGGGGAGAGGCACGACTTGTCAAGGATTGGACAGAACGGGCTTTCGTTGAATAGGCATCCATCCCGCAGCCATTCTCGACAGGGGATTGTTTATCAATGGAGCAAGTGATCCGATTATGTGTGTGTGGACACCGTGAAGACTCCGAGGCTTCACCTCTCCGAGCTCGGGATGGTCAACCGGGCGCCGCCATGTCGAGGACACGCCACCATATAAGCCTCAGGGCCCCAGATTCTGTTGAAGATTCTTCTGGCTAGACGGTCACGCTCTTCTTCAAAGTCCTCTCCTCACAATGGTCGGTTTCACGTCTTTCCTCCTCCTCGGGGGTGCTGCTGCTGCTTCAGTCAACCTCGGCGGCCACCCAGTCAAACTTGAGACTCGCCACGCCCTGACATCCCGCCTTGGCAACGTTCATCTGTCCGTTGAGAGAGACATTGCAGGCCCTGTCACGGTTTCCTACGGTTCTTGCTCATCTCTCTCTGCCCGAGATGCCCACCATATTGTGGGCGAGGTCCACGGCAAGAGACAAGAGACACGCCTCGTGTGGAAGCTCCCTGAAAGGTCTGAATCGGTAGGATGTCTCTCGGCATGGAACTCCGCTGGGCAGCTTCTTGGGAGAAGCGAGCCCCAGGTTCTCGAGAACCGTCACGCGAAAAGAGCAGAGAAGCGGGCTGGTCAGCCAACCTTCTTTTTCGCCCCCTTGAAAGAGAAAGTCTGACTAACACTGAGTTCACAGCCATCACCATGACCAACGCTACGGGCATTGAGACCCTTGGTCCCTGGTTTGAGGGCGTGAAGCTCCTCCAAGACCAGCAGCCAGGTCCGATTGATGTCAAAGCGGCCAAGGCGAAAGAGGTCGCCATTGTGGGAGCAGGCATGTCTGGGTTGATGAGTTACCTCGTTTTAACCCAGGCAAGACTGAAGAACGTCAAGATTATCGAGGCCGGCAACCGTCTCGGTGGAAGAGTTCACACCGAGTACCTTCGGGGCAAGGCTTTCGACTATTCCTACCAGGAGATGGGTCCTATGCGGTTTCCCTGGACATACAACGACCCAGGAACCAATACCACCCTTACCATCAGCGACTCGCAGATTGTCTTCCAGCTCGCGGAGGAAATGAACAAACTGAACAAGAACAGCAAGAACCTCACGGTGAGCTTTCAGCAATGGATTCAGAGCTCGCCAAACGGATTGGTCTACAGGAACGGTTTCAAGCTTCCAACAGGATTGCCACCAACATCGGCCGAAATTGCGGCCGGTCCATCACTGGGCGGCCCTTCTCTACCCCGGGATAACTCCACCATTGCTTTGGCGGCAGCTTTGAACGAATACCTGCCCCCCGGAAGTGTGTACGCTGATGTGGCCAACAACATGTTCAAGGCTCACAAAGACTGGATCGAGAATGGTCTCAAGGGCTTGGGAGGCGATACCTGGTCCGAGTTTGCCTTTTTGACGCACCATCTTGGGGGAAGTCTGAACGACACAGATGTTATTGGAGGAAGTGACCACAGTTACTGGTCCAGCATCTACAACGGCGCTTACTTCCAAGCTGCCACTTGGCGAACCATCGACGGAGGTCTCAACCGTCTCCCCTTGGCTTTCCATCCCTTGGTCAACAAGGACACCACCATGAACCGTGCCGTTGAGCGCGTCGCCTTCTCTACCGACACCAAGACTGGATCTAAGAAGGTCCAGTTGTCCTACCGCGACAGCAACCCCCACAGCGGGAAGAAGTCCAAGCTCTCCACATCCACCTACGACTACGCCATCATCTCGGCCCCCTTCTCCGTCGTCCGCTCGTGGAGAATGCCCTTGCTCCCCGCCACCATCTCCAACGCCATCCGCAAGCTCGAGTACGCCAACGCCTGCAAAGTCGCCCTCGAGTACAAGACTCGCTTCTGGGAGAAGTACGCCAACCCCATCATCGGCAGCTGCTCCACCTCCACCGATATCCCCGGCATCGGGTCAGTCTGCTACCCATCCTACAACATCAACGGGACCGGCCCGGCCACGATTCTGGCGAGCTATGACACAGGCGCGCTGCTCGAGTCGCTCTCAGAGGAAGACCACGTGCAGTATGTGTTGGACGCCATGACCGAGATTCACGGGGAAGAGACGAGAAAGCTGTACACCGGTCGGTATAACAGGAGGTGCTGGAACCAGGATGAGCTCACGAGGGGCGGGTGGGCGAACCCGAGTATTGGGCAGCATCAGCTGTATATCCCCGAGTATTTCAAGACTTATGATGGGGTATGTGATTTGCATTTTCTTTGTTGCGGAGAAAGCTAGAGATGGAAGGCTAACGCATGGAATCAGTTGATCTTTGTTGGTGAGCATACCAGCTATACACATGCTTGGATTGCCTCGGCTTTGGAGAGCGGTATCAGAGGCGCTGTTCAGCTTCTTTTGGGTGAGCTTCCGCCTGATATTTCTGATAGCATCCTGAGGAGGCCACTAACCAATTTTTGGCAGAGCTTGGGTTGGTTGATGAGGCCAAGGAGGCTGTTGACAAATGGATGGCGAGGTGGATCGATATCTGAGCCCAGGTTTGGGAACAAGTGTTATGACTCGAAGTAATGCATAATGAAAACCACGCACATAAACGGTGCCAAGATACGAGATTCTGATACCTACGGTTCATGTTGAATCGAATGAGCCGTTTAGAGCCGTTGCCCACCTACGGTAGTGTCGAAACTGATAGGAACCTGATAGTGAGTGCCCCTGAAACCCTTGAGCTGCCCCCTTTTCAAATCGGCCCGTTTTCCCGCCTATCTCGTGGCCGTACAACCTAGGAGCGGTGATCTAGAGACTTAGATGATGGAGTCCTTGCCTAATGAGCTCCAGGACAATGCAGTGTCATCTCTATTACCAGAGAACTCTTCACCCACGATATTTGTGCCCAAATCCTAGTACGTAAGGTAGCGAGTGCCTCTGCAAATAATGCATTGTTACTTAGATACGAATATTTGAACAAACAAACCAAAAAAAAAAAAGCCAATACAAATGAGATCTATCCAAATCCGCACCCCCCTCTTTCTGCATTTCCCCCTTGAGCCTCCACTTTCCGAGTCCCACCTCTACTACTACTACTTCCTCCCCAAGAAACCCTTCCCCCAAGCCTCCTCCAACATCTCCTTGGCCTTCATAGGCTTCACCTCCGGGAACTTCTCATTCAAGAATCCCTGCCCCTGTCCTTCCGGCTTAAGCTCAAACACCCCTTCCTCAAACCAAGCCCCAAAAGCCGACGTCATGCCCTGCAACACCTCCTTCGGCAAATACTTGTACAACGCCACCTGGCCCGGCAACTCGGTCGCCTCTCCCTTCCTCATATTCTCCACCGAATCATACTTGACATCAAACTTGACTCCCTTAGCCTCTTCCGCGAGCTTTAGGAACTGGTTCCAAGTCAATCTGTCCCCGTAAATAAACGTTTCCTTCTCCCATTTCGGTAAATCCAAACTGGCCGCCACGAATTTGGCAACATCCAAAGTGTGAGTAAAGTGCGCGTATGTTTCCCCTGATCCCGGGATGGCGGCAGAGTTGTTGGGGATATCCAGCCAGGAGATCAAAGGTGTACGAGCGAGGTAGGATTTGACTCGCGGGATTCCCCAGTAGTCCATGAAAAAGCCGTTATGGAAGACTGTGTATTCGAGTGAAGTTGTTTGTTGAAGGAGAGAGAAGGCGGCGAGTTTGTGGGGGACGGAGGGGATGAGGCCTTGTTGACTGGATATTACAGTGTTAGGGGTTGGAGGAGGGGAAGAGGGGCGAAAAAGGGGGGATGGCTTACGCTTCGGTTACGGGAACTCCCCACTCGCTTGAGATGAGACGTTTGGTGACTTTGGAGAGGTCGGCGGCGTGGATGAGTTCGAATTCATTGGGGACGGTTTCGCTGTGCATGGATATGCTGGAGACTACGGTGTCGATTTGGTTGTCTTCGAGGACTTTAACGATGGCTGGGATGGATGAGTAGTCGACCGGGATGATGGGGGCTCCGATCTCTTTCTCGAGGGCTGGGTTGGGCTGGTTGTTGTTAGCTGGAGGTGTTTGCGAGAGGGCTAGAGGAAGGTATTACACTGCGAGAAAGAACCTTGACTTGATGCTTTCCGGTTGCGAGGATGGCTTCAACAATGGCACGGCCAACATTGCCGGTGCCACCTGCGACTGCGACGATTGCCATTTTTGGTAGTTGTAGTTGTTGTTGTTGTTCAAGTTGTTGTTGTTGTTGTTGGTGTTGGTGTTAGTGGGGGTATTGATGTTGGGGTTGATGAAAGATGTGTGACTGGTGTGTCTGATGTGTTGCTGCTGAACGAGAGGGAGGACTTCTTGGAGTCATCCATCGTCTTTATACTTATTGTTGTCGGTGAATATTTACGGTCATTCCTGCGTCCTGGTCTACATCATGGCTAACAAGACGGCCAGCTCGCTGACTAACACTAACCGAAAGGGGACGGGAAGCTTCTTGCTCGGAATCAATTTGCATCCGGCATCAATATTTGCATCCGGTGCTTACGAGGCAGACGACGGCATACCCAATGTCGTTTGTCAGTTGAAACCTCATAAGCATCTGAGCCTGTACCTATACCGGGGATTGTGCGCCTTGCCTGACACGTGCCTTTTGGAGAGGTGCAAGCATCATCAATGGAAGGGGCCACCACCACCTCGAAGCGGTCACGGCCACGTATTTTCCAAGCATGCACGCGGTGCCGGGCTGGAAAGATACGCTGCGACGCTCGAACGCCAACATGCACACCATGCGGCGATCGAGACCATGATTGCATCTATCCTGAGGCTCGAAGGATGCGTGGACCTGGAAAGAGGTAGGCCTATGCGCTGTGGGTGACTAACATCACACCGGACTGACTGCCACCCCTGTATTACTAGCAAACAACGGTTCGAAGCCCTCGAGGGACGCCTGGCCGCCATGGAGTTCAGGTTACAACAACCGGAGGCAGGCACACCACACACATCTCCCGAGACAGCACCACGGTCCGATAAAAGCACCCCGCCCCCTCCCGCAGCAACGGGTATGCTTCCCTCTTTCCACCGGATTTCGAACCGCTTCGCACGCTGGCAACAAGAAGCACCCACCAAGCCACTGAAAAGACTCGTGCTTTCTCCCTTGACGCCAGAGATTTCCGAGCTTTGGCTAGTTGAGGAATCCCTTGAGGATTGCTGTGCAGAGCTTCCATTCTTCCAGATACCTTGGTTCCTCGACCGTCTCAAACGCCCCGATGCCATTACCTCACCAGATGCCTGGTGGCAGGGTCTCCTGCACGCTACCATTGCCAACGGAGTACTTTTCAAAATCCACACCAGTTCCTTTCGCGAAGTAGCCCCCTATGCGTGGGCCTTCCTCAAAAAGGCTTATGCCGTCTTGCCTGAGCTCATCATCCACGGTGATAATCTTGCCGCAGCACAAGCCGTCATGTCCATGGCTCTCTTCATGCGACAGTCAGGAGATACAAGAACAACGTCACGGCTGTTATCAATAGCGGTCAGGATGTATCAATCGGCTACGATACGGCTCGAAGCCGGAGAAAAGAACGCCCTATCTTCGACCGAGCAAGAGAATCGTAGTCGATTCTTCTGGGCCACCTTCATCCTCGACGTCGAGACATCCCTCAGCACCGGACTCCCACCTACATGTCCCGAATACGCAGCCCTCAGCGCCCCAGCTCCCCCATCTGCCTCTGACCAACACTCCATTATCTTCAACCTCGGCGCCTCCCTCTCCCAAATCCAGCACCGCATAACAACCCACCTCCTTACCAACCGTCAATCCGATCTTCATCCCCTCACAGCCGAACTCGAAACCTGGCGTCTCCGAATCCCACCCCACCTCCGTCCAGACCTACACCATCCCCCTCCCACCACCTGCGAATCCCATCCCCTCGCCACCCTCCACCTCTCCTACTTCTCAACCCTCTGCAAACTCTCCTGGACCGTAATCCAGCACCTCACCTCCCTCTCCCAACCCTCCGACTCGCAGAAGTCACTCGCCCGCTCCTCCGCACGCAGCATCCTCTCCCTCTCTATATCCCTTCCGCTCAACACCCCCTTCACCCACCTCTACACCATCCTTTCTCACCCCCTATCCGCTTGCATAGTCCTCCTAGCCGTAATCTGCAAGGAACCAGCCCACCCGGAGGCACCATCCGACACCTCCTTGCTCTCCCAATTTATCCAATTTCTTTCCTGTCTCATCTCAGAAGGCTGCGATCTGCACAAACTCCGAGACGGGATCTCCAGGTTCGAACAGGTAGCTAAAGACGCCGTGGAGGCAGCTTTGGGATCAAACATGCCTGTTAATCCTGCTTTGTGGCCTCTGAGTTTGGCTTCTGGGCAGACGGGGAAGGTGAGTTCTCGAACTTTAGAACTACGTATCTAGGGGGTGTTTGTTAATAACGATAGGCAATCGCCACACTCCTTACCTGCGAGGCGTACCAGCCCATGTATCTCGCTCAGAGTTTCTTAGGGAACATGCCGAATCGTGACACGGAAAATGCAAAGAGATTTGCAGAGATACTAGGTCTACAATGGGCAGATAATAATGGGTATGGAGCGTTTGTGCCTGAGTCTTTGATGCCAGCGACTTATGGGTTCGTGTTTGGAAATGGGTAGCAGCCTTCCAGAAAAAGTCAACATAGTCTGAAAGAAGATCAAGAAGGCATCAAAACACGTAACAGAGGTAACATTAAACAAGATGTATTACAATTAACTAGGTAGCTACACAAGTAAACGAAGGGTATTCATCAACGCATCCAGACATCAGACCTGGAATGATGATGCGGACCATCCAAGTCAAACAGAGTCTTGACATTGGAAAAGGTTTCGTTGACCCACTCCAGTTCGTGAAACGTTTTGCGCGTCTTTCCTATCATGTGTTCGTCTGTACATAGGTAATCTCTACAACTGTGTGACCGCCAATTCCTGCAAAAGACAGGGACTCTGCTCTGGTGGCGCCTTGGGGGTTGCACCCTGAATACCTAAGTAAGGGCGCCCCCTGGTCTGTGCGCCCCTGGTTCTCTTCCCTGTCAGTGGAACCTGGAAGATTGAAAATATGTGCCCGCCCCCCCCCCACCTGCCCCTCTATTGACTCATTGCCCCTCCATCCTCCATGCGACCCGTTTGCGAATTTGCTCGCTTCATCACATCACAACAACGAGCCCTACAAACACCAGCATCATGGAGGAGTCAACTGCCCCAACGTCCAAAAAGGGCGCCAAGAAGGCCGAGGCCAAGGCAAAGAAAGAGGCCTTGAAAGCCCAGCGCGCGGCAGAACTCGCTGCCGCCGCCGCCAATGTCACCCTCGAGGACGACCCCGCTGCAGAAAGCTATGGCGACAGACGATCCGCCACATCACTACTCTTCAGTCATGCTGCCGAGGAAGTTGAGATTCGTTCCCTCAACGAATCCCACATCGGCAAGACCGTCATCGTACGTGCATGGCTCCAAAACTCCCGCGTCCAAAGCGCCAAGATGGGCTTTCTCGAGCTTCGCAAGAGCGGCAATTGGAGTATCCAGGGCATCGTCATGGCCTCCGAGGAGGAACCCATTGTCAGTCGGCGCATGGTCAAATGGGTCATGGGTATCAACCCTGAGAGCTTCGTAGCCGTCGAAGCCAAGGTGAAGCAACCTCTAGAGCCGATCAAGAGCTGCCGAGTCGAGGGACTCGAGCTTCACATCACCAAGTGCTATTTGCTTGCATCAGCGCCATCCATGCTTGGGATGACGTTGGCTGTTGCGAACCAGCCAATTGTCAATTTCAGCGACGACAAGGCCCCGGTTGGTGATGTTCAGGCGGACAAAACTACAGTTCCTGCTGCGAGCATGCTCACTCATCTCGACAACATCGCCATGCACAAGCGCAGTCCTGTGCAACAGGCTATAGCGGTATGGTTATCCCTGACGGTGCATCATGGTCTGGATGCTCACTGACTTCCGTGAAGGATATCCGTATCGAAGTGAAGAGGCTCTTCCGCTCTTATCTTGAGGACCGCGGATTCAAGGAGTTTGAACCGCCCTGTCTCATCGGCGCAGCGTCCGAAGGCGGCGGAAATGTTTTTCGACTCCCATATTTCGGCGAGGAGGCCTTTCTCGCCCAGTCGCCCCAGTTCTACAAGCAGTTCGAAATTGCAGGAGGCAGGGAGCGTGTCTTCAGCATCGGCCCTGTCTTCAGGGCCGAGAATTCGAACACGGCGAGGCACATGACTGAGTTCACGGGGCTCGATATCGAGATGGAAATCAAGGAGTCTTACACCGAAGTCCGCGACATTCTCGAAGGCGTGTTGTTATATATCTTTCGTGGAATCCAAGGTCAGTTTTGTCCATCCACGGGCTCCTTCTATTCCGAGACGGCACGCTTGTCCTAACCTGATTCCTCTGATACAGAGCGGTGTGCCGACGCGATTGCGGCGGTCCAATCCGTCTACCCTTCGGAACCTTTCCTCCTCCCCGAGCCAGGCAAGGAAGTCCGTTTGACCTTCGCAGAGGCACAAAAGCTTTTACGAGAAGAAGGACCCCCAGAGTTCGCCAATGTGCGTGACGACGAGGACATGAGCACCCCACAGGAGAAGGCGCTTGGTGAGGTGGTCCGTTCTAAGTTCAAAACCGACTTTTACGTCATCGACAAGTTCCCGGAGACAGCACGACCATTCTATGCCAAGATCGACGACACTGCGACTCCTGTCGGTGATGGTGTCCGCGTCACGAATGCCTTCGACTTTTTCGCCCGCAATCAAGAGATACTTTCCGGTGGTCAACGGATCAACGACGCCGTCGAGCTCGAGGCACGAATCCGCGCGAAGGGCGTCGACCCGGACAGCGCTGGCATCAAAGAGTACCTGGCGGTTTTCAGGAGCGTCGGTGTCCCATCTCACGGAGGTGGTGGTATTGGACTTGATCGTGTGGTTGCTTGGTATCTTGGGCTGCCAAGCGTTCATCTTGCGGCGTATTATCCTCGCACACCCAAGAGGCTATCGCCATGAGTGGGCGCGTCCGGAGAACGTTGCGTTGGAGCAAGACTGCAGCATTACCCTAAGCTAGACGTAGACCACTCGATCATACAGAATGAACAACTGTATCTCAGAAAGACTACTTGCCCGCGTGCCGAATGAACTCTTCCAACTAGACTAGAAGGGGAGCAACGACAAAGAAAACTGAATGCGAAGCCACTGATGATCAAGACCAGTGGAAACCATCTAGGCTCGGTAAGAAAGTCGATTAACAGGTGTGAGGCCCTCCCAGTCGGTTGGCAGGGAATGATGGTCGCGGTCAACACTTGTCTTCCTCATGGTGACCCGTCACGCTGCATGTGATGCCATAACGAATGAAAGTTAGCAAAGCGGACCACGCAGACCGTATGACAACCCTTTTTCCGCTCGCAGAATACCTACATGTAACGTTTGCTCCTCCTTACTCTTACATCCGTCTTGGTAGAATGCAGACACCATTTCAGTTTCTTTTGCGCTCAAAGTAGTAGCTCGTGATGGTCGTCTGCGTGACTGGGCAAGATGATGAATGAGGTCGCCAGTCCTCCTTTCTTTCCTTGATCGGCTTGCACAGTTCATCGAAGGCCAGAGCCAAAAGCCTCGTTTGTAGAGTGTCCTCCAACGCTCGGTGGTTCAGCCCGATCAATTCATGACGCGGGAAGGCCTTGAGGCCCCGCGGGGCCACCGTGAGATTGTCCTGGAAAGGCTTCAACAGCGAGATGCAGTTTCTGTCTGTCGGTAGAATCCTCGTATGTTCCTCTGCCTCCAAGAAGTTCCTCAGGAGTTTGAGGTCGGCGTGTCCGTAGTGCCAAACGATGAATATGGTTTGTGGAGTGATGCCTGCTGCGACGAGTCTCTCCGCAATTTCATCTGGCTGTCAAAGGAGGTGTCCGCCGAGGTGCGTTGTACACGGATTTAGCCTTGTTCTCACTTGCCGTGTACAATATGCGGGTAAGAGACTCATGATTCAACCCATTCTTGTGCTTGATGCAAGTATCAATCAGACAGGTGCCGGATACCTACCTTCTCGACAATCGATTGAAAACTCCCATAGCTGTAAGGAGGCAGGCGAGAACTCGGTACCCATTATTACCAGATCCGAACCCGGTCGTTTCCCCTGCTGTATTTCGATCGTCCGCTTGCGCACAATGTCGCGGCGTATCTCGCTGGGCAGGACCACGACTCTTGCATCATGGCCTCGAGCGTTGCTCTGCAGGAAGGGATCTGGGCTGCTTGATTGTCATATCTCTGGTTTCGGCTGGCGATTACAGCACCGAACAAGTGATCGACGCACTTCCCTAAATGTTGAAAAGAATGCTGGTCACAACTGACCGCCTCACAGTTAGTCCTCTCCTCGTCAGTTGGTGGCACGCCGTGGCTCTTGAAGAACTGCACGCTCGAGCCGGACACTTGAATAGCAAGAAACACAGCGGTTATCCAGCCGAAGGTCTGACGGTAGCCTCTCTGACTGCGAAACGAAGCCAAACCCTGGGATCAAGCGAGCGGTGTCCAGGTCAATGACTGCATCGTACGGGCACCTATCCCACAACATGAAACCGTGACCCCGACACGAACTTGGTCCGATGCAAGGCCGGGCGAGGTTTGTGAACCAGAGATTGATTCCCGGCCATTTATTATCATCTATATGGGAATGAAATTCGGTTAGTCTCTAACATTTCAATGGGGGTGCGAAGACGGGGGCTGACTCCAGATAGAAGTATTCCAGGCCAACACCCTTTTGCCCACGGTTCCAAGGAGCTCCTGGTCGCCATAAGACAATTCACCGGCAAGATCTTGCTCCAGGTTGTCTGATGTGTCCTGATCTGGCCCATCTTGTCCACCAACACCAACATGACTCTCGCTAAGCATCGTCCATAGCAGATCGCAGTTGCTGTAGACACGTAATGCTTCCGCTTCTTGAGGTACGGGCAGGGCGTCCAGGTCGACATCGCCGTGCTGGACGTGCGCGTTGATGTGAGCACGGGAAAATCGACTTTGGTATCTGGTGCCTCGCATCGCGCTCCTGCAAAGCGGCACTAGGCAGAGGAAGAACCGCGTTTGGGGGTTCCTGCAAGTTTCTGCGTGCTTAAATGCCTCCAGCGCCGTCCCAAATCGCTCCACGCAATACTGTGCTGGGCATTCGAACTCTCCGAGGTCTGTGGGGTATCTGTGTCCGTGGCGCCCTGACTGGAAAATTCGAGACCGTTGTCGTACTTTGATGATGATGGGGATGGCGGATCGGGTACGAGTTTCTGCCGATGTCGATGATCAGATAAATGGAAGGACTAAATTAAATGTATTGCAGATTTTCGCGTCTTGGGAGAGGGAAGCGTGAGACCTGCTCCGACAAAGCCTTACTCTCGATCACCCAGTCGCCTTCCCCGCGTCCAAAGGTTTGCATCCGCTTTCCTAGCATCATATCACTAACATGTCAGTTCTCCGTCATGGTTTTCAATTGGGCAACTTGTTGTATTAACTATCCCGAAGATCCTCCGAGAAAAAGTTCTGGGTGAAACCTCTTTGCCAAGCTTAAATCACTGGTCATGGCGGTAGGGATGGCAATGCACAATACTTACACCCAATCGATACCAATGTGTTGCTTGAGGTCCCTGAATTGGGGCAGTTAGGAAAGATTGGTCACAAAATCTCAAGAAAATCGCAATTGCAAGAAAGCCTAAGGTATCCAGTTGCCCCTATACCCCTCATATTCCATTTATCAGCATCCAGGCATTCAAAGGCTTCATAGTCCACGAGCTCGTCGATATCCATCCTGTAGCCGCTGGTTACCACGCTGCCATTCAAGTCAACAAGTCTCTGCACCTCAAAATTCTCCTCAATGATGTTGTCGCAGTCGATAAAGTGAAAAGCAGTGCCCTCGTCCAAATAGAAGCGACGGAAGTTTTTGTTGCGCAACAACAGTGGTGCACGCCGAGCACGTTGGTATGAGAGGGACTCCGGACTCGGATGTCGAAAAGGGGCTTGCAGTACAACTTGTTGAGGAAGACATGATGCTGCCGTTGACGGAGAACCCAGAGTTTAGGGGGATCGTCAAGACAACTGAGTTCAGGGTCGAGAAGTGATGGATGATCACCGATGATGGAACAACCGCTGCTAATGAGAAATGAGGAACACGAGGAGCAAATACCCCCTTTTTTTTTTGGACTTGGAGTTTTGGATTCGGGATTTGGAAATGGTCGGTCGGTCTTCACCGTGGGAAAGGGGAACTGTTGGCTGGGATCTAGATTTACGGAGTTAAGGAGGCACAACTTGTGATTTCTCTGTCAGTATGTCTGAATCAAGTTTGATGATGCCCATCTGAGCAACATGACCCCCTGTCTCTGACAACAACAACATAGTACTTGCATGATCTGGGGGAAATCTCATCGAATGGTGACCTTACAGTCGAAGAAATCATACCTACCCACGTCAGTCTATTGTTAGATGCAGACCGTCAACAACCACCCCAGATCGGTCGAAACACCTGCTATCCCCCATCGGTCTATGATGCTGATGATCTCGGTTGGGCTCATCGACGTGGTCCTTTACGGATCAAAGTTTGGGTAAGAAACTGCCAGTTGAAATTGCACACGAGAGTCGCTGCGTTTATGAGTGCATGTGGTCTGTTTACTACCAGGTAGTCCGTCCCACTTATTGCAACGTCCGACCACCTCACTGGTTGGCGACGGCATGATATTGTTGGCCGACCTGATGAACTTTGACTGGCTGAAGCAAATGCAATCCTCATCCAGAGACCACTTGGCTGTATGAACGTGGCATATGGATCGGGCAGCACAAGCGAGCGTCGGCGCGCGCTCAGCGAAAACAAGAGCGATGTTGTCATCACTGACAATATCATGAAGTGACGGGCAAGTATTTAAGTCGATGAATTCCCTCGTCTTAAGGAACAGTAGAACCACACACTCACTCCAATCTCCTCGACGACAAACCAACCTCGACGCTTTGACGACCAGCCTCCCAGGAAAATCGACAATCATGGCATCCTTCTTCGACATTGCCCGGATCCTGATCGCAGTCGTGCTGATTTCCATCTGCGCGCTGCCCGATCTTCACGCGTCCGTCAGGAAGGTCAAGCGCGACATCCGCCGCAAGACTTCTGTTCTCGGAAGATCAATTCGGCGGTCGCCCGTGGCTCCGATTTCTCAGCAGTCAAAGTCCAAGCCCATCCCTCCTTCCAGGACATCAACATGGCGGTGGTCTCTGCCCGCTTTGGTTGCTTTGGGATCCGTTGTCAGCGCTTCCAGTGTCAAGATCCCCGCCTCGCTGCAGTTGAAGACCATCTCTCTCCCTGAGGTGCCGACTTGGTCTTGGTTCCCTGCCCTGTCTGTGCCAGCACTCGATGTCAAGGGTTATGTTGCCAAGTTCTCTTCTTCCCTTCAGCTGGAGAGCATCTCTGTCTTTGAGAGACCGACTTGGTCGTGGCTCCCTGCTTTGTCCGTGGGAGACGTCATGCCCGACTTCGCCGCCGTTAAGCCCATGGCTGCTCAGTATCTGAAGAGCATGTCGGAGACATTGGCTGCTGCAAGGGGAGATGCAGTGGCCTGGTGTGTCGACTCCTGGTCCAAGATCCTGCTGCCTACATCTCTGCCTTCCTTCCAGGCGTTGCTGGCAGATCATCCGGTTTCTCTTCCTGGGTTCATCACACGATACACCACTACGTGGTCCTCATTTACAACGGTCCTTGCGCCGCCTCATGACTGGACTCGGCCCGACGTGTTACTTGCTATGAGTGGAGGACTCGCCATTCTTGCATCCTTAACCATCATGCGCCGTTCCATCAGCATCTCCAACAAAGCACACACCCCGACCATCGCAGACACGAGCCCTTCTCTCGACTCGGCAGGGCATAACAAGAAACCCTCGTCAGCAAAGAAACGACCACGCAAAACAAAGAAAGACAAAGCCCTTGCCGAGACCCCACCACCACCAACACCACTACCAGTAGCGACGAAAGAGTTGGATCATTGCGCGCCTGTGTCTGCTACAGTGTTATCGAAACCTTCGGGAGGGAGGACGTGGCCTCGCATGTGGCGGCGCCTATTACTGGGTAGTGCATAGTGTGTTGGGGGGAACAAGAGCTGGCGGGCTGGATATCGTTTCTTGAGGGTTTACGATGACAGTTTGTGTGTGGATAGGGGGATTGCTTTTGTGGTGACTTGGGGGTTTAGGGGTTTAGGAGTTGAGGGGTTCGGGGGATTCAGGGACTCAAGATTCAATCACTCAGCGGTTAAGGGCTCAGGGGGTGAAGGTCAGAGGTATCAGATGTTCAAGGCTGGGGCTTGAATGGGTATAAGGGCTCTAGGATTCAGGAGTTTAACGGTTCGATGGTTTAGGGTTTCTGGCGTTCGAGGGTCGAAAACACGAGTGTTAGGGCGTTCTAAGGTTCAAGGGTTCAACAGGGGGTTCAAGAATTTGGGGATGTAGGGGCATGTAAACTCTTTGTGCTGTGATGTTGTTATGGTTCTTTCCGAGTCTGCATTTGGTTCTTGGTATTACTTGCTGCTTCCTTTCTTCTCTGTGGAAGGGGAGCGATGGGTGTGGATATGGAATTAACATTGTTTTCTGATACTTTATCGCATGTGTGTTTTCCTAGAATGAAGACTTGTCTTGGTGTATGTTTTGGATGTTTGTTTATGTTTCCTTTCTGCGTGTCCATTGCTCTTAGTCAGTTCGGTACAGTCCTCGCCTCCTCTCACGTCTTTTGAGACGGCATATTGCCTGTGACTCCTTGCCAATGTACTGCGGTTTTTTTTCTTCATGCTCCCTTAACACATGGTTAACGACCATAGCCTCAAGACTTCATCCATCACAACCACATGCTGCAACGTACCTTACATTGCCTCGGCCTTCTGCAACACTTTAACCACCACGGCCGCCCGTTTCAAACCATGATAGGATGCGCTGGCAATCCGCAGCAGGTAAGGATCCACGCCAGTCCCACGTCCTCCGGAACAGCTACACCCGGCCCTGTCGGCCGACCCCTTCGACGGACTCCGCCCATGGGGGTCATTGTCGGAGCGGTCGTTGGCGGTGTAGTTTTGCTCATAATTGTAATTGCTCTTATCGTTTTCCTATGCAAGCGTCGCAAGAAGAAGCAGCGGCGTCGTCAACAGGATCAGGACTACTATGATGCCATCCAGCCAAGGGACTTTGCGTTAGCAAGCCCATCCTCAGGACTAGCTTTCTCAGAACGAAGCGGGATGCAGCAGTCGTTTCCCTTTGATGGTACTCGGAGCAGTATGTTCAAATCAGTGTGGGGGCAAGACATGTCAGCGCCGGCGCCTCCCACACACAATCATCCACTCAACAGTCCTTGGCCGCTCAGCCCTTATGAAGGAGAGCCTATTAGCCCGGGAACGGTGCCAGTCGAGCCACCAGCAGAAATGCACGCTCAGGGGAAGCGAAGAGACAATGTTTATGAGATGCAAACATAGGCAAGGCCGTGAGGGCTCAGGGGTTCAGGGGCTATTTCAGGGGTTATCATTGCAGTTACGTTTGAAGGGCCTGATGTCTTGTATATTTACCAAAAAAAATTCAGATTCGGTTCTTTAGTATTTATTTGGGCAGACAATAAAACATGACATGGATTCAAGTCTTTCCACACATGTTTACCTGCCTACCTAGGTACCAGGTAGTGTCAGCAGAGAAAGACGCAATCGGATCATTCCATGAATGGCCCATTTAACCGGATCGATCAGAGGAGCCGATCTGCCTTTTCTTATTCCCAAAGCAGTGCCCCTCTCACGGGACGCGGGATTAAAGCAGTTTTAATACCCGCAGAGAGGTTAATTCCACCAGCAAAGCGCTCGCCAGGAGGCAATAGCCCCGGTGTTTAGATTGCCTGTTATATTGATCTTCGATCATCTTATCGGAGTCGTTCCGACTGAATGACCCTTAAAAGCCAAGCTATGCCTGGCCTTCCACCCCCAGTGCTTGTTGACTATCCAAGACTCTTGTCCGGAACATCATCACCATGAAGTCAACCATCGTCTCCATCCTCTTAAGCGCAGGGGCCTGCCTCGCCTCACCCGTTGCTCAGGCAGACACACCCGTCTCAACCCCCTCCCCAACCACCCTCCAGCAAGGTGCCTACTGGATTCGAGGCGTGACCCCTCCAAACTATCACAAATACCTCCAGACCAAGCCGGCGAACGTCCCCGGCGTCGCTATCCTCGAATCCCACACCACTGCAGGCCAGTTCAACATCGAGGGCGGACAGCTCGTCAACAAGGTGTCCAACCCACCGCTCTATCTCTGGGTAGAAGAGCCGGCCGACAAGTCCAACCCTCCCCGGACCCTGGCTACCTTCTTCAACACGACCAAGTCGACGTTTGGGACGTTTGCTTGGCAAGGGGACACGCTCACGTGGAGCGTGCCGAGCATCAAGAGGCAGAACGTCGGCGCTTGGCTTGTGTGCAAGAACCAGCAGCTGTTTATCAACACGAGTGCTTATGGGTACCAGACGCCTTCGGGGTGCTCGGATCATACTGTAAGTCCATCTTCCTGGTGATTGAAGAAGCGAACTGACATCGTATCTACAGATTCATTATTACAACGACAAGACGGCGAACAACTAGGAAGCCTTGCGTCATGGTTGTGCTGGTTCAAGTTCTGTATCTATGTAAATGAACGATGAACGACATATGTAAATAGGGGAATGCAGCTTCAGTTTGAGCTATCAATTGAATAGAAGATGTGATACAGAGTAGCGTGATGTGATGCTCACAAGCTTTGCACCACCCTCAGCCACGGCTCAAATACGGATACGGAGTTCAAGCCTTCAGTCTTGCCTATCCGCTGCTAGTGCAATTCCAAAGAAGCGTATCGCTGGTAAAAGAAAGCCGTTGGACCTACCGGCTGACGTATGCCAACAATTTCCAAGAGTGTTCCAAGTCTCCAAGCCGTTAGTCGAGATTTCACACAAGACATTGGCCAAGAGCCATAGCGATACGGAGCGGTATTTCTCGGCCGTTCATGTTGGCTAGACGTCAGGCATCTATGTTCTTCTTGGAGTTGCTCGACAGCCAAAAAAAAAAAAGAAAAAAAAAAAAAAAAAGAAAAAAAAAAAAAAAAAAACCATGAAACAGAGATCAAAGAAGTGTCCCAAGGCGTTGGATCAGAATTAAAACAGGTTTTAAGGGTCTGGAATATCAAGTGGAAGTGGGGTGAATTTTCATGTTTTCTGGCTGGGGTCGATCAGTGGAATGTGGGGTGGGGTTCGGGATCCTGGCTTTTGCGGATCTTGGCTGCCGTATTCCCCATTGTTGACCAGAATGAGGGTGCCGCGTGTCCCGAAGGGCACAGCGGGGAATATTGACAGTACCAATACGGCGCAAACAGAGAAATGAATTGAACTCGACGTACTGGAACTTGAGGAATATCGCCCAGTTCAGTGTCTTCAGAAGAATAACCACTGAATTAGCAGGGTCAGGCCCACCTCCATCGCAATGCTGTCGATGGCCGCCAAGACTGAATTCTCAGGAGACAGGGGCGCCACAGCCAATGATATCGTCAACGGCCGACGCGGGCGTGCACCGCCTCGCCGATGCCCAGCAAAAAACAGAAAAGCCAAGAAGCCAAGCGCCAAACGAGAATACCAAGCAGCGACAAGGAGGTGTCTCCTCGCGTCATCTTGGCCCTCCCACCTCCTGAAACCATGCCTTTTCCATCTGGCCTCGCTCTTTTCCATCCACATCCTCCACCACCTCCATCATCATCATCATCACCACCGTCATCATCGTCACCAACATCATTGTCGCAGTTGTCGATGGTGTGTATGTCGATGAACTAGACATCAGGTGCTGGTTATCACCACCACCACCACACTCGTTACTTACCTACCACACACGCTCGTTCCCCTATTTTCGCTTCTTTGACCTGAGCGAGTTTCTTCCGGATTCGATTCGATTGATCAACCCGCCCTTTTCGCCGACGACCTTCCCGGACCATCCGAATTTAGAGTTGGACAACAGAACGAAATCAGCAGAGAAGCAAGATATTGGGCGATCACACCAAACACGGTTGTGAACATGGCGACAACGCCAGCACTAAAAGGCCCGTCGCGATGGCTGACGGCGCTGCTGGCCACGACGAGCTGCTTGCTCCCCGGCGCACAAGCAACCGTCTATAAGCTGGGCACAAAAGGTACTACTTCTGTTCCCAACAAGCAATAAGGGAAAGGAAACCAGAGGTTGACGCTGACTGTTTGTTCGTAGCCGAGATCAAGGAATCCGCCGCAGCACTCGCCTACGATCTCATGCTTCATTACAAGGGCAACATGTCGGGTGAAATTCCCGGTATTCTCCCCGGACCCCCAACAGAACACAAGGGCGACTACTACTGGTGGGAAGGTGGTGCCATGATGGGCACCTACGTCGACTATTGGTTCTTGACGGGCGACGAATCTTACAACAAGGTAGTCACCGAAGGCTTGATCCACCAAGTCGGTCCAAACGAAGATTACATGCCGCCCAACCACACGGCCTCGCTGGGTAACGACGATCAAGGTTTCTGGGGGATGAGCGCCATGTTGGCCGCCGAGAACAAGTTCCCCAACCCGCCAGAAGGCCAGCCTCAGTGGCTCGCCCTGGCCCAGGCTGTCTTCCACACCCAGGCCGCCCCCGAAAGACACGACAACACCTGCAACGGAGGTCTGAGATGGCAGGTTCCCCCCACCAACGCAGGTTACAACTACAAAAACACCATCGCCAACGGCTGCTTCTTCGACCTGGGTGCCCGCCTGGCAGCCTACACCTTCAACCAGACATACGCCGACTGGGCCGACAAGACGTTCCAGTGGCTGTGGGATGTGGGGTATATCGACAACAAGGACTGGCGCGTGTACGACGGTGGCCACGTCGAGCACAACTGTACTGACGTCAACAAGGCTCAGTTCAGCTACAACGCCGCTCTTTTGTTGCACGGAAGCGCCTTCATGTACAACTACACCAACGGCAGCGAGATCTGGAAGACAAGAGTCGACAAGCTGTGGGAGGGTATACACCGGGATTTCTTCGAGAATGACATCGCCTTCGAGATTCCCTGCGAGGGTCGCAAGGGTGCCTGCACAGCAGACATGTTGTCGTTCAAGGGCTACGTCCACCGCTGGCTGTCGGTTGTGACCAAGGTCGCCCCGCACACTCGGGAGAAGATTCTGCCGGTGCTGAGGACGTCGGCCGAAGCCGCCGTGAAGCAGTGCACAGGAGGCGACACAGGCCGAAGATGCGGCTTCTACTGGAGCGACGGTGTCTTTGTCGATCCCGCCGTTGACAAGACCAGCGGTGCTGGCGAGCAGATGAACGTGCTGGCTGCTGTGTCGAGTTTGCTGATTGACGACGCGCCTCCTCCTGCCAACAACATCACAGGTCTGAGCAAGCCGAATTATGACGCCGGTTCGAGATCGAGGGGTCCGAGTGAGCCGCTTGCTCCCATCACCAACGGGGACAGGGCAGGTGCGGCCATCTTGACCATCCTCATTCTCGGGAGTGCCGTCAGTGCCTGGGGGTGGATGAGCTTCGGGGATTAACATCTCTTTTGTCGGCTTTTTGTGTATCTGTGATTTCTTTTGGGTATCTCTTTTCCTCTGTTTTTGGTTGTTATGGGCTGAAGTTGACTGACATGTGTTCGTATATACAACAACATTTACTGCTGTGGCTGTGTCATATAGTAGCACCTATGATATCCCCTTCGTCCTCTCGCTTGTTGGCCACTGTCTTTTTTTTTTTTTTTTTTTTTTTTTTTGTGTGTTTGTTTTGTTTGTCTACATGCTCACTATCAGTCAACCAACCAGCCAGTCTGTTGTTTCTGGTCATATACACTCAGTTTTGAGCACGGGTCGGCGTCGATGGGTGGTAATTGGTTTTCGATCTTGTCTTGTTGGTTGTTGTGGAAATGTATGTGTCAACTAGCGAGTCTAGAGCTACTCGGGGAAAGATGAAGTGAATAGAAGAAAATCGAGAAAGTGTTACTACTTACCTCGTCAAAATTCCTCTGTGGAAGTGGTTGGTATATGGGATGTGTGGAAAGCAGATCACAAGCAAGAGGGGCAAACTTGGCTCCGTGACAGATCAGATCATGTCAACAGACCAAATATCTTCCAACATCAGACATCGGCAGGATTCGGGCATCGGGGCCTTTATCCCCTCCAGTCCATCCTGAAGACCCCGATGTTCTTCAAGGGTTCCAACCACCAAACAGCAAGCTAAAAACGGCTCTGTCCATCGTCCGAGGTTGCGGGCCCAGACCCGGTGGTTCGGTCGGCATGGGATTAAGCTTTCCGTTCCCCTGTTGCTACCTTACTGCGCGGTTGAACTTTATCTTGCTAGCGTGTTCCGTCACGCTGGTGGGAGAGACATTATCAAAACAAAAGAAATATTGCCATGTCTGTATAAGCATCTGTTCTATGGATGGCCGATAGGAGTGTCTACCTGCCCATGCGGTGCTTTGACTCACTCCTTGCAGCCCGTTCTGTCCGAGAACCTGTAAGAAGGCCCGCCGGCGGTCTTGTCGCTGGCTATATCTCTCGGTCCTTCTCTCCCTCTCGAGGCCCGGTGTTGTCTGCCCAGAGCCTCTAGTCCATCCAGCCAAGCCTCCCCCAGTCCAGCACCTATTCTATTCTTAGGCCTTTGCTTGCCTGCTTTACTTTTATATCTCGCCCGTCCCATTGAAGAGGAAGAAGAAAATGGACTCGACCGACGACCTTCTCTTCAAGCTCCTCTTCTTGTTTCTCTAAATTACCCATCTTTACACCAACAACCGAAGACACAATCGAGTCATGGCCTACCAACTGCCCCTCTCCCTTCTCATGCTCCTCCTCCCACACTCCTCCTTCGCCCAGTCCTTCGTCGGAGGCACCTCACCCTTATCCTCAGCTCCCTATGGCCTCCCAGCCTCCCCCTTCTTGGACACCACCAGAGGGTACAACTCCATCTCCAACGCCTCCTTCCCCATCACGGGGTACAACATCTCCATCCCTGCCGGCGCCGCAGACGGCACCGCCGCCCGTGTGCAAGGCTGGGCGCTGGAAGTAGCCATCACGCCTGATGTTTCCCTGTCGGGTGGGTCGTCTACTCTGGCTGACAAGAAGAAGCAATTCATGACGGCTACGACGCTGAAGATCATTCCCCCTGACGAAGGGCAGGTGCCGGGGTTTAATGATAGCACTTGGAGGGTTTGTGCCATGGTTTTCACGGGGGGCTTGGTGCAAGGGACGGGGGATACACCCACCATTTTGAAGGACGACGGGAACAACGGAGGGTGCGATGATCTACTGCCGAGTGATTGTATCAACCAGTTGCAGGTTAATTCTCTGGCAGGGAATGGAGGGAGGGAAGGTGGGTGTAGTGATATTAGTGTGCCCGAGGTTTGTCAGGGGTATTTTCGGTTGGTGGGAGTGGAGGGGAATAGTCCTGTTGGGACGGGATATGGTTAGTATATTTCTCTCCAGAAGAGTGATACGGCGAGGACTGAGCTGACAAGACTATAGAAATCACACCGATTAGCAACAACGGGTACAGTGTGAACCCGCTGGCTGCAGACAGGAGCTCGGTGTTCTTTGCTGCCGGGTCAAGTGCTACGGAGAAGGGGAATCGCTCATCGATTCGGGAGGCGGAGCAGATGATTTGGCCGGTGTTGATGACTTGGACGCATTTTGCCGAGAGTGGAGAGGTTCATGATAGCTCGGGGTCGTTGAGCTGTGTCCAGGCTAAACAGACGGTTAGTGAGGAGGCAAGTGGAAGTGAGGCCTGGCAGAGCAAGATGTCGAAGTGGGTGTTGGCTTTGGGGTTGGGCGTTGCTGGGGCCCTGGTTGTTGGCTGAGAATTTAAGGAATAAGACTGAGAGACTGGGAAATGCTGGGAATTGGCATGATATGAAGCTGGAGGACTGGAAACAAGGAATAGCTGCGGATCAGATTGGACTGAGTTGAATTAGTATGTAAATCAATATATCATGTCTGACTCTCCATTGACCAATGTCAGTGAGCACGATAAGCTGCTTATCGGCGGCCGTCAAGGTGCCCCAACCCCGCCGAAAATGCCCCGCATTGCGCTGGGTGGAAATTTTTTCTGGGCCTTGAAAGTCGCGATTGATGCATCCATGCCGTTGCATCTGCCCTTTGCCTCACGAATCGGACAAGATGCATTCCCTCATTCGTCCCAACGCCTGGGTCGGCCTCAAGCTCCCATCAGGATCAACCAAAGTAATGCAGATCATCCCAAATACGTATGTCCTCCTCTGCTTCCCCCATCTCGACTGCGACGGCCGGTTGCGCGCGCCATGTTCTTTATTGACATCGAACGACTAGAACGATATCGCTAGGAAAATATGGCGCGTTCCCAGCAAACCTTGTCCTCGGTCGCCCTTATCACCTCACATTTGAGGTGCTAGATAAGACCTCCGAAGAGAACTTCTCGCGCCTTCGAATTGTTCCGGCCAGCGAGCTCCATGCCGAGGCCATCGCTGAGGAAGACGAAGCCGAAGGAAACGCCACGCCAGCGACCGGAAGCGCCAATGATGCCGTGATCACTGCGACCGAGGGCGAAGAGTTCAGCTTGGTAGACGAGAAGGGTAATGTCGTTGCTCGATCCGGCCGCGAAGTCATCGACGATAGCGCCATCCAGACCTTAACCCAAGACGAGATTGAGGAGCTCAAGAGGGAAGGGAACAATGCTGGCAAGGATGTCATCACAAAGTTGATGCTCTCCCATACGGCTCTCGACCAAAAAACGACGTTCAGTTTGGCCAAATACAAGCTGCTCAAGACGAAAAAGTACATCCGACGGTTCCAGGTTGTCCCCATCGATGTCGCGAGCTTTGCCCAATGGCAATTGGAGGAAAAGGATGCCAGCAAGATCATGGATTTGCGGGCCGAAATGTTTGGGCTTGTTGGTTGTTGGGGAAATGTCCACTATGGCGGCGAGGACAGCATCATTGATGATCCACACTCTCGGACGGATCAGGGCGAGGAGACGTGTGTTCCTATTCAAACAGATGAGCTCAAGGGTAGATGGCTGGCGGTAGATGACACTTGCGGGATGTTGGTGGCAGCCATGGCCGAGAGAATGGGCGTCCTTTACCCAAAAGAGGGGAATGAGGAAGAGGAAACGACGACCGAACAGACAGCCGAGGCAAAACAGGAGGTCAAGACAGAAACCCCAACTCAAAACGGAACCGCGAAGGAAAACGGTGACGTCGAGATGGCGGATGCCGTACCAGAAACGACGGTGCCAGAAAGGCCCAAGACGACGGCGACCAACAAGAAGCAGAAGGTCAGACCCAGGGGGTCCGATTTTGCCATTCCATTCTCTCAGACCAATACCCTCACAATCATTCACAGCACCAGCCAACCAAACCTATCGCTTCTCAATTACTGGAACTTTGACATTACAGCGCCAAATCACCCACCCCATCCTCTCCTCAACCACCTCCTCAATCTCACTTGGCTCCAACTCCTCAAGCCTGAGCTTGATACCTCCTATTCGACCCCACCACCCACTGCGTCGGCAGAGGAGCTTGCATCATGGAAGCCTAGCCGTCGGGGTAACTTCCACCGCAAGCGCCGTCGGTTTGCGCGCACGCGGTACATTGTCGACTCCACGCGCGCAGGAAATTTCTCAGGTCTGGTCTGCGCCTCGTCCATGGACCCCATCTCCATCCTCAAGCACACTCTCCCATTACTGTCAGGCGGCGCCCCGGTCGCCATCTATTCGCCCTCCATCGAGCCATTGGCTGCGTTAGCAGACTGCTTCAGTGTTCCACGGCGCACAGCCTGGACAAGCGGGAATGTGCCCGAGACGGTGGGAAAGAGCCTAGAGGAGCTGGAGCGCTGGGAAGGAAATGAGCAGTTCCCGTTGAACCCTACCCTATTACAGGGTGTGAGCATACATACCAGTCGCGCCAGGAGGTGGCAAGTGTTGCCCATGAGAACACACCCTCTTATGACGGAGCGTGGAGGGGCGGACGGATATGTCTTCACTGCTTGGAGGGCGAAACCGGCCGAGGGGCGAGTGGAAGCTAGAGGCAAGTTCAAGAAGATACAACCCAGCAGCAATAAGAAGGCCAGTAAGGCCGAAGAGGAGAGCACACCAGTCGAGACACCAGCAGCGGTAGAAGAGGATGATGCTGCTACGGCCGTCAAGCGGAAGAGAGCTGACACCTTACCGCCTCTGGACACGGAGGGGGCTTCAACTCCTGAGAATGCAGCGACTGATGACGTTGCATCACCGACCAAGAAACGGAAGGTTGATGGTGAGGTGGAGGTATAATTAGTGTTTGTTTACCTACAGGGAGAATCACTTAAAACGGGGTTTATAATCTCAGATACCCAGGCCCTCGTTACAGTGGAACTTGGATGGTCTCATCCTAGCGTCGTTGAGATACCACTTGCAGAATTAAAATAGATTTTGTCTGCGCCCGCTCGCCGCCCTGAATCACTGTAGTACATTGTTATGTGCCTTCTTTCCTACAAAAACAAACACTCTCAAAGCCCCTTGCCCATGAACTTTCTCTTGGTAAAGCTCAACCACCACTTGCTTGGCCGTGTCTCGTCGTCGGCATACACCCTCGCCAGCAGCCGCTCGGCCAACTCCTGCCTGACCTGCATCATGTACTGCCTGAGGACCTCGGCATCTTGTCTGTCACGGGGAGGCTCGTACATCTGTTTCCGTCACCCAGCCAGTTAGCTTTCCTGTCCCTTCTTCATTCGTCATCCCAACAGAAAGGAAAGATATTACCTGTCTCAACGGCCAGCTCGGGTCACCTGGAATCGCAAAGTTGGTATCCAGCGCCAAATTGTTCACCTCTTTTGTCGCCTCCCTCCTCGATGCCGTCGGCTTGATCTTGCCCAGGCAGTCCGAGACGAACCAAATGCCGTAGATCAACAACCGGTCCGCATTGCCTTGGATCTCAAAGTTGCGGAAAAAGGTGTTGGCGCGGAAGAGGGCGAGAACCTCGTCGAGGATGTCGTAGGACTCAGAATCCTGGTCGGGCGACTCGTTCTCGGGGAGGGCCGGGTCAGGAAAGGGGAGGGGGTAGACGGGGCCGCGGATCTTGGTTCGGAGGGGGAGGAGGGGAAAGTTGCCTATTAAACGGGGCGGGTTGGGGTCGGTGTTGAACATGGAGTTATAGGCCTTGTGGTGGGAGACATGTTAGCTGGTTCAAGCTGGCTGGCAAGACAATGACATGGAATAGGGGGTGAAGCGGTGGGAAGAAGGTGCTAGGAAAAGGTGAATAAGTTGGATTGGGGTAGGAAGAACAATTGCCTACCGGCATCTTGACGGCTTTGCGCTCTCACGGAGCGACTTCGCTTTGATATGACGGAATACGCGATGTGGTTATTGTCAAGGAGCTTGGAGCTTCAGTGCCAGCTCGGCTTACGCAGCTAGTTGGGTCAGTCAATCAACCGGTCGCAGCCTTGCGGGGGTTGGCTTCGCCAGGCTGTCGCTGGAAGCTGCCAACCTGGAACCCTGACGTCGAAAGTGCAGGGTGTGGCGGTGCGGCATTTGTGGCTTGATCAATTGGCCTGATATTATGGCCTGAGGCATCAAGTATTTGGGTCACACCAGAAGAGTCATCACAGGCAGCCACACTTCCCACGAGCGGCTGTGCGAGCAATGGGGCGGCGAATGTGGATAAGCACGGCTCAATTGGTCGGCTCGCCCCCGGCTAAACGAAGGTGACGCTGCTTGGCAATTCATCTGGTGACGCCAAACATTTGCGGTTTTGTGTGCCCTCCCTCTTGTCGGAAGTAACACTCAGGCAGATAAGGTGCCTCGAGATTGCCTGGATATTGATTCTCCATGCAGTGGTTTTGCCCATCTTTGCGGTGAGAGATCTCAGATCTCAAAGGCACCAAGACACCAAGAGCCCAAGACATGGCTTGGTGACGAAAACGTTGAGGATTTTGGGCTCGTGGCTGGGCTGAGATCGAACACGTCGATGCCTGGTCCCCGGCCTAAACCGCATTGGGCGACCATGTCACGGGATTCCGTGTACTAGCGTGTCTCTGCAACCGGCACAATCGGGGCACAAGCCAGCCTGTTTGGCTGCAGAAGTGCAAATTGTGGGCGGTCGCCACGCCCACAGCAGGCTGGGCGGGTTCCATCATGAGGGGGTCTCGCCCACCCCCGTTCCCGGTCGCGTTTCTTAAAGCCAGCCCTCTCCAGGTCCTGCCCAGCTTTGCTTATTGCTCCAAGAAGCTGTCGCATCACCGTCCTGATAACACCGCGATCCGTTTTATCTCGATATCGCCTACTTTTGCTGCGTGCGCACGACACTTTTCCATTTTCACCATCGCCTGACCGCCTTATCCATTTTGTGTCCTTGTCTGTGGAGCCGTTACGAAAATCGCGTCAACGGGGCTGGCTGCCAGAAACCACACCCCACCACCCTGGTAAGCTTTAAGGCGACCACAACACCGATCCCCTCCATGCTTGCAATTGAGTAAGTCCAAATTCCATATCAACAACACCCATTATATCGCTTGGCGCAAATACTGACGCGCGACCTCCTTCTCCCCACAGCTCTCTCTTCAGCGGCAGCTTTCTGGGTCAGCTGCGCAACATCGCACTTATGAAGACTACCTCACGCGACGCGGGCAGCTCGCCCCGTCGCATCACCACCGAACCCACCCCTCAAAACAGTCGCCCGGCACCTACTTCCCCCCCGGGACCAATACACAGGTCCCAGCCGAAGCCGGCAAGCCCACGTCGTGGTCCGCGGCCCGGCACCCGCATCACACGTCCCGACCCAGGCTCACTGTACGACATCATGCACGACAATGCAGGCACCTCCCTCTACGCCATGCCCATGTGCTGGACAAACCGGCACTCGGAACTCCTTGGCGTCCAGTTCGACAGACAAGCCACCATTGAGAAGCCTGTCCCAAACCTTGACGGTAGATGGCTTGAGCCCTCTCACATGGCGCGCGTCTTGACCGCAGAGTTGCAGGTGCTCGTACGCGCAGACCCATCGCCTACGGGTACCAAGGTCTTTTGCAAGAATCGCGCCATTAAACATGTCATGTCGACACTCTTCCCTCACACCTTGTCCAAGCCAAAGACCTCAGCCGAGCTCGACCTCTTCTTCGGCATGAAGGCTTTCCGAAAGGCGGTTCGTCTTCCCTGTGTCTGGAAGAGTGCTGCTAGCCGCGATGCTTCCTTCGATTCCATGGCCACGCTGGATCCGTATACGCTTGGCAGATCCGATACCGAGTATGCGCCCAACCTTCCCATCCTGGCCTACGTCAACCGGTCGCAACTGGCTGCTATCCGCAAGAACCTTTTCCGCATCGCCTCTGGGCCCAACGGCACACCCAACGAGCCTGTCGCGCGGCTGCAGGCCTTGCGCTCCAAGCTCTTGATCCCGGCCAATATCGATCACGACCCTTATATCGTTGCTACACTCCTGGCAATGGCGCAAGCGCACTTTTACCGTATACCCGCCTACAGTGGCAGGATGACCCCGAGTAGCTCGGCCAATGACAGCCAGAGCCAGAAAAGCCATGGTGTACGTTTGCGCATGCCACAGTTCCGTGACATCAAGGTTCAGCTCATCACCCACGACGAGGGCCAAGAGAGCGACCCTCATTTCATTGTCTACACCGCCGTCGTTACAGCTGCCTTCTTGGAGAGGTTCATGACCCCGCACAAGACCCCGTCTGTCAACGACAGCGAAGTTGGGCTCGGCATGAAAATTACCTACACGCCAGTCAAGGTCTGGCCTATCCTTGGTCTCAAGGAGCGTCTGGCCAAGGCACTCGGGCCTGAAATTTCGGGCGTGTCGCCGTTTGACAATCCGGACTTCATTGACCTTCACGGCCCTCTCGTTGAGCCTGCGCCGGAGCAACTGCCTGTCTTTACCCACATCATCAGCCAGCGCAAGCTCAAGCGGCGGCGTGATAAGGAAAGACAGCCCCTGGAGGAGATGCTGAACAGCAGTTTTGAGGAGGAACCCCCCAGCTCGGACGACCGACCTGTACTGAGTCCGAGTGCTAAGAGGAGACGGACAGCACGGTCGGTTGGGACTCTGGAGGTTTGCTAGGAACGACCTTCCTAGCCTTTTACTTTTTTTTTTCCTTCTTTTCGCAGCATCATCACGACACTGAGTATGAATGACGGAACCAAAACGAAAAGGGAATGAGTGTTATGGAAACTGTAAATAATGAGGGAGCGTTTTTTTCTGATGGATTGTACATATGCTCATGGATACCCCCTTTGCTTTTTTATAGCAATGGTTGGAATACCTGGATAACGGCATAGACGCGCATTTCCGACGCGCGGTGGACATGACGAAGCATGATAGCAGGCAGGCGTTAACTGGAAGCATTATTTGGTTTGGAATTAGGGAGGTTTTGTAGATTTTTTACATCATGGTATTCGCTGTAGGGCATGGGTGTACCAGCAATGGTTTGCCCTTGTTCCAGATGCAGCTTTGTTTTTCTCTACATGACAAGGGCGTTTCTTCCTGTGTGTGCTTCTCTCTTACTGCATCAAAACAAGCATGATGAATGAATGGTGGTTGAGGTAGAACGACCCCGCCATGATGTGGTTTGACAAGGATGGCTAAGACCAAGGATCCATTCGTCTGAAGCTGTCACCGTTGCGGCCCGTTGCAGATCCCTGCGCGCATCAATGGGATCTTGCAGCGGGAATGACATCAACTTTTTGACAGAAAAAGAAACGAGATGGAGCATGGACCACATTTTGTTCTGGATTTAAACTCGGTACACGGTTACAGTGTGAAAATAGCATGGAGACTGAAGAGAGACAACATAGAGAGCAATCAACTGTTTACCTGTATGCTCAGGACGGGATTGTGAGTGAGCATGAGATAAGAGGTGATGAAAAGCCAACACTTGGCATGTGGAATTCCTGAGGTATCTCAGCTCTCTCATGATTCGCTGACAGCCTAGCATTACTGAGCCAAATTCAAGACGGCAATATTGAAAGCCCGCTAAACTCATCAACGTGAGAGAGTAAAACTAATTCCAAACCTCTCAAACCATGATTTCTACTCTTCGTCATTACCTACATCCCCAATCTCATGCTTAATAAGATGCGGTCAAACTCAAGTCACGACTCATTTCACCCCACGCAACATTACCCATATATGCAACGCAGATGATTTCTTCACCCAAGCCCTCGGGTAGATCCCTTTATTTGAATGTATCAATGGCATGATTGCGTACGAGACTAAATAAAATAATAAAAAAGAATTTCCCACACCGGGAATTGAACCCGGGTCGCCAGGGGAGCTTCAAATCTCTTGATGATGAATCAGGAGCGGGTGAAAACCTGGTATGCTAACCACTACACCATATGGGACTGGATTGGTGCTTTTTGATGGATAAAGTTGGGGGAAACTGCTTCGAAGAAGGTAGATGAATTGGAAGAGGAAGGGGCGCGGTGGTGTTGGTACTGGCGGGCAGGTTCTAAGGAAGGTATGTGGTGGTGGTTCCTTCTCTAGTGGTCCGAGAACACGATTCCGACTTCGGCTCGTCAGAAAATCACATACTATCAGAATCTTCCCTGAACTTAAGCAGACGTCTGGAAAAGAAGTGGAATCTGGACTTGCCGTCCTGGCACCAAGGTCGTTTGGCAAGGTTCTTGCCCCAACCGTAGATGTCTGAAGTCCAAGACACTCATCACGAAAGGCTTTCCAGATTGGGCACTTGGTTCATTTAAGGGTGTGAAGGGACTCATATCTGAAAATGGAAGTGGCTGAACGCGAAGTGAGAGATCGTCAGGGCAGAGTCCGTTCCAAGTTAGATAGGTACCTACCTAATCTTTCCCGGTTAGTCATCTCTTCACATGCTGAAAACACACTCGCGGACATGGTCACATTTGGGTTGCTAATAAATTCAACAGTCACTGTCATTTGTGGAAATCCGGGGAAGACTTGTACAGTACCTACACTACGTCCTTAGTGTAGACTGGTAGATGCGGGGTGCATTAGCTCTTTCTTTCGGTGACAACTCCCTTCTCGCTGTTACCTCTGGGGAGCTGGGGGTCAGTATGGAGGAGGTCGTGATTTGGCTTGTGAAATGTACTGAGATGGTCCTTGACAGAAACATAGGTAGCTTGTGGTATTTTCGTTGTTGTCTATCGTATTCTCTGTGCCAACTTCCCCTAGGTGTCTCGGGGTTCGGATGGCTTGATACAAACAACATGCTTCGGGCGTTTAATGTGCAACAAAAGGCCTTTGTTGACTTTAGGTTGACATCTACACCTCGGCAGCGTCTCGATGTTGGCATTGACATATGAAAGTTGGATATTGACGTTGTATTGACTACCGGCGTCGGCCACCATCGGAGAATTTAAACAAGGAGAGCTGTAGCATAGTGTACTGTGTATAGGTGATTGGTGACTCTCTTACGGGTTCCTGATGAGCTTGGCTAGGCACTAGGGCTCCGCACTTGGGTTTCTCCAAAAAGGCAGGTCAGCACGACAGCGATAAGGGCTCTTCGTGTTCATTATCGGGGAACATGAGGAGCTCAAGATGGAAATGCGATTGGGTGGAAAATGCTCCGAGACTCGAGACTCGTACGAGCTGCCTAGCGCACAATGGTACCGCAGGTAGTGCTGTGGACTTGGGATATCGGTGACTGTGTAGTGTGTAGTGGCCCTGGCATCTTGTACTCTCCGAGTCTCGGGCTTTTGTGTTGTATTTCCCGAATTGCCATCATGGATGAGTCGCTATGTTGGCCAACAGACCTGCTTTGCAACACCGTATCGGTAGGCACCCGACTCTGTTTTTCACCTTGAAGCTCGTCAGACATTGAACTCATGAACGGCTACGCCGGGTTACAGAGTACGGTAGGTTGGTAAAGAGATGTTGTTTCTGCCGTCATAAGCGCCAAGGAGCTATTCATGGCTGACGGAGCGACGAGTGCCTTCTCCAGACCTGGATGGCGTCGGCTGTCGTAAACCAAAAAGGAAAAGAGCGCCGACTTCCCCGCAATAGCTTCCCCAGCTCTTCCACGACCCCACCCTAAGCGCAACTTCCCCAGATCCAGAGGGGACCTCACCTCAACTCCCGTCCCACGTTGCAGCAGGGACCAGGCGCTGGCACATCTCGCACCAACTGTCCGACTCTTTCACTGTCGCGGGCACACGCATGGTGCTTGACAGGATAACCCTCGTGGGCAGCGCTCGCGGCGGTAAAAATAACATGAGTTTTTGGACCCTTTTTGTAAAACCATCTTAGTGATCCACTTTTACTCAACAGTTTCCCTGACCCTCACCACCATATCCTCGCTTCGTCGACCCCCCGGTGATTCAGGGCCGTCGCTCCAGAACCTGTTCTTTCCAAGGCTTCGACTGTGCTTGTATCCCACCACTATGTACTTTTACCCCTCACACGGAAACCGTTGCCAGCGCGAGTCCGGGTTGCGGGGAAATGCGACTTGATAGTGTCTTTCCTCTAGCGTACCGGCTAGTCGAGGGAATAGATCTATGTACAGCCTACGATCTACCTTACCGCAATTTAGCTTTCTTTCCACCTACCCCCCCAAGCCGAGGTTTCTTTAGCGTCAGGCACCAAACGCTCCTTCACATGCTCGTTGTTTTCTGCCGTTTGAACATGGCTGACGACGGTATACCAGTGTTTTTGGACAGATTTCTGCGCCCTTCGGCCGTGTAGTTCTCTCGGGTTTCTCCTTGGCTATAATACGCGTAAGAGACAGCGCTAGGTAGGCTCTCAGTGCTACCTTCCACCGCCCACCAGACCGCCAGATGACCATTGGCGTTTTCGGCCATTGTGATCCCCCCACGACGGGGGATCGAACCAGCGGGGAGTTTTCATACCCAACCCCCAGAACCTCGCACCACAACCCCGGCCTTGAATGGCTGTTAGCGCAAGACCCCGGACACAATACCTGGTACTTTCTCAGTCACTCACAGTGCACGAAAGAAACGAAAAGATGCCCGCGCTTAGCCCCCGACATGCCTTTTTGAAGGTGGAAATCACTTCTCTACAACTGGGAATGCCTTCAGGTGAGCTGGAAATACCTGTATTGGAAGGATGATGTTATAGTGAAAGGTGAGGATTTGGTTTTCTCTTGATGCCTCGCCTCGCAATCATTCATTGCCCGAAGTGTACAACACCAGAGCCGCCCAGAATGAAACCTCAAAACCAGATCGCTGCCCCTCGGTGCGGCACCGCAACGGCAGTCCCCCCGATGCTGCCCGCGGCCGCTTGCCCATCCTGTACATATCTCCTTGATGTCAGTCAGTCACCTGGCTTAGTGGAGACCATGTCTGCGTACATGGGAGCTTTTTCTGGGGAAACCCTGCCATGTCACCGTGACCCACGGTGGTGGAGTGTAGCAGGGCGGGTACACCACGCTCTTGTCGTTGAGATTGCCGGTGGACACAACCTCAGAGGTTGTTGAACAGATGGATTATTACGAGAGCTATATAGATCTCATCCCTCGCCGCCCTCCTTCGTCATGAGAGGTCGTCAGCCAGGGAATCTCATCTTCTCCTCCCCATCCCTTCCTGCTCCTCCTCCTTGTCCGGTGCTGTCCTCAAGGTACTCACCGTCACATCTCCGGCAAACACCATGAAGGGCATCGCCACTCTTGTCGCCGCCGCCGCCCTCGTTGGCCAGGCATTCGCCGCCCCTCCTGAGCCTCCTACCCAGGTTCTCGAGAAGAGGGCCAGGCCCACTGTCGCCATCGCCCAGGGCAATGTTGTCGGTGTCACACGCATCAACACGGACGCCTTCAATGGCATTCCCTTCGCACAAGCCCCCGTTGGTCCTCTCCGCCTGAAGCCTCCCGTCAGAACCACTGCTTCCTTCGGCACATACGACGCTGGTGGTATTGCTGCCGCCTGCCCCCAGTTCTTGGCCGACACCGACTCGGAAGACTTTCTTGCTAAGGTCATCGACACTGTCGTCAACACTGCTTTGTTTCAAAAGGCACTCAAGATCAGCGAGGACTGCCTAAACATCAATGTGATCCGTCCGGCCGGTACCAAGGCGGGCGACAAGCTACCTGTCTTGTTTTGGATCTACGGAGGTGGTTTCGAGGTACGTACCCCCCAAAATCTTTCATGTACCCAGTGTAATTCTTCTGGCTCACACTTTGTACAGCTCGGCTGGAGCTCCATGTATGATGGAGGTCCGCTTGTCTCCAATGCTATGGCCGCCGGAAAGCCCTACGTGTTTGTTGCTGTCAACTACCGTGTGGGTGCCTTTGGTTTCATGCCCGGCAAGGAGGTTCTCCGGGATGGCTCTACCAACCTTGGCCATCTTGACCAGCGTATGGGTCTGGAGTGGGTTGCCGACAACATTGCTGCGTTCGGCGGTGACCCGGACAAGGTGACCATCTGGGGCGAGTCGGCCGGTGCCATCTCTGTCTGGAACCAGATGTCTCTCTACGACGGTAACATCAACTACAAGGGCAAGCCCCTGTTCCGCGGCGCCATCATGAACTCGGGCAGCATTGTCCCCGCTGACCCCGTCGACTGCCCCAAGGGCCAGGAGATCTACGACACTGTGGTTGCTCGCTCCGGCTGCGGCGGTGCTGGTGACACCCTCAACTGCCTGCGCAACTTGCCGTATGAGACCTTCCTCAAGGCCGCCAACTCTGTCCCGGCCGTCTTATCCTACAACTCCGTGGCTCTTTCTTACCTGCCCCGTCCTGACGGCGTTGCTCTGACTGACAGCGCTGATCGTCTTGTCAGGGCTGGCAAGTACGCCGCCGTGCCCATGATCATTGGCGATCAAGAGGACGAGGGCACCCTCTTCTCGCTCTTCCAGATGAACGTCACCACCAGCAGCCGACTTGAAGACTATCTTAAGGGCTACTTCTTCCACGGCGCTACCACACAGCAAATCAAAGGTCTTGTCAGCCAGTACTCCCCTCTGATCTTAGCTGGTTCTCCTTTCGGCTCTGGTATCTTCAACGAGATCTACCCCGGCTTTAAGCGCCTTGCCGCTCTGCTCGGCGACATCGTCTTCACCCTCACCCGCCGTGTCTTTATTGAGTATGCCATTGCTGCCAACCC
Source organism: Apiosordaria backusii (assembly GCA_030549205.1). Taxonomy (NCBI): domain Eukaryota; kingdom Fungi; phylum Ascomycota; class Sordariomycetes; order Sordariales; family Lasiosphaeriaceae; genus Apiosordaria; species Apiosordaria backusii. The sequence goes on from JAUKTV010000020.1 coordinate 237,844, forward strand.
TAATGTGCCTGTCTGGTCGTACCTGGCCAGCTACAACGAGGGCACCCCAATTCTCGGCACATTCCACGGCAGCGATCTGTTGCAGGTGTTTTACGGCATCTTGCCCAACTACGCGAGCAAGAGCATCCAAAACTTTTACGCCAACTTTGTCTACAATCTCGACCCTAATGATGCGTCCGGGGGCACCAGCGCCAAGAGCAAGGTGAATGAGAACTGGCCGACGTGGAATACCAAGGACAAGAGGCTCATCCAGTTCTTCAACAACCGCAATGGATATCTCAAGGATGACTTCCGTGAGGGGGCGAAGCAGTACATTGCCAGCAACATTGATGCTCTACACATTTAAGTGTTGAGGCATAGGCGGGCATGTTTTTTTTTTCTTTCTTTTTCCTTGCATTATTGGGAAGGTTATCATGATTCATGAATATTAGGGGACGAGGAAGGAGGCGGTAATATGATCAGGCCACGCTTTAGCATAGTCTTGGCTGTGTGTCTGCTGCTGGGATTTGTGTCTCGGCAGGAGTGGAAATGAAGATTTGTTGACCAAGAACGATTGTGCCTTGCGCCGTTGTGATTTACTGTTTTGTAAAAGTACAAGTTGTTGCCAGGTAGGACACGAGGCCAAAACTGCAAATCTTGCGACTTGGTGTGTTCAACACTTATGTCTAAATGGGAAAGTAGCTTGGCATGGAAGGTACCTAAGGTAGTGTACGATAGATTGATATCATCACACCGTGTCAGTCCAGTCTAGTACCAGCCTGGCACTTGTGGCGGTTCGAACCCGAGCCGAAGCGTTCTGTCGTGTTTGCGAGCACCTGCATTTCCCTAAACGGGCGCTAGTTGGGAGTTTCGGTATGCCTCCGAGGCTCCGAGCAATTTATTTTGTGAGGTTTGGTACCGGCGGGTGTAAGAGGGAATGTCCAGTCTTTGCGTGGGGCATTTATCCGGTGTTGCCACTCGCAATCCAGGCTCTAACCGAGCTTGATGTCTTTCTGCGGTGTTTGGCGAAAATCTAGGATTCATGAACCTTTAGTTTTTCCAATAAACACGTTTCTATTTATTTTCCTGTGGAAAAAAGGTTGGGTGGTGTTCTGTCTAGTTGGGACTTTCAAGCCTAGGCTTAGGGGGCTGAAAAGGGGGGGCAGGCACATGCATTGAGCAATTTGACTGGCTCGGATGCACACAACTTCAGCGGGTTGTTGATGCAAGGCCCGGCAGAATAGATTGCCTTGCCCTCGGGGATTAAAAACAGTGGGAAGGGCATTGCTTAAAATAGTGTCTCGATAAAGTGGCCTTCTTGACCCTTAGTGAGACTTTTGCCATTTGGGGGAAAGCTGGACTGATTCTGTTTATTGCAATGTGCAATGCTCTGGAATCAACTGGGAAGATTGAGTGTGTACACTCGCCACGTGCACCCTTTTGCTGTGGCATTGCCTTGCAAGGTGCCCGTAATATCAACGGAGGTGCATTGCATCTCAGTGGGCAGACAATTGTGCATCGACATTTCTGGAACTGGGGATCAGATGTAACTGCTGGTGACTTTCTAGGGGGGAGACAACCTGGAATTGGGGAAAGGGCCTCAAACGGTCCACTTCGGGGATATTAAACAGTACGCTGGTTGTGTTCTATTTAGGGAATCAATATAAATACCTATGAGCTCGGCCGTGGTCCCTTTACTACCTTGCTGCCCTCAAGTCACCTCGGTCTGTTGACATGCTCTGGGACTCCCGTTCTTTTCCTCGGTGCTGTTGCTTTCCTTGTTCCCTTTGTCGACCGTGTCTTTTTCTGTCATTGATTCTTTGCTACGCCCGAAACCAACAAACGAAAAAGTTCATTCAACATGCTCCTTCGATCGGTTCTTGTCAGCGTCGCTAGTATTCAGGGCTTGGTTCTTCAGGTTGAGGGTGGCCCGACCGCAGGAAGGGCAGGAAAGCCCCTGATCGTGCCAAGATCGCATAATCTTCATGAACGACAGCATGATGGGCTACTTCAGGGTTGGGTAAAGAGGGATGTGGTGAAGGATGGTGTGACGCTGCCTGTGAGAATTGGGTTGAAGCAAGGCCTGGAGAAGGAGGAGCGTGCGCATAAGTTGTTGATGGACATGTATGTTGTCTCCGCAATCGTTCTGAAAATGGGCAAGAGCTGACATGAACACAAATGGAACAGATCGGATCCGAAATCGCCGAACTACGGGAAGCACTTGACTGCGCGAGAGGTGGTGGACTTCTTTGCCCCAGCGACACAGGCAGTGGATGAGGTGAAGAAGTGGCTGAAGGCTTCAGGGGTGGAGGAAAAGAGACTGGGACTGTCGGGGAACAAGCAGGTTCGTTTTCAAGAACACACATTACTCGGAAGGCATTCTAACAAGTACGCTCTACAGTGGATTCAGTTCGACGCGCCGGTTCAGGAGGTCGAAAAGCTGCTTTTTGCTAGGTTCCATGTCTATGAGCACCCAGAATCAGGGGTGACGAACATTGCTTGTTCGGAGTCGGTGTTCCCTTTCCCAATGTCTTCCTTCAAGGTACCTTGTAATCTTGCTGACCTGGAGCTCAACAGATATCATGTCCCCCACAATATCTCACATCACATCGATTACATTACCCCTGGCATCAAGCTAATGGCTGGTGGATATGACGAGAAAATCGTCAAGAGAATGGTGGGGCGCAGCGTCTGGTACGATAGTTGGTACGAGAAGGGAAGACGACCTAGTGACCGCAAGGGAAGAAAGAAGGGCGGTAAACACAAGCACAAAGGCAAAGGCAAGGGGAAGGGAAAGGGAGGATCAGGAGCGACAAGTACCACTAGCGTGTCTGCTCCTATTGCAACGAGTCCAGCCGGAAATGTTCAGCCGGACCAAGGTGAAAACGAGTTCGAGGTAACGGAAGGTTGTGATGTAGATATCACGCCTCAGTGTATCCGAGGTAGGCGCATGCTGTTTGACAAGAGAGGTGTAAAGCGGCTAACAAGTGATAGACCAGTACCAGATCCCAGCTGGGACAAAAGCGTCCAAAGGCAACGAGCTGGGTATTTTCCAGAGCTTGGCCCAACACTACAACCAACAGGATATGGACACTTATTGGAAATACGTCGCTCCATGGGTCCCAAAAGGAACACACCCTGAACTCAAGGCTATCAATGGGGCATATGGCCCAATTGAAGACCCCCAGTTAGCAGGTGAAGAGGCTAATCTTGATTTTCAGGTGGCCATTCCCTTGGTGTGGCCTCAAAAGACGGTCCTATTCCAGACAGATGATGAGTGGTATCAGCAGGATCAAACTCGGGCTGGTACAAAGTACCCCGGCTTCTTTAATAGTGAGCTTTCTCCGTTTTGTGGTTTCTGCAACCAAGTACTAACGGAGCAAAAGCCTTCTTCGACGCCATAGATGGTTCCTTTTGCACCATGACTGCCTTCAACCAGACCGGAAATTGCGTCGAAGATTCCTGCCGCGATCCCGAATACCCGAACCCCAACAACGACAGATATGGATACCAAGGCGACTTGATGTGCGGCACCTATCGTCCCACCAACGTGATATCTATCTCCTATTCCGGCTTTGAGCACGCCTGGCCAGAGTCCTACATCCGCAGGCAGTGCATGGAAATATTGAAGCTCTCACTGCAAGGCGTCACTGTGGTTGAGTCTTCTGGTGACTATGGTGTTGGTGGAAGAAGGGAAGACCCCCAAGCGGGCTGTCTAGGACCGACTAGGGAGGTCTTCTCTCCGAGGATCATGGGCAATTGTCCCTATGTTTTGAGCGTGGGCGCCACACTAGTCAAGGCAGACCCCAAGAATCAAGGGAAGTTCATCGAGACAGCTACAGAGCGTTTTGCCTCTGGAGGAGGGTTTTCGAACGTCTTCATGAGGCCGCCCTGGCAGGAGAAGCATGTGGCTACATACCTGAAGCGGGCAAACATTACAGAGTTGGGATACAACCTGACTGCCACGGCTGCTTCCACACAGTGGGGATGGGACCCCAGTTTGTTGGGTAGCGTGCTGGGAAGGGAAAGAGGAAAGCGTTTCAACAAGGGAGGCAGGGGTTATCCCGATGTTTCCGCCATTGGGGATAACTACAGGGTGGTTTTAAGAGGATATGCTGATAGCATGAGCGGGACCTCGGTCGCAGTGCCGGTTTGGGCTTCTATCCTCACTCTGATCAACGAGGAGAGGCTGGCCCGGGGCAAGAGACCAGTTGGGTTCATCCATCAGGTTCTGGTGAGTGTTCTTATCAAAGGCTGAAGAGGCAAAGCTGACACGTGAGGCAGTACGATCATCCCGAAGTGTTCACAGACATTACTTCTGGATCGAACCCGGGGTGCGGAAGCAATGGTTTCCCGGTAAAGGAGGGTTGGGATCCAGTCACCGGACTTGGGTAAGTTTTACCGGCTCTTAACACTTTCTTGTCTGGGTTATGCTAACAAGCAATAGAACGCCAATTTATCCCAAGTTGTTGAAACTGTTTTTGAGCTTGCCTTGATATTGTGCAGCATGGCGATGGAGTGAATGATTTGGCGTTCAGGATGAGGGCGTTACAGGCTTTGTTTTACCACTAAAATAACAACGGTTGAAAAAACAAAATAAAAGTTTAATCTTGTTGAAGAGATGCATAATGGAACGGCTATGTGTGCATAAAAAGTAAAAGGTGCATGAAAAAAGAGACTCGGATACCGGGAGTCGAACCCGGGGCTGTTGAGAGAACAGACACTTCTGAGAAGTGAGAGTCAACGATGTTACCGCTACACCATACCCGATTAAATCGATATGGTCTCCGATTTGTTGCAAATCTTTGTCCGTCTCTCACCTCTTATAGGAATTCACGTCCTGGAAAACCACCGGATCGCTTCCCCTGAGCCCCTGAATCCGCTTCCGTATTTGCAAATGCAGGGGTGGCTGGCAAATACTTAGGTAACGCACCCATACCATATCTGTGGAGATCCAGTATGTCAAAGTTGGTTTTCCTGATGGGGCGCTGAGAGAACGGTAAAGATCGTTCTCATCATCTGAGGAGTTCAGCAGAGTCTTAGACTGATGATCCTCTGCCTCTTTCGCCAATATGCGACATCCAAATGTCAGGCGGTCTCGTTCCGCACCTTACCTAAATAGCTTACATGTATGCACAGTGCCCAGACAGCTTGTGTGACCACAGGGAGCGCGTCTTACACCGGTCTTTCCACAGTAATTGGTCCCCGACGTCTATTTGAGGCGCAGCGTCTGAAACATTTAGACTTGTTCTGGCCGGCGCCGTGCCGTGAAGGGCACTTCCTGGAGTTTTTCGTCCGCTTTCTCTGTTTCCCTTGGCCGGCTTCAGGCTTTGGTGGCGTCACGCCATGCATGTACATCACCGGGTGCTTCTTAGCGTCGATAGGGTGAGCGAAGTGGCCGTCGGAAATCCAAGTCACTACGGGCTTCCTGGTGGTGTGGCAGGCATCGGATTGGTAGTTCAGACTTGTCTCAAACTGAACATTGGAGGCGAGTGATACCCCACGGCTTCACGGATCCTAACAGAAGATCAGGGATATGATGCCGATTTAGAAAAGAGGCGTTTTGCCAAGGGTGTTACTGCAACTTTCACGCCATGCTCTGTGATGGTCAGGCTTCTGTCAGTGGCTTTCATGGGCCCAACAATGTCGCACCACATCTGACTTAGGCTTCCCGTGCGGGATGAGGTAAAAAAGAAGAAATACCAGGGCTCGGCATGCAATAAATGACCGGACTAGCTTCTGAGAGGCTGTTGCCAAGGAAGCGCGTTTTGCGCGATGCCTATTACGGCGCAGCCACACCTGTTCAAGGGACGGGGGTCTGTTCAGCTGAGATGCAGACCAGGACTAACGGCCCCAGTCACACTGAACCAAAGTCTCTGTCTTTCCCAGAACATCTCACTTTCTTCTGTCATGTAGAAAACACGGAAGAAATGGCGGAACCACCATCACCGAGATCTCATGATAGAAGACAACAGTACCGCGATGGGCTGCCCCCTTTCTCGCTCCCGCCGTCGTCCGGCTTTCCGCTTCTTGCGGCTGACGACAAAAGCCCTCTGGCAAGCGGTCTACACTCACCCAGTTCTGCTTACTCCGTTTCCGCCGCCAGTAGCCCCGGATTCCAGCCGGCGAGTATGTCACTGGATTCAAAACCGGCATCTCAACACCACGATTCTGGGGCTCAGGGACAGTATTACGGAGGACGAAAACCCCTACCCGGATCTCCGCCACAGTCCTCTTCTCCATCACGGTTCGGGGGTCACCAGCTTCCTCCCATCACTAGTCTCCTTCCACCAGTATCTCAATATCCTCACTCATTACAACCGAGCCAAGCACCTCCAGGCCATCATCTACATGGGCCTCTAGCACCTCCAGCTGGAATGGCTCCTCACCAACATCACCCTGCCATGTACATGCACCAAGGGTTTGGCCAACCACCGCTCACACTCCCATCGTTATCCAGTTCAGGAGGGCCATATCATGAGTTCAACATGAGGGTAGGCGGGGGTGTCTATCCGGTATCGAGAGAGCCCCCCCAGCAAGACCGACCCTTTAAATGTGATATTTGCACCCAATGTTTCAGTCGGAATCACGACCTCAAACGGCACAGAAGAATACATTCAGCCACCAAGCCGTTTCCTTGCCCTCACTGCGACAAGTGCTTCTCACGCAAAGATGCCCTCAAGGTACCTTACTATGTCTGTAGACTATCTTTACATGAGATATATTGGCTGATTAGATTTTGTAATTATTCCAGAGACACCGATACGTCAAAGCCTGCAGTGGGAAGAAATCGCCTCCTGAGTCTGAAGCCTCTTCTACCATGTATGCAGGTGACACTGCTGGTGAAGCCCCAGCCCTGGCTGAGGAAGATGAGGACGACGACGAGGAGCAAGAACCACAAGAACCATCTGCTGCCCCATCAAGGCGAAAATCACTCCCATCAACCTCTTCAAAGCCCCCGCCTGTCTTGAAGGAGTTGAAACCAAAGGAGCCAAAGGAACCAAAGGTACCTAGGTCCATGACCTCCAAGTTCATTTGTACTAGGCCCGCATCAAAAATCAAAGTAGTACCAGCTCTGACATCAACAGCCTTGAATCTTGCCACCCCTTCCACGCAGACAGGAAAAAGGTGGATCATGTATACGCTCGAGAACGGTGATGCCGCTGCGCCATACCTAGGTATCACACGTCATAAGATGAGGTTTGACGTTAATCGGCCATTCCAGCATTATCCGAACCCAAGCTTGAAAAGCAAAGATACAACTTGAGCGTAGACTTGGATGGCGACTGGAGCTTGAGCAGTCAGGTACTCTCGGCGGCTACACTATCTCCAAAAGCAACATAAGTCCTGAACAGCAGCGGATAGATGCATTACAAACAATTTATCGAAAGGCAAAGACGTCCAGAAGGAAAAACGAATGGAGGGGCTCACGCCTCAGTGGGTCAAGCATATCAACTACAGATATTTACAGCACATGAATAACGACACGAAACAATTGGCCAGCCGGAGTTCAAGGGCGAGTGTGGGGGGCTGATCTACCTTACCTTATGATATTCACTGGGTATATGGAGGGGTTTCTGGAACTGTAGCTAGATAGATATACATCGGAATTTATCATTACCCACCTCAGCTCATCTTGCTTTGTTTCTCTCCCCAGACCAAAATGTCATCATAACTACAACGCTCAGGTCACGGTGTTGTGAACCCACTCAGGGGTTCAGGCGTTCAGGAGTATCAGCCCAGGAGGTAAGAGGTTCGGAGAGCTCCCGACACTAGATTTCCTCCGACTTCAGGTAGGTATGATGATACTCCCGCTTTATTTGATGGCTGAAGCAAAGCGTTCCGGTTAAACTCCAGCCTTGGATAAATCGCTGCGCCAGGCAGTCAAACCTCCAGACATCAAGATCTATGAATAGATTTAATTTGACCTAGTGAGAATCCATTCCATGTCAAATCTTAAACAAAATGCCTGTCGTCAGCATCCACGCCCTCTTTCTAATACAAACCCAACCCCGGCATCCTCCTTGACTGTACCGACAGCGGAACTCTCATCCGAACGCCCCACCCAATCTACCACGATCTGCCGGTGTCAACGAGGATTGCCGAGCAAGAAGCGAAAGAGCTTGATATGGTAGCAATGAACCCCATCCAATTGCTTAACTGCCGTGGCAACCTCATGTGTCCTGGTCGACCATCGGGCTCGGAAGGAGAACCGAGAATTGTGCAGGGATTTAGACGAAGCGTGATTGAAAGGCCACCAACCCGGATGCTTGCTAGAGAGTGCCCCTAAGCAGTGTTTCATCAGGCTTTGAATAAAATCCTGGTGGTGGCCAATCGGCAAGGAGCTGCCGCATGTGGCAGAAATGGGTGTTTCTTAAGTTGACCTACAGAATATTCACGACCCAGTAAGACGTCTTGCAAAGGTTGACAGATTTGATTGAGGGGAGAAACAGGTGCGGTTATTGGATGAACCAGACACTGGAATAGGCGGGGATATGGGGTGAAGGGTATAGACAAATGCAGGTCATGCCGACTTGGATGATGTCTGGATAAACAAGGCCCGTCAACATGGAGGGTGAACGGCGGCGGCAACGGCCCTGGGCATGCATTCTGCAGGCCAATTCCCGTTCTAGCTCTACCTTAGATATCCCCTAGCAAAATCGCCCACCCTGAATGTCATATCACCAAGACTCATCAGGTATTTAGGCCTGACCTTGTCCTGCTCTTGTCGCCTTGTGTTTTGGGCCTTTCTTCTACTGCTTCATTGATCATCGCCTTTCCTTGAAGGTCACAAGCAAGATGAAGTGGAATTCCCTCGCCGCCCTTGGGCTCGCAGCCCCTGCCCAAGCTTACCTCCGCTTCGGGTGCGCGACCTTGACCGTCCAGCGTCTCGACCCCATCGTCGAGCCTGGCAAGATCCCCTCGTCTCACGTCCATCAAATCGTTGGTGGGAATGCTTTCAACGCGACCATGGACCCCAAAGTCGACATCGGCGAGAAAGCCACTTGCACTACTTGCTCCTTCAGGTAGGTTGCCCCTCTTCGAGTTTCCTTTCCGCCACTCCATCCGTCTAACATCTCCCCCCAGCGAGGACTTCACCAACTACTGGACCGCCGTCATGTACTTCAAAGCCCGCAACGGCTCCTACAAGCGCGTAGCCCAGTACCCCAACGCCCTCCTCGGCTCTTTGACGGGAGGTATGACAGTCTACTACCTCCAGCAGGACTTCAACTCCAACGGCAAGCAAAAGATCACCGCCTTCAAGCCCGGCTTCCGCATGACCGTCGGCTCCCCCACCGCCACCAACGGCAACAACCCGGGTCTTCGCTACACCTGCCTCAAAGAAGTCATGACCCGGTTCCCCGAAACCGCCGACTTCCCCAAGGAGCCCTGCCCAGCCGGCATCATGGCCATTCACCACTTCCCCGCCTGCTGGGACGGCAAGAACCTCGACAGCCCCAACCACCAAGACCACATGTACAACACCGGCAAGGGCGCTTTCACCAACGCAGGCCCTTGCCCGTCGAGCCATCCCGTCCGGATGCCTCAGGTGGCCCTGGAGACCATGTGGGATACCACTCCGTTCAACAACAAGGACTTGTGGCCTACAGATGGGTCCCAGCCGTTTGTTTGGAGCTATGGGGATAGCAAGGGGTATGGAACCCACGCTGATTACCTCTTTGGTTGGAAGGGCGATTCCCTGCAGAGGGCCATGGACTCGACGCCGCTGTTGAGCAATGGGATCAAGTCGCAGAGTGTGGCGCAGGCCAATAACTGCAAGCTGCAGACTACAACTGTGAAGGAGAATATTGATGGATGTAAGTCCCCTTTCGTGTCTTTATTTCCTGTGATGGTGATTCAGGAGCTAATAAAATGTGGCAGGGCTTGATAAACTTCCCGGTATGTAAAGGGTGTATCGTCAACCCAATATGGACAGTGTGGAATCGAGTGTGCGAGCGTGTTCGAAGGGAAAGACTGTCTTTACATATTGTTTGCTAGCTTCTATTGCGAGAGCGTATATATCTCACATTCTGAGTCATGGCGTGAGTCGTGTTCAGTGAAGTCAACAACCGTAAAAGAAATGAACGTGACGCAACAGAGGTATCCAAAACTTTGACACAGGAAAAGCGTAAATCGTGATAAAACCCGGCCATCAAACTTGTCCATGGTGACTCTGTACCCGTGTGCTCCCCGCAACTGACCCATCCTGCGACCCTTCACCCCTTTCCATCCCTTCAGCCAAGAAGATCCCGGAGCCGGAACCGGTGGTATACACCTTATTCACCTGCCCCATCCCAACCTCCACTCGGGTAATCTGATCCTCTTCTCCGCGATTCCCACTCGCAGCGTCAACTCTCACTTCCACATCCTTCACCTCCCTAAGAATCTCGTTCACGGTAGCATCACCCCTCACACCCCTAAAGATCTCACCGCCAAACACCTTGCCTGTTTCTAAAGGACTGAGAGTAACTTGCTTCTCCAGCCTCCACCAACCCCAACTGAGGCTCGCCACGAAAACCAATCCCAATATCGCAACCGCCAATGCGGGACCCAGATACTGGTTCTCACTCCAGAATACCAATACCGGCACCGTCTTCGTGACTTCAAAGCTCTGTCGTTCCGTACCCCTGCCTACCCTTTCAGCAACGCGGAACTGCCACTCATGCAAATTCGCCAATACATATTCCGTCGGACTGTCCCAGATCAACCCACAACTGACTAGACTGTGGTTTCCAAAGTCCCATGGCTCCGCCCGAAAGAAGACGTCTGCCAATGTTCCTGGCCCTGGCCCAGCAAAGAGCCACTTCTTGAGATTTGTATTGAACGTTGTAGTTGCATTGTCATACATGTGATGAGCGATAAACGATTGTAGGCCGGCGAGGGGGCCGACTCCTGAATTGTCGGGCGTGGTCAGGGAGTCACCAGCAGAGATGTAGGGCGATATCATAGGCAGTGACTGATTAAATTTCAAGGCGGAGTGATCAAACCAGGCGGTGGAGTTCTGAATAATAATGGGGTGTTCCACCACGGCGGCGGTGATGTTGCAGCGGTCAATCTTGACAGTGGCCTGGCAGTTGCCTTCGAGTTTGTCAATGTGTTTGGTCAAGAGAGTGAGCAATGGCTCAGATCGTTCGTCGGCGACAAGTTCGGCTCGGATGTGGAACACGGTGGCTTTGTGTGAGGCGTTTGTTGACAAATCCAGGGGCTCGTAGGTGGTGGGGGCACACGTGTAGACGAAGCCTGCGCCGCGAACGGACCCCGAGCAGGTGCCGTCGCAAATGTATCCTTCCGTGGAGGGTACAGCAATGGAGTCATTGCGATACCAAGCTTGAGTTTGTGACATCACCCTCCTGTTGTGGATAACTCTCCTGTCGGACTGCCAGTTGCCTGACCAGCCATCGGGTATTCTGTTGGCGATATCGAAGAACATGTTCTGTTGGACAACGCGGTTTTGGGCCAAGGTGTGGGTTGATCTTTGGAACAAGGGGCCCGAAGAAAACTGGACGAGGTATGCTATGGTGCAGATGAGGGTTACTTTGCGAGCTTCCGAGCCGGACTTAATGGCGGGCCAAAAGCCGAGACCGCGGCCATGATCCCATATGTAATGAAGCTGGGAGAGTTGAGTACCGTCCGAAGCACGGAGCCAGAAACGTACTGCAATGCCTGTGGCTAGAGCAGAGCTAAATGCCACGTTAGAGATGGCCGAGAAGATGGCGAGCCACACAGCCGGGCTGATGCGCCAAGTCGAGACCTCTTCATCGTGAGAGACGGAGACGACGACAGCCGAGGAAATGATGCAGATCACGATGGCTGAAAGTGCCACGATCTCAAGCCAGGGGGTCCATGTGAGGATGGACCTTTTCACCTTCGGCTTTTCGTTGACGTCTACGTCTGCCATTGTGATGCACGGGAAGAAGCAAATCAATGGGGGAGGAGAAATGTCTGAGTTGGAGGAGACCAGGGAGACGACTCGGGAGGATGGGACCTACCGCCCGCGATATGGTCAGTGCTATATATATAATGAGCCTTTTCGACGAGGCTCTGAGGTTTTGAAAGAAATGGCAGGGCAGGTATCAGGTATCCATCTACCCCCGGGTCATCTGGGGATACCGACAGGGAGAAAACAACCATCTCACCTGCTCTCAGATAATGCACGTACTATACTTACTGGTAAAAGGGTGTCATTGGGTTTCAATACCGCACAATAACGGCGGGGTTTCTTCAGCTGGTCTCTTCACCGAGCAGCCTCTTCCCATGATTGGTGGCGGTTATGTCCAGAGTTCTAGCGATCCGCAACAGTCTTGACTATGACTGGCCACGACGGTTGCACTCAATCGTGAGTTTAATATGTTGCCGCGGCACAGCCATTCAGGTGGGTTGTGGCCTGGACCACGATGACCGGCATTTCCCTCAGCGTGTTTCTGGTGGCCATGGCCAGGGGAAACTAGGGGCTAGACCCGTTGAATTATTCCGAGGACTTGTCATCCACGCATGTCTGCATTATGCCATCTTGTGGTGTTGAGGTAGTAGCGGGGGTGGGGTGAGGTTTCGGTCGCCAGCCTTGTGATCGTGTAACATGAGAATGTTGGTGGGCGCGAGACTGTATTTTGCTCGTAGCTTGTATATGAGTTGGACAGCATGGAGCCCTTATTTCTCGTCGCGACTTGGCATTCCCAGGAATTGTTTATTGTAGCTAAGATTTACCGATAGCCTCGACCACAGGAGTGGAAGCATCAATTGGTGCACCGGCGGGGTGAACTTTTAAGTTTTGAGTGGTTGAACAGTCTTGAGTCGAGTGGTTGCATGATGTGTTGCATGGTAAGGTAGGTTCTTAGCGAAGGGGTGGGGTCGAATACAACGGTGACGGTCTTCTTGCATCTCGGTCAGCGGTGCCTCGCAGGGTATGCAGCGTAGACTCACCAATCGTTGCTTGGTTATGGAATATGTCCCAGGAAGCCTTCTGTTCGACAGAACTGTAGGAACAAGGGACCCATTCTCAGTTGAGTGATGTTGACAGAGATGAACAGTCGTTGGAGGAAGAATGTCAAAAGTGGAGCTCCAGGCGGAATGCGGAGAAGCGGGGGAGGGACAAGGATAGGTCTGGGGTACGACCCTAACCCTGGTCTATCTCTCGACAGCAGCGCTGGCAATCGACAACCGTCACAACGCGGGGGAACAATGGACATCGAATCGCACCACATCCATCCATCCCTCGCCATCAGACGGACCGAGGCTGGCTGGAGCTTGGCGTTGCGCCGCGCGTGATGCCACCATGAGTTTGCCGGTCTTATTCCAACGCGCCCCTTCCTGAGCCTCTGTTTTGCTCTTCTCCTTTCTTAGACGACATTGCCACTTCAATTCCAATCCCAGCTCCTGTGCCGAATCCAACCGAACGAACCGAGCTGACAGTGCCCTCAACCCGAGCGATCCGAGCATCCCTTTGTCAAACCTCTCTCGATAACCTTCTCCAAACGACCACCCAAATCGATCGGCAATGCCTAAACAACGCACATCTCCGGGCAAAGCCCAAAAGCCCGTCATCATTGTTGGAGCTGGTCTCGCCGGTCTCGTCGCTGCCTTTGAGCTCTCCCGTCTCCGCATCCCCGTCCTTCTCCTCGATCAGGAAAACGCAAACAATGTCGGTGGTCAGGCTTTTTGGTCATTGGGCGGCATCTTCTGTGTCGACTCCTCCTATCAACGGAGAATGGGCATCAAGGACTCCAGGGAGCTGGCAATGAAGGATTGGTTCAACTCAGCCCAGTTTGACCGGGAGAAGGAGGATTACTGGCCGCGCAAATGGGCAGAGGCGTTCGTCAACTTCGCTACTGATGAAATGGAGGACTATGTCAAGGCTCGAGGGCTAGGATTCTTGGTCAGTGTTGGCTGGGCTGAAAGGGGCGACGGACGAGCTGATGGCCATGGAAACTCAGTGCCCAGGTTCCATTTGACTTGGGGGACTGGACCAGAAGTTGTCCGGGTCTTTGCCGAGCCCGTGAAGAAGGCCGCTAAGAAGGGTACTGTCGAGTTTCGGCACCGGCACCGCGTTGACGAGATTATCTTGGATGAGGTGACGGGAAGGGCCGTGGGCGTGAAGGGCAGTATACTAGAAGAGGATAATTCTCCTCGGGGCGTCAAGTCGTCAAGGACCGTGGTGGACCAGTTTGAGATTCATGGAGCAGCCGTGTTGGTTACATCCGGTGGTATCGGAGGCAATGTCGACAAGGTGAAGGCTTCGTGGCCTGTCGATCGGCTGGGTCCCACGGTGCCCCAAAACTTTGTCATTGGCGTGCCCCATCACGTTGACGGGAGAATGATTGACATCACCGAAAGCGCTGGCGCCAACGTCATCAACCGGGATCGTATGTGGCATTACACCGAAGGGCTGGCAAACTGGAATCCCATCTGGCCTGGCCATGGCATCCGTGTGCTACCTGCGCCATCTTCTCTCTGGATCGACGCCAATGGCAAGCGGTTACCCAACCACCTTTTCCCCGGATGTGACACCCTCGGCACGCTCAAATACATTTGCTCAACAGGCCACGACTACACTTGGTTCATCACCGACCAGGCCATCGTTGCGCGCGAATTTGCCCTATCCGGTTCGGAACAAAACCCAGATGTTACTGGAAAGTCGGTCTGGGGCGTTTTGACCCAGCGAGTTTTCTCCAAGAAGGGCACCATCCCCGTGCAAAACTTCGTCAAGAACGGCGTGGATTTTGTGGTCAAAGATAATTTGGAGGACTTGGTCGAGGGCATGAACCAGCTGGTCGCCAAGATTCCAGGGGGCGTACCCCTGGAATACCAGAAGATCAAGGAAGCGGTAGAGACCCGAGACAGCCAGTTCGACAACCCCTTCTCCAAGGACGCCCAGACTATGCTTATCAACTCGGCGAGGACTTACTGGCCCGACAAGCGCAGCCGTATTGCACCTCCTCACAAACTGCTGGACAAGAAGAAGAGTGGACCTCTCATTGCGGTCCGTATGAACTTGTTGACCAGAAAGACGCTTGGTGGTATCGAAACGAACTTGAAGAGCCAGGTTATGAAGGCCGATGGCAGCGTATTCAAGGGCCTATACGCCGCTGGTGAGGTCGCTGGATTTGGGGGGGGAGGCGTGCACGGGTATAACAGTCTGGAGGGGACATTTCTGGGTGGGTGCATCTTTTCAGGGAGGGCCGCTGGGTTGGGTATTGCGGAAGAATTGGGTTACGATATTTCCAAGGCGAGCAATGTCCGGGCACGTCTGTGAGGAGTGCTGGGAAGCACATGTACATTTTACCATTGCTTTAACTATTCCCCCCACTGAGGCCCTTTCAATGCGACTACCAGAGCCGAGTACTTCCTTCCCTTGGCCATCTTTTCGCCTTCTAGTTCCAAGACTTCCAAGACCTTCTCTTCTATTTCTTGCATCCTTACATCATCACCCCGTCTTTCATCTTTCATCGCAGATGCCCACACTGTTTGCAACTTGTCTTCATCCAGCCCAGCATCAACTAATTTGGGGCACTTGATCCTCACCCCTTCACCATCAGGATTTGGCGAACAAACAAAGGTGATTGTGTTGTTCGCAACAGCTCTTTTTCTTTTTTCAGCATCATCAGGGTCATAGTAACCCGACGGACCGTCATTCTTGTTCTTTGGAGGGCTTCCAGCAGTCAAATGTACCCGCTGTAAGGAAGCGCTATTTTGACAACTGCGACGACTGTGTATCCTTTCGCCAATCTCCTTGGCCGCAAACACAGTCAACGACGGCCGCGCCTGCTGCTCTTTGGACCCAAGTTCAAAGGTGATATACAAATCTCGCAAAGAAGGAAAGTTGTCCTCATCAGCCAACACGTCAAACGTTCTTTCCGGCCATCTGTATTCGTCGCCATCATTTTCCAACTGATGATCCCTCTTGCACCAAAGCCTCAGCTCGCCCAGCATCGGCAAGCCCCTCCCCAACACCTCTAAACCTTCTTCCTTCACAGCACAACGCGTGATATCCAACCTCTTCAATGTATCGCCAAACCTCGTAACCGCCTCCACAGGAATTACACCCCCCCCTAAGAACGGTAAACTGATATACTTCAGCCTCCCCAGCGGCAACGCCAGCAAGAACTGCCACACCCCTTCCACGTAATCCCTCAGTGCCGGGTCCTCCATCCTCGACATTGTCACGCTAGGCCCGTATACCCCATCCAACTTCAGCTCCTTCAAACTCCCCAGCTTGCACGCTAGCCCAACGCTGGGGAATATCTTGCTCGTCCCCATCCAGCCCACATCCAGCAGCCACAGCTTTTCCAACCTCCCCCAATAGAAATTCTCAGCCCAGTACTCTACCTCCGGGACAGTGTTGGGCGGGTAACCCCTCGTGTTCCAGCGTTCCGGATGAGCAAAGTCATGCACCCCTCCCGTCATTATTATCTCACCATGAGGGGCGGGAGGAGCGGGGCGGCCAAACGGGTAGCCGTATATAGTCAAATGCTTGAGTTTCTTGGTGGCGAGCTTCTCTCCGTTGGTAAACCCGAAACCGTAGTAACGCGCGTCCAGGCTCTTGCCGACGCAGCTGTTGCGGTTGTACCAGAGGTCGATGGACAGTTTTTGCAAATTGGAGGCGGAGCAAAGGATGGTTTTGAGAGGCTGGACGATTTGGCGGGCGCAGCCTGAGGTGTGGTAGGTTATGTCGATGTCCAAGGAGCTCAGGTTGAGGGTGAGGGGATAGACGGAGAGCTGGGAGAGGAGCCGGAGGGCACGGGGGTTGGGGGTTCGGTCGTCCCTGGTGGAAATGGAAATGTGAAGATTGATGGTCGGGTTGGAGTTGATCAGGAGGGAGGAGAGAGAAGGGGGCAGGGGCAGAGCGCTGTGGAAATGCCGGCAGTGCCAGTGGATATCTCTAAGATTTGGCATCGAGTTAATCAGAGGGGAAGATGGCGAAGGGGATGGGTTGGCATGGTGGCCGAAGACGAGAGGCCAGGTAGGGTATTTCTCAATCATTTGATCCATTCCCGGGTCATCGCTTGGGATTTTGGGTTTCCGGAAGCATCCCCATCGGCGCTTCTCCTCGTTACGTTCTGATAATTGAAATGCTTCTCCGCGAACACTAGGGACGGCAATATCGAGCGTGTGAACGGCAGATAACAAATTGACGTGTTGCATGTACTTGATGCGGTCTGCTACCACAAGGCCAGGCGTCTTGTCGTCCCCCCAGTCGTAAGTGATGCGGTTTCGCAACACATACTTGGTGTGCCTGGGGAAGTCGAGGGTTAGGAAGCGGTGTTGGATGTAACGCGCCTTCTCATAGAGATCAGAGCAGACAAGGGCGACATTGAGTAGACCTTTGGGATTGGTGTCATGGATGATCTCTAGGATACACAGCACAAGTTCGTTGGACAACTGAGAGAAGGATGGCAAAGCTGGGTTGGCTGGACAAGGTGTGCGGGCTGTAATTATTTGCGGTCTCCGCCGGAATGGACCAACTCGGAACCTGGAGCGCTCAGTAGGTGCCATGGTTGTCTCAAGATGTTGGATGAGGGGATGGAGTTGAAATTTCGGGACGATGCCTATCTGAGCCCCTCGCTTTAGGCCTGCGTGTCGGACAGGCCAATGAGATTGCTGACCAATCCAGGGGTATCATTCCTGCACTGATGGGCTCGGTGGGGCCTTTCATCTAGCCACTTTTTGCTACATCCCAAGGTGTGTAGAGTAGATTGGCGTTGGTCCGTGCGAAGGCAGGTTGTGGGCATGCCCATGCATCCTGCTTTCATATTTTAATATTTTCCCTCGACATTCTCTTTATTTTTACACGGTTTCCCAGACAACGCTACTTCGGAGGTTACGCGTCAAGTTTGGACGACTTGGTCACAAGTTCGGACGGTTTGGACCGTTCCTCGCAATTTGGGAAGGTGCGCCCGCCCAGGGAAGACTGTCGTCACGGATATGGAATGAGCTCAGCTATTGGTATTAAGAAAGAAAAGAAGTAGCTAAGAGGAGTGTGGGAGAATGAGTCCATTATGTACCAGGCAAGCCATATAAGGTAGGTAGTGGCCAACTGAGTAGGCGAGTAAGTACGAGATTGGCCACAAAGCATCATCACATCATTCACCTCGAGAAAGAAACTCTTTATACTTTTTACACCCTTAATCTCAGCTTTTTAACTCCTCAATCTAAGCTTTATACATCCTCAGTCTAAGCTTTTTATATCGTTAGTCCAAGCTTTCAACTTTATTATTTTATTATTGATGAGCACAACGATATCACACATAGTCTTTGTATTCACAGATACACATCAAGAGTGATCAAGATGTATATAAATCAACGCATTGGTTAACACAGCGTCATCTACATACCAGAAAGTGGCTATATCAATAAGAAAAATAAACTCATCGCAGTCCCAATCGCTCCTCCTGCAAGCCTTCCATGTTGGATTCCTGTTCCTCTGCCCTGAACTGCCCCTTCCGATCCGTTTCATTCCTCCTCATTACTCCAGGACCATTCCCATATACGAACACACGTTTACAAACCTCTTCTTTCCATCACCCACCCCACTCATAACTCTCTCAAATAGCTGCGCCTGGGTAGCCATCCTTGATCTGGCCATAGTCGTTTATCTGCCTCGGGGTCGGCGAGTGTCCCACAATGTCCTGAAGGTCCGGCTGCTGGTTTAGCATCCGGCGCAGTGTGTAACGGAACCACCGATCACCGTTGCTCTGCTGAACCACCTCCTTCCCAGTGACTTGATACAGCCCATCATATCGAATCCCACAAGCCGGAACAACCCATTTTCTGTGGCTCGCTCCGTGGCCTGCGCGCCGGAGCACTCTTACAGGTTCTCTGGTCTCTCTTGATCTATCGAGAGCCTGGGTGCCGACGGAGGAAGAGGCCACTCCCTTGCTGTCCGTGGAATAATACAGCACATTACCGTGATCGTCGTCAATCTCCCGATACATCGCAGAGCCGCCGGATACGACGATGGAGTAGGCTCCCATCGATACCGATCCGAAAATGCCGCCCTGGCTCTTTCCATGTGCCCCACGAAAGAGTGCCACCATCTGAAGAGGCCACCAATCTCCAGGTATCAAGCCGTTGTGCCCAATGACAGCGGCGTTGACCTTCTGGTGGCCATAGGCCGGGTTCAGCTTGTAGGTTATGCCCCTCCTCGGACTCCGATAACAAATGACGCCATGCATGATTCCATCTCTGCCGTAGATAGGGTGGTTGGGAGGCGGCGGGCGGATGTTGCTAACACCCTGACCGGGACGTGAGACTGCGGTGGAAGAGGCGGGGGATACGGGCGTGCCGTTGTCATTGCTAGTGTCACTGGCATACCCCTCGTCCCCACGACCCCAGTTCTCTTCGTCGAACCTCTGGCGCAAAGCCCTAGCGGTGGTCCTCAGATCCTCCGGGATTCCTTGAAATCCCGGCTGATCAAACATACTCAAGACCTGGTCCAGGTGGAGCCTGTCCTGGAACGACGGCCTGATCACAGCCTCAGATTCCAGCCAAAAGAAAAAGGCCCTGACCGAGCGTCGATAGGTCGCAATATCACGGTCGTCTGACGGTCTGGGGGGCCGTCCAACTCTGTACAGAACCACCAGATGTCTGGTCTGGGAGACACCATCCGAAGGGCTGCCCGTCCAAACCTCAATCGGGGCCTCGGCCGGCTCAGATGTCTGACGAATAGACGGAGATCCTGGGGCCCCATTGACCCCAGATATGGCGGACTCCATGGCCGTTGGCTGAACGTCAGCTACCGCTGTGTCTGTAGTGCTTGTCTCGACAACTGCGGCGCCACCAACTGGTGTCTCTGGGCCTGCATTTTCAGACGCAGAAGCCTGGACATTTTGCGCCATCGCCAATGCATTGGCAAGCATCTGCGGTGACCTTCTGGGGGGAATAACTCGTGTTCTCAGTGGAACCCCCTAGCGAAGAGTTAGCCTCCATGCAATGCGGAGCCAACAGATACAAGTTCAACAAACAAAACAGTAGTACAGAGTCAACATGACATGCCTCATCAAATGACAAAAAAGACCAAAGTGACAAAGTTACGGATACAACGGCCACCATGCTCCCACTCCACAACGGCTCCAAACCCAAATCACAACATGAGAAAAGAAAACATTGCCATAAACGAATTGTATTGTTTAAAAGAAAAAGTGGATAGCAGTGAAGAAAAAAAGGATACATACTGCATAAAGCGCGCGAGGGCGGTTGTTTCGGCGGGTGCCACCCCTCGAGTTACCACTCTCACCGTCGCGGCGCTCGCGTCCGTCGTTCAGGATAGGCATCTTTGTCTTTTTCGGCACCAACCAACTGAGAGCGTCTAATAAATGCTGGGACTGCTCCGGCGACGGGGAGATCCGAAGAAGTAAGGGAGGGCAAAAGCCGTTGGGCAATATTGTTCGGGCTGTGAATCGAACGGCGAGGTATGAGATTCCCGTGGCGAGACAGCCACAAAACCTTGTTCTTGAATAGGTACTGCTCGAACTGCAAGAGCAAAACACAGCTACGAGCGGAGATCAGAATCGATGTAGCTTGGAGACGTTGAGCCGTAATGGTATCGCCCAATCGCTAAGTCAGATGGTGGTAAGAATGCTGGCACCTCAAGAGTGATGTTTGAGCCAAAGAACTGTGTCTGAGAGGGTGTTAGCAATATAATGAGTATGAGAGGAGTCTCGAAAATAAGAGCTTGGTTGAAGCTCAGACAGAGCTTAAATCGCGAGAGTAGAATGAAAAGGGCGAGTTGATTGAATAGAAGAAGGAGAGAGGATGAGCAGCTGAGTTATTGTCGAAATATGCTTGGATAGTGGAGTATAGAGAAAGAGATTATATAGATGGCATAGAGCAGTGAGGGAAATATTTAGGTATTCTGTGGATCTGTGTCTGTGTCTGTGTCTGTGTCTGTGTTGTGCCTGTGTATAATAAAAGAGGAAATAAAAAGACGGTAATGCTTAGACTGAGGAAGGAAAGCCTGGACTGATAGAAGTAGAGGCTTAAACTGAAGGAAAGAGAGGTTAAAATTTGGGAGAAGGGAAAGCTTAAACTAGCAGAGGTAGAGGTTTAAATCGGTAAAAATATAAAAAGATTAACTGACGGAAAGAGGAGTGTAGATTGGTAGAAGGAAAAGCTTTGGACTGATAGAAGGAAAAGAGCTTAGACTAATAGAAGTATAAGCTTAAATTGGTAGAAGAAAAGGTTTAGACGGTAAAAAATAAAAAGATTGACTGAAGGAAAAAGAAGGGTAGATTGGTGGAAGGAAGAAGCTTAGACTGGTAGAAGAAGAAGCTTAGACTGAGAGAAGTAGAAGCTGAGATATAGCTGAGATAGAGTCGAGTGTTGCTTGGATAGAGCTCGGATTGTAAAAAGAAGGAAAAACAGACGGGGTTGGTGAATTAAAGGATAAGCATAAAATATACATACCACAACTTATGCAGAGATGTGCGGTGTGAGTGAGGCTGGGGGTTGGTGCAGCAAAGGACGGTGGTGAGAGAGGCTGATAGATGAATGAGAGAACGCCAGGCTGGCAAATGTGCGATTGACTTGTAATGGGAGTGTGGCAAGCGTTAAAATTGGATGTGAAGAGTTGCTGAACAACGAGTATCGAGTGAAAGCGAGGCTTATCGCGGATTTTGATATCGTGAGATCGCCTTGTGGAAGGCGGAGGCAGGCGAGGCGGCGATATGCAGTGTGCGGAGGGAGGAATTATTTTTTGAGGGCAGGAGCTACCAAGATGTGTAAGAAATTGGCCGACAAAATGAGGTTTGTGCGGCAGGGCAAATGAGCCCAGACTACGTCATATTGTGTGGTTGTCTTCCTGTCCTTAATTTCACTGGAGGGAGAATGTGTGCGTCCTACCAGACCGTGATTGATATGCGATTCGATGTGTGCGGCCTTTTGCGCAGAAGATCTCTCCAGGTACGCCTTATAAACGGCAGCAGGACCGCCACATCTGGCTGTATATAATATCTATTGACATGCAGACATTAACATTGTGTCTTCAGGTCATCAGTGTAGTTGCCAGCGGCCAAGCTGCACACATTTGATTATTTTTATTTGTGTGTATTGAGCTGTGATATGTTTATAAAAGCATTACACGCTCTGTGTGTTCTCCCTCGAGGATTTTCAGACCCGTTTGAGGGCTGGTTTCGATTGACACCTCATGTGTGGGTTGAAGACGGGATCATGTCCATGGACAGCCCTCTCAATTGGGGTTGCGCAAGGTCGCAGTGAAGGCTAAGAAGAAAATAAGAAGTTATGAGAACATGTGAAGCTTGTCTTACAGTGGATAGGAGCAGGTAGTTGAATAATATGCGACGTGAGATGCACGTACGAGGGACAAAGGGAGGAGACGGGGGTAGGCGGAATGAACAATTCGAGGCGGGTTTGCTACTTATAGCAATCGAATGTGGTCCGTGCGTTGCAAATGATTGAACAATAAAGGAGATGAAATAAAGAAACTAAATTTGCAAAGCTGCCTGTTTAAATAGAAGTAGAAAAGAATAATTAAATATTAATATTTATTTAATTCGTTATTCTTTCCTCTCAGCGCTTAAAATAAAAATAAAAAATAAAAATACAATTTATATTTATTTTTTGTCTTGGCTGCATGCTTCGCGAGATGGTTACCAAATTCGGCGCGATGCCACCCACCGTTTTTTGTCTGGCCTATGAGCATTAAGAAGGACTGCTTCTAACATCCCTACACTTCTTGTTTGTTGCCACTCAACGGTGACAAGTCCTGCTACTCCCGCAGACACCAAAGTCATGCGAAGATGTAGGTGCCGGTACAACATGTGGCGTTCTAGGAAATAATTGTGATTGGGCACGCTAGATGAGCAGGTAGGTATGAGTCAACTTTGGTGTCATGGTGGCGCCCTTGCGGGATGTGAACCTCGCATTAAGAATGCTTGGCACAGCCACAGGTATCGACGATGTGGCGTTGCAACGCAGTATAAATCAAGAAGATCAGCGAATTCTATAGTGCACATATGGGCAAAACTTCACTTGACAGATTTTAGCTCAAATTGTGGTCCAGTGGTTGCATGGACGTGTGTCTGCGAGTAGCCATGGATTGTAAATGCCTTATACATACGGTAAGTAGATATGTGTGGACGGTCAGACATGTGGGAAAATCACAATTTTGAAAGAAAAAAGAAAACAGAGCGAAATGGAGAGGCTATGGATGCTTTAATTGATAGAAGTGAAAACTCAAACTGTCAAGAGTACACACTTAGACTGGTAGCAGTAAAAGCGAAGAGTGATGAAGGACGGTACTAGAAGATGGGATAGGTAGGTTCGAGATATCATTTACATAACATCTGGACAATGCTCGGGCAGAGCTTAAAATTACCACAGCTGACAGGCCAAATGAAGGGGCACCTCTTATCATTCGTAGGGATAAGTCAAGTTCTAATATGGCCACTTGAAACAGAAAAAGAAGTCCGTCAACGCCAACGCTATGTGAAATCCAAAACTACCTGACCGCAACATTAATATCCCATCGGCGTGAGACCAGCTCTGAAGGGCCGCTGGAGATTCTTGACCTGCCCATCCTTCACCCTCCACACCCCCTTGGTCCTCTCATCAGCCAACTGATGGCCAGTCCCTTCTGCCAAGCGGTGGAAGACTTCGAGATCATCCGCTGACATGGACTGGAAGAACAGGGGTTCCCAAGCCTCGCCCCTCGAATTCTCAGACGCCCTCATCTGCCTTTGCGCCTTTTCAATCTTTGTCTTTTCCCGAGTAACGGCCTCGAGATTCCCCATGGCCATCCCATTCAACACCTTCCCCCACGCCTTTCTGCTCTCCCAGTCATCTTGCTCCTCAACCGGTACAATATCCATCGGCACTGGCTCGTTCTCCACCGCATCATGACTAAACTTCTCAATCACCTCCCCAGTCTGCGCATCCTTGACCACCCACCCATCACTCCAAACGCCTGAAAGTGTGTAAATAGCCTTCTGCTTGGCATCATCCTTCTTGAACACCTTCGCCTCGAAAGAATTCCTCTTCCCCCTAATCATCCCCTCGCCAGAAAACTTCACCTCGGCCACATACCCACCACTGGACTGCAGGGTATACGTCCCGGTGATCTCCGGGTACATGCACCCGCTAAGAAATCCCCTAATCTTCACATCTGGCAACGGCACCAAATGATCCTCATCATATCTGTCGATGTGCACCATCGCATGCCCAACCTGTCTGATGTTTACGTTCCCATTGAAAGTCATCTCCACCCTAGCATATCCATCCGCCCTGACGCCGTTTTGCCTGTCGACCACGTGCATGGCCGTGATGGGTGGGTGATGGGACACCTGCTCGGCGATGAGCTCCGTGCTGGCTTTATTCTCCTCGTCTGTCCACGAGGCAAGAAAGAGCTCTCCGAGGAAGGCATTGAGGGGCTTCTTGATCGAGACGGCTTGTGGGCCAGGGGACCCGGCGACATAAAGCTGGCTTTTGAGGGCGACGAGGAACCACTTGAGTACAAGGAGCGAGCGCTTTTCGGGGAGGGGCTCGTGGGCAGGGGCGGCGAAGACGGCGGGACGCTGGGCCCAGCAGTGGCCTACTTCTACAACAGAAGACGGAGCGAGAAGGGAGGGTGGACCGGTGACATTGGCGAGGTCGCCTTTGACTGTCCCGAGGAACTGTGACCTTGTTAGTCTGGTGGTGAGGGGGGAGGAGGGAAGGGATGGGGAAACGAACCTTGACAAGCTCCCGCAAGCGTGAAGACACCGTTTTGCTGTCCATGATAAACGACACGGACTGATTGTTCGGAATTAAGTAGAAATAAAGTTGTGAAAATGTCAAATTAAAAAGGAAAATGGAAACAGAAGCAAAACAATAGGCAAAAAATAATATTCAACGCAGAACAGCCAGCCGATCGATCAACGGTCGGTCGAAATGAATGGTCAAGTTTATATATCCTCCCTTCGCCGTCTTCGCCGTCTTCCAAAGCAGCAGACGCCAAAAAAAGCTCTCAAAGACAGATACCCAAGGCGTGACTGCTGAGGGGCGAACAAAGGTATTTATGCTGTCGCCAGGCGAGAGAACAAGGAGGGAGATCTTTGTTTCAATGTTTCACCTACGTCTCAACTGGTTGGCGGGGGTGACCTCGTTGCGACTTCTGGGCGGCGGCAAAAGCTATCACGTTCCTCTCTAATAGAAGGGGAAATTCACGAGGGAAACAGAAAAAGAAAGACAAGGAAATGGCGGCCATAATATACCCCTCATCTTGGTGTCGTACAGTGACATGCGCCTGGTGCTGACGATGCATGGATTTTCTGGTGGCCGGACGGTTGTTGAAGCTCCCGTGGCACTGTCCTCCGTCTTGTGGACGGTGCCACGGGACTGCCGCTGACGGATGCTGCCGCTACCGGAGTCAACCGAACGCTACAGTGCGCTACAGTGCCCTTCCGGCTCTCTGAGTTCCCCGCGCCACAAACCGCTGCGCAAATCCCCCGCGTCCCATTTAGGGGTCGAACAGTCTCGATGACGATGCTCACACCCGACACCTCAATAAGATGCCCATCGTCAATGTTCCTGAAGCCGCGCGGCCCGGTAGATCGGATAGCTACTGACCCGTTTCCAGGTTGGACCTCGCTGGTTTTTCGACATTTGCTTCCATTGGCATTCCAGCGGGAGTGTCAGTGTCATCTCCTCCTAGGTATCGCCGTGCTAAATAAGAGCGTGATACGCTTCCGGCAGTCTGGGTCGCCATCAAAAGCTCAACAAACACATGTGCAGGGAGGGCCGCGCGTTACGCCGAGTCCTGCAGCAGATGCAGACACAGAGGTGGGCGCGTGCGAGTCATCTGCGCTGGATCTCCCGCCTCTCAAGCGTTTCCAGACCAATGCACGACCGACCACCCACCCACCTCAACCACATGCTTGCGTAACTTTGTCGATTGGTGTGTGGCAGAATATTTGGTCATGTTGCAAATCACATGGGAATGAAAGACTCTCCGAATCACACCATCTGGGTTAGGGTTATCCATGTGAAGAAGAGGCCTGGGCACGATCTGGATCAGCACACTTTGTGGTGATCATGAGGATGGTGTTGAAGAGGCTTTTTGGAAACAATGCCCGTAGTAGTAATAATTGCTACTGCGGTGAGAGTCCTGCAACGAAAATGTAAGAATAAAACAAGCTACACACCCAAAAATGCATAGTTATCCAACTTGAAGCATAGAGGCCATTATAGACAGTCCACTAACCAGCTCGACCCAAGCACTCCGTCTGCTTCCACACAATGGTTTCGCGTCCATCCTCCCCCGCACGATTTCGAAGTGACTATTGAGTTGCTCCAGCTCCTTCTCAAGCATAATTTTCTCCTGCTCCTTGTCAAAATAACTCTTCTCTGCTCCATTGCTGTCCTTGGGATCGGTGGCAAGCAGTTTCTGTAGATAACTGATCACGGACTCGCCCTTGACATTTTTACGGTGAATATCCACCCCTGGGCTCAAGACCTTGAAGGAACAACAATAATTCCAGATCAACTGTCGCCGTTCGATCAGCCAGCTCAACAACATGGACCAAGCAGTAGCGCCATGGTCGTTGACCACAGCAGGGTCAGCTCCCGATTCCATCACCAACCGGATCACATCAGGGACTTTCCGGCATCTGGCCGATTCCCGATGCTCCATGCTGGCATACCAACGATCCTCTCTGATACTATCTAGCACCTTTCTGACCGCGTCGCACAGGTAGGGTTGCTTGGCTGCGTCAGCGTTGCCTTTGATGGGCTGCAGGGATAACAGCTTGCGTATCACTGGCGTTCCCTGGTAGATCAGGGCTGCCGTCAGAGGAGTCATGACGAACCCGGCGTGTTGGGAGTCGATGGGTCGGTGGCAATCAGCTCCGCGCTTGGCGAGCTTGGAAATGCAAGTCATATAGCTAGCCCGATCCATGTTACCGTGCGCCAGTATTCCAAAAAGCAGTGTCTCCCCATCGTCGCCAACGCTGTCAACCTCAGCATCAGGGACCGAGTCGAGCAGCTCACAAACCATGTCCCATTCTCGAAGTCGACGCAGCCTTTTGAACAACGACTTGATCTGCTTGGAGTCGAGTTTCGACACATCGAGGCCACGGCTGCAGAGGACGCGGGCAATCATCAGCATGGTGTGTTGCCTCGAGGACCGTACACGCACCAAGTTCGGCGGCGGGAGACAAGAGATGAAGAACGAAATATCCGATGTGTAAAATTTGGAGCGATCCAGATCGCACAACATTTTGATCAGCGCTTCACTGACTGCCTCGCTTGCCTCGAACCGGCCTTCGGCATCCCAGTAATCGATTGGGCGATCAAAGTCACCATCGCCCGGCATAAAACCGTGCTCGTTGAGGCCAACATCCCGAGGACGATCGTCGTTGTCGTCGTCGTGAAACGGGTCGTATTGGTGAGCGCATCCAGTGGCGAAGAATAGTCTTTCTACTTCGCGAGGGCCACCAAACGACTCCTTCAGGTCGAGACGAGGACTTTGGCACATGGTGGACATCATTTTCACAGCCCAGATGTGCTTGCATTTGACTGCCATCTCGAAGGCAGTCACGCCATTGGTATCGCGGATGAGCGGATCTGCGCCTTCTTCCAGAAGAAACTCGAGGGCATCCTTTGCGTTGTCGGTTGTCCACTGCTGGTACGGCCACTCCGCAAAAGCCTGGAAGAAGTGATGAAGAGCCGTCTTTCCCGTGGAATCTTGGGCATTTAGCTCAACCCCAAAGTCCAGAAATGCTTGAATATTATCGTAAATGAAACACATTCTGGGTCGACCGGACTGAACCGGGAACTGCTCCTCATAAGGCATGTTGCTGAGCAGAATCATAAGCGCAGTTGTCCCCTGCTCGTCGGAGGCGTTCACGTCAACGTCGGCTTCCAACAAGCCGAGAATGGCATCCCATCTGAAGTTACGGGCGGCCAAAAAAAGCGCTGAGGCTTTTCTGCCGTTGTTGTACGTCCATTCGTGAGCAGCACCGCCCTTGACGAGTCGAGTAATGAGCTTGGTGCGAAGACGACACCGGGCTGTAGTTGCAACATGATCAACGTCGCGAAAGTCTTCAAGGGTGTCTCCCAACGAGTACATGCAACAAAGGGCTGGTAGAGGAAGCTCCATTTGTGTTCCGTCGGCCAAGTGTACTGTCGCCAGCTGCCTGATATCGGCACCAAGGTCCACCAATTTCTCGGCGCCCACAAAGTTGCCAACACAGCACGTCTCGCCAAGGGGTGTTGTGATAACTCTGCAGCCCGCGCCCAGCCGAACCTCTATACGAGGGTCAATCGTGGCACCGCGGCTGACAAGAAAAAAGAGAACACGTTCCCGGCGGTTCAGGAGGGCGTAGTATAGCGGTGTAAGGCCCCGTTCGTCTGGAACATCAATATTGACTGTCTTGTTCGCATCCAGAATCTCTCGCAGCAACTCCAAGTCGCCCTCATAAGCCAGCTGATGAAGGGCTGTATAACCGCAATTGCCGCCTTGCATAACATCAGCCCCCCTGGAAATCAGGAGCCGGCCAGTGTCAAAGTTCTTGTAACAAATTGCCATATGGAGCGGCGACCACGCCCCGAGAAACTCGGCCCCGGGGCTCCCTGTGGCCAACTTTTCCCAGATGGTGCAATTCTTGGGACAGGTACAAAACCGTGTTGCAAGGATTTCAATATCGGCGCCCTTGTCCAACAAGACGTTGATCACATCGTTGTGCCCTCTCTTGGCGGCCATATGCAAGGCGGTATACTTGCGAACCTTGGGGGCGGCGAAGGCATTCCAGCCAAGGCCGAGCCCAAACTGACGCCAGTCTTCCCAGTCTTCAGCTTCCATATTATGCCCGTCTTCCTCATCTTCCTCGCCCTGGTCGTCGTCAAAATTGTCCTCATCCTCTTCGTCAAAGTCATCCTCGGCAAAGCCCTCGTCGTCATCCCACAACTCCGGAGGATACACTCCGATATGATGGTTGCCAAACAGACCCGGGGGGATATTCCCTGCTTGGGGTTCTTCTTCATCTTCCCAATCCTCCTCGTGTTCATCTTCCCAATCCTCCTCGTGTTCATCTTCCCAATCCTCCTCGTGTTCATCTTCCTCGTCCGCCCCATCTTGCCCGCCCGCGCCGCCTTGACGAATAGCCTGGATTCCCCCCTCATTGCGGTTGTCGCGAGGACTATTACCCGCCGAGGTGGTTATGCGGCCGGTGGGCAAAAGGACATCGATCCGGGTGAAGGTGGGAGTAAGGTGCCGTTTGTACAGTTCAGGGATCTCTGAGGTGTCATGATGTGGCATCCAGTCGGTCGAATCGGGTTTCTTTATCTTGTCTTCCTCTTCCCGGAGGGCATCACCGACCCTGTCCCAGAACTGGGCGCTGAATGCAAAACTGAACCAGGTATTGGGGTCTGTGCCGTGCTCGAGCGCCTTCCGTGCAGTTTCAGCGCGGCCGGTGTGGGCAGCCCATGCCAGAGGCAGGGCCTTGAATCTCTGGATGCCGACTTCGTACAGAGGCTTTTCGGAAATGGCGGCAAGTCGGCGACTCGTGCGGGAGAGCGCGTTGAGGGAGGCAAGGGCGTCGGTCGGAGACTTGAAATCGCGCGCTTCATTGCAGATTTGGACGAGAATCTCGTTCGGCAAGCTCGTGAAGGTGGCCATCTTGACGGCAACAATTGGGAGCTTTGGAGCTGCCACACAGACTCTAAAACAGCAGAGCAAAGCTGGCGTGGAAAGCAGGTTGTCTAAATCAGCCCCGAACCCCTCGCCAACACATCGCGCGGGCACGTGATCTCTTTGACCTCTTTGTCTTATCTTATCTCGTCGACGGACCTGAGCCACTGATCGATTGCACATGTAGTCAGGAGTGTGATGCTATCCAAAAGTCAGAAATCAGCACCGCCCTCCTCAATCTGGTCCTCTGAGCGCCATCTACCTCTCCGACACTGTCTTCCATACATCATCTCGCGGCCGTTTCTCGTGGAAAGATGTCAGGGAACTTTCTGATCTCACATCCATATTCTGCTCGCATCTCTTCCAAAGGTTGGTTCCCTCTCCAAACAACACCCTCAATGGTCCATCGCAGACTTGCCCTCGTTATGCCATCTTGAAAGTGGTTGCTGGGAGCGCGTTCCCTGCCATGTGCGGGGCCGCGAGACCTCGGTTCCATCCGCAGTTGATCTCCACCAGGCTGACACCACCGAACAGGAGATCACGTGCTGCCCCCTGCTCTTGATGTTCACTCATTGACATGGATACAATCGACAACCAACTGCTTCACAGCATGCAGCTTCCTGAGTCACCCCCAACCACCGGACACGGTACGGGAATAGCGTGGAAGGATGAATCATCATAGCCAGGCACGGTAGGTGAAAAACACCGATGGCTCACATCTAGAGAACAGTCCTTTGCACCCAGGACTCGGGAGTGACCTTTGACGGACCGCCATGGCCATCATTTCTCAAGACAGCGACCTGGACTGGACCAGCCCTGATGATCCAGACTGCCCCTACAACTGGCCATTGTGGAAGCGCATCTACATGACAAGCATCCCGGCCTTTCTCTGCGTCAACGTCTCTTTTGCCTCCTCTGTTTACACCTCAGGAACCAACGACATATCACAGCAGTTCGATGTCTCCCGCACAGAATCTCTGCTTGGACTTTCCCTCTTTCTTTGGGCTCTTGGCCTCGGCGCCATCATCGCCGCGCCCGTCAGCGAGTACTATGGCCGCAGAATCGTCTACTTGACCACCGTTCCCGTCTTTGGCCTATTTACCCTGGGTTCCGGGCTGGCTCAAAATTTTGTCACGTTGATCGTCTGTCGCACCTTTGCTGGCTTCTTTGGGAGCGCCGTCGTGTCGGTGGGCGGCGGCACCAATGCGGATCTCTGGCAGCCCACGCTGGCCGGAGTCGTCTATCCCTTTTATTTTGTTTCGCCTTTTCTGGGGCCGGCCTTTGGACCTGTGATCGGCGGTTACCTGAGCGAGGCCAAAGGATGGCGCTGGCTCCAATGGGTCATCCTCTTTATGGTCATCTTCAACTACCTGTATGCCCTTCCCCAGTCCGAAACGTACAAAAAGACCATCCTCGAGAAACGCATGCAAGCCGAAAAAGGACCCAACGTATCGTCAATACGGCCTTTCAACGTCACCCTCCCGTCCCGGGCCATCCTCCAGCGTATACTTCTCAAGCCATTCAAGATGCTTTTTGTTGAGTCCATCGTGCTCTTTATGACCATCTACATGGCCTTCAACTTTGCCGTCTTTTACAGCTTCTTTGCTGCATTTCCCTACATCTTCGGCCCAGGCGGTCACTACAGCTTTACGTCGGGTCAGCAGGGTCTCACTTTTCTTTCCATCGCGCTGGGTTGTGTTGTTGGATTTGTTGCGGTTGTTTATATTGACCGTCGCACGTATCCCGCATTGGAGACCAAGTATGGACTTGGGAAAGTGCCGCCCGAATACCGTCTCTATGGCGCCATGGTCGGTAGCGCCCTCAACCCAGCCAGCTTGTTTTGGTTCGGATGGTCTGCCAACGCGGGGACGTACTGGGCGAGTCCTGTCGTTGCAGCAGTGCCCTTTGCTGTGGGAAACATCATGGTGTACAGCAGCGGTGCTCTGTACATTATGAACTCGTATGGATCGCTGCACGGCGCGAGTGCGCTTAGTGCCAACAGCTTGTTGAGGTATGCTTTTGGAGGAGCTTTTCCTCTCTTCACTGTGCAGCTGTTCTCGTCACTGGGGATCGGTTGGGCAAGCAGCTTGCTGGGTTTCATCTCCATCGTGCTGGTGCCGGTCCCGTGGGTGCTGTACAAGTATGGAAAGCGGATTCGGGCGCATAGTCGGTATATCATGGTCGGGGCATCGTAGACTCTGGTTTTTTTCCTGTCCCCGGTGATGGGGAATTCGGCAAGACTTCCATTTGAAGTAGCCGATTGATCCTAGATAAAAGGACAAATCTGGTTTTTTGGGCGTAGCCCAGCTGGCCTCCTCCGAGACTAAAAAATACGATACTGGTTTCCAAGGATTCATTACCTGTCGCAGTGAAGGATCAAGCGTGACCAAACCTCCACCTCTCCACATCAAAGTTGGGGTAACAAAGTTGGGGAAAATCATGGAAACGCACCCACCGATCGACGAGAAGTAAAGTATCGTCGACAAAACTGCCGAACGCGGTAGTGACCTGCTCGTCGATGCTACATATACCCGAACATGGGTCAGAAGCGCACCTATCACGGCCACGAAACCCGATGCATCGCCAGTCAAGTCTCAACGGTATGCCACGGTACGTTTCCGCTGCAGCGCAACGGTCCAAGCTGTGATTGGCGGGATTCGACATTCCTCCAACCTCCCCTCGGCCCACTATCATCTTCACATTTCCTGGACCACAGGGCACGTACAACCATCAGGGTAGCATTCACAACGGCTCAACTTTGCTTGTATCAATCAACCCTCTTCCTGGTCGCATTCGCCTGACCGCATTGGCTCGCATCTACGGCTGTATGGTTCTCCCCTCACGCAGGATGCGAGAATAGGTACACGTCGGCCGATCCAGGCCTCCAGAAGGGAAGGCGAAGGAGCAAGGGGGTCCAACATCACGATAGATAAACCACCGGCTTCCCCAGTTTCTGGCATCTGACCCTCCATTCCAGCGACCAACCTGGCGGTTCCTCTATTCATTTATTTAAGCTTATTTCCCTTCCAGAGTGTGCGTGTGCCCGTGTGTCACCATCAGCACGCACCGAGGGGCTCAGAACAAGATGCCCAAAATGAAGCTCCCTACCATTTACAACGTCCACC
The DNA here is from genome assembly GCA_030549205.1 of Apiosordaria backusii. Lineage (NCBI taxonomy): Eukaryota > Fungi > Ascomycota > Sordariomycetes > Sordariales > Lasiosphaeriaceae > Apiosordaria > Apiosordaria backusii. The sequence goes on from JAUKTV010000020.1 coordinate 270,565, forward strand.
TTGTGGCCATCATTGCCACGTTAGGTGGCGCCCTCTTCGGCTTCGACATCTCCTCCATGTCCGCCATCGTCGTTACGAACCAATACATCACCTACTTCAACAACCCCTCGGGCGTCATCCAAGGCTCCATCGGTTCCGCCCTCGCCGCCGGGTCCGTCCTCGGTTCTGCCATCGCGGGGCCAATCTCCGACAAGATTGGCCGGAGGGACTCCATCATGTTTGCGTGCTTGTTCTGGCTCATCGGGACGTCCGTGCAGGTGGCTTGTCAAAATGTCGGACAGTTGATCGTGGGGAGGGTGCTGAATGGGTTTACGGTCGGCATCACGTCTGCTCAGGTGCCTGTCTACCTGGCCGAGATTGCCAAAGCCGAGAAGAGAGGGAGTCTGGTCATTATCCAGCAGCTCGCGATCGAGTTTGGCATTCTGATCATGTACTTTATCGGCTATGGGTGCGCGAGTATCCCGGGAACGGCAAGCTTTAGGACGGCGTGGGGGACGCAGTTTATTCCTTGCGTTTTGCTCATCATCGGTTTGCCCTTTTTGCCCCGGTCTCCCAGGTGGCTGGCCAAGGTGGGAAGGGATGAAGAAGCTATTCGGACACTGGCGAATATCCAGGCCGATGGGAATGTGGAGGATCCGAGGGTCATTGCCGAGTGGGAGGAGATTGTGACGGTGATGAGAGCTGAGAGGGAGGCCGGGAAGGGATGGAGGAAGTTTTTCAAGAACGGGATGTGGAAGAGGACCATGGCGGGAATGACGGTGCAGGCGTGGCAGCAGTTGGCCGGAGCGAATGTTATCGTTTATTATTTGACGTATATTGCCCAGATGGCTGGGTTGGAAGGGGACGTGGCGATGGTTACGTCGGGGATTCAGTATGCCGTGTTCATCATCTTTACGGGGGTCATGTGGTAAGTATCCCGTCTCCTTGATCTCTATGGTCTTGTACGAGAGGGCAAACATGATGGCTGACACACTTTTACACAGGCTTTTCATTGACAAGACTGGCCGCCGCACTCTCCTTGTCTGGGGAGCTCTTGGTATGGGCTTCTGCCACTTTGTCATCGGCGGTGTCATGGGTGGCCACCACATCGATGTTCCCGGCGGTGTCGGCAACCCGCCGAATGCCAACATTGTCATCGCCGTCCACTCTGGCGCCCCAGCCAACACTGTCATCACCTTCTCGTACCTCTTGATCGTCGTATACGCCCTCACGTTGGCTCCCGTCTGCTGGATCTACGCCGCCGAAGTCTGGTCTCTGGGCACCCGTGCTACAGGCATGTCCATGGCGGCTCTGTCCAACTGGGTCTTCAACTTTGCCTTGGGAATGTTCACACCACCAGCCTTTGTGAACATCACTTGGAAGCTCTTCATCATTTTTGGGGCGCTGTGCGTGGCTGCTGCCATCTGGTTCTGGGTGTTCTACCCGGAGACTTGTGGCAAGACCTTGGAGGAGATTGAAGTCATGTTCTCCAAGGATGGACCGCACCCGTGGAATACCAGAAAAGGCGAGTCTCGTTTGGCTGCTGAGATCGAGGCTGTCATTGCGAGAAAAGAGAAAGGTGAACAGCCTGGACTGGTAGAGACTGTCACCCGCGATGGTGAAAATAAGGCTTAATTAAGCTCAAAGGATGTTAAGTAGATGCGCCACCGCCGAGAGGAGAATAAACAGTATGACTTAGCGGCTGTTGTTAACGGTCTTGAAGCTTGGCTGCCGTGCTGGCGTAATCGCCAACGACATCAAAGGAGCCAACTTCCCACGTTTGTCAACACTCTCCTTTTCCATGTCCCAATTACAGTCCATTACCTAGGTACCTATCTTATACACAAACCTGGCAACAAGAAAAAAATGACCCAACTACTCGGGGTCCAACCCAACCCAAACTACGTCCACAAAAAGGGTGGTAATCGCGGTCGTCAGCCACGGCGGCAAACCTTCTTCAGCCCCCTTCTATACGAAATCTCATTCAAAATCCAAAGCCCTTCATTCATTACTTTTCGAGACGCCATTTGGGCAGTGTTCATATTGTATGCGAGCTGGAAGGGGATTGTAGGGCTACTACAGGCAAAACGGCTGCTGCTTGACCTGGAGCTAGCAGAGGTGTGTCCAAGGGCAGTGACTCGGAGCTTCACGTCTTGTGTAGTTCATGTTATGATCTGGGGCTTTGTATTTGATGTGATTGGGCAGTGGATTTGGTATGTTGTTACCTGGGGTGTAATCGGGGTTGTGGTTGTATTTGTGGGCGAGGAGGTGATAACGCGGATGAGGGGTAAAAGGGGGTAGATGGTTGACCAAGATGGAAATGTTGTCGGGGACGGGCTGGGCCTCCAAAGGTTGGAAGCTAGAGGCATGGAACATAAGGTATAGTTAATTGATATATCAGGGCTTGAGATACGAAAAACTGTAAGCAGTTGAAGAATAGATATTAAATTTAGATAACATAAGATATCTGATCTTTCAACGCACATCATCTAAGCGTGGTCCTGGCTGACACTATCCGAGTATAAGTATCACTTCTTAATCAAATACCTTCCCCGGGTTCATAATCCAATCCGGATCCACAGCCCGCTTCAACGTCCTCATCAACCCGATCGTCTCGACCCCCAGTTCGTCTTTGAGGCTACCCTTCTTCCCAATCCCAATCGCATGCTCCCCAGAAACTGTCCCCTCCATCTCCAACGCCTTCCTCATCATATCCTTAACTGTCTTACCCACCGCCTCTTTTTGCTCTGGATTCTTCGGGTCATACATCATAGCCACATGGAAATTCCCGTCCCCCACATGCCCAATCACACTGGCAAAAATCCCCAATTTTGAGCATTCTTCTTTCGACCACGTGATAATCTCAGCAAGACGAGAAATAGGCACCGCGACATCGGTAGACCACATCTCTGTCCCCTCGGGGCGGATGTTAACCATGGTGAACAAAGCTTCTTTGCGGGCGGCCCAAAGGTCGGACTCTTCCTTTTTAGACCGGGCAAAAACGGGTTGGTAGGAGCTGAAGGGGGCAACTAGGGACGAGACGCGGGAGATGTCGGATTTGATCGCCTCAGTGGTCCCGGAGAATTTGATGAACAAGGTGGGGTTCTCTTGCCAGCGGCGTTGGCGGACGGTGGCGCTGCCGTGTTTGTTCAGGATGGCCATCTGAGCGTCGTCCATTATCTCGAGAGCGGCAAGGCCCGAGATACCGGAGCGGATAAGGGAGGTAGCGGCTGCGGCGGCATCCTTGATGTCGGGAAAAGGTATCACGGCGACGGAGGTGTCTTGCGGTAGAGGGGCCAGTTTGAGGGTGATTTCTGTGACCATTCCCAAGGTTCCTTCGGCCCCGACGAATAACGAGGTGAGATTGTACCCGGCCGAAGTTTTTCGGGGCCTTCGGCGGGTTTTGATGACTCGGCCGTCGGGCAGAACGACGGTGAGGTTGAGGACCCAGTCTTTCATTGTTCCGTAGCGGAAGGCGTTGGTGCCGGAGCAGTTTGTTGAGACCATGCCACCGACGGTAGCGGTCGGGGACGGATCCATGGGTGCGAAAAGGTTGGTGTGGGCTATTTTATTGTTAAGGTCAACCCAGTTTACTCCTGGTTGGACAACCACGTCCATGTCTTCTGGGTGGAAGGAAATGATTTTGTCCATATTGGCGAAGTCGATGCAGATACCAGAGTAGGGCTGGCTGAAGTTGCCTTCGATTGATGAGCCGGCTCCGAAGGGGATCATGGGGACTTTGCGTTTGCTGCAGATTTGGGCAATTGTCGAGACATCTTTTGTCGTCCGAGGGTAGACTACAGCTACCGCTCTTTCTGATGAGTTAGATGTAGACCAGTCAGAGTGCCCGTGGTGTTCGAGCACGTCAGAGTCGTAAGTGACACAATCTTGCCCTATGACACGGGCAATCTCTTCGGCCGCATGAAGCATTTCGAACCGGTTCGCGTATGTGATGGCTTGGGGAATGTTAGGCGTATTCAAGTCCCACTCTGCTTTTGGTTGGAGCAAGTCCTGATTTCTGTTGCTGAAGGCGATGCCTGCTCCAAAGCCGAGAAGGCCGAATACCCCTGAAGCAATGATGGCATTGCGGCTCCATCCTCGCCCACTGTGTGGTGTTGACGATGCGGTAACAGAATATGGTCGGCGGCCGCTTCTTAACTGCCCGGATGGTCGATATGGTGCTGTGAACTGTTGCCGCGTCTGCAAGGCCCCCCTCAGTCGACTGGTACTTCCACAGAACAATCCCCGTTTGCATCCCGGAATGACCCGGAGTCCGGCCATCTGTGCTCCACTTTTCTCCGGTGAATTCGGTTCTCAAAGATGCCGAGCAGTTTGAACGTCTGATATACCGTCCAAAATCCAACACCGGTCGATCGATGTTTTCTGAGTCAATTAGTGGTTAGATAGAGGGTGACATCGACTTGCACGACAGCTACGAGATGAAAGACTTGCAAATTGTTCGGCTCAAATCGGTGTTAAGGCGGAGGTCACGCGGGCCGGCTCCGCCCCCCTGTTTCCGGTTCCCGGATTGCTTTCCGCCCTGGATCGGCATTTCCAGCGGCTTGTGTTAGGTTAAGTTGCCAAGGCAATTAGTGCGTCTTGAATCTCCAGCAAATACAGAATCCAGAGGCTTATATGTAGTAGGTATAGAATGCATTTCGATTATCTACTTTACATTCTCACCTGTCTTTAGACGATCATGCTTTTCATGTAGAATTGACGGCTCAAGCAGTCGGCCTCTACGCTGAGCTTGTCTTCTTTTTGACTATGGGCACTAAGTTGGAGCATATCATGCTCGGAAGTTTTGTAAGGTTCACAATCATGCCTCGCGCTGATACTAAAGCGATAAAAAAGGACCTACTTTACCTAGGTACCTTATTCTTCGTTTCTCAGAAAACCATCTTCTGGTTTTCGGTTCGATTTTCCCAAGTCTCGCCTTTTCCCTTTCCATAATGAAAAAAAGTCCACCACGGAAATCCGATCACCTCAGTGTGATTCATCTGAGCATATTCTCTTTACCATTCTCCTGAAGGCCCTCTCCCGGCTGATTCGAGGGGGCGGAGGAAGTAACCCCATTCGGGCCAACAGAAAAGTGTCACCCCACAAACCCTCCAACGACGATTCCGGCTGTTAGCGAGTCTGCATCGGCATCTTGGTGACAGGGCAGTTCCCAAGACACTGATTGGAGCCTTGTTAGACCTTGGGATGATGCACTCGCCGACGTGCCTGAATATGAGCCTCACTCGTAGCGCAATTATTCAGGGGAAATCTGAAGATTCCAGCACACTTAATCAACCTTCACTTTATTTCCCCGTCGCGAGGGCGGAGGGGAGGTTTCCGGTTGTGTGATGAGGTTTTGGTTGTCTGTGAAGACTCAAGGGGATAACAACCTGGCATATAAGAGTTGAATGGTTGTTTGGTCCGTAGGTAGTGCTGGGTTTCGAATTAAAGTTGTTATTCAGTCAGCGAGTGTAAATTCGCTATGAGGTTCCTCACTTTTCTTCTCGGCGCGGCTGCTGTCGGATCAGCTCTGGCAGCTCCGGCTCCAGCTCCGGTCTGCGATGCCCCGACCAAGAGAGCAACCAAGTTTCAGTTCGTCGGTGTCAACCAGTCTGGCGCTGAATTTGGAAAGGATACTCTGCCTGGTCAGCTTGGCAAACACTACACCTGGCCGGTGAGGTCGAGCATCGATGTAAGTTGTGTGCACTTACCAGGGTGGACAAGCAGCACAGGACTGACAAAGTTGGGCAGACTTTGATCGGCAGGGGATTCAACACTTTCCGCATTGCCTTCATGATGTGAGTGACATTTGACCACAAAGTTGGGATGAGAGTGCTAACATCCTGCCAGGGAACGCATCGTTCCCAACAAACTTGATGGCCCAGTCGATGCCACATATGCCAGAGGCTTGACTGATGTAACCCCTCAGCTGATACACCTACACTGCCAGTACTTAGTTAACAAAACTGTAGATCGTCAACTATGTCACCAGCAAGGGCGCCTACGCCATCATCGACCCGCACAACTTTGGTCGCTACTACAACAACGTCATTACCGATGTCGCCGGCTTCGCAGCCTGGTGGACCACCATCGCTAAACTCTTCGTCAACAACGACAAGGTCATCTTCGACACCAACAACGAGTACCACACCATGCCCGACGACCTAGTCCGCCGTCTCAACCAAGCTGCCATCGACGCCATCCGCGCCACCGGTGCCACCTCGCAGTACATCATGGTCGAAGGAAATTCGTGGACAGGTGCCTGGACCTGGGTATTACTCCCCCGTTTTGCCCCTTTTTGGCATTCTCTTGACACTAACCGCCTCCCTTAGGTTTCCTCTGGCAACGGTGCCAACCTCCTCTCCCTTCGCGACCCTTCCGACTCAACTGGCGACAAGATAATCTACCAGATGCACCAGTACCTCGACAGCGACGGCTCGGGCACCTCTGACACTTGCGTCTCCCGCACCATCGGTGCTGAACGCGTCCGTGCCGCCACCGAGTGGCTCAAGCAAAACAAGAAGAAGGGTTTCCTCGGCGAGACGGCCGGCGGGGCAAACGCAAACTGCATCGCTGCCCTGACGGGAATGCTGAGCTACCTCCAGCAGAATAACGATGTCTGGACGGGTTGGGCTTGGTGGGGAGGTGGTCCGTGGTGGGGGAACTACATCTTTGCGATGGAGCCCCCGTCTAGTGTAGCGTATGATGGGGTTTTGCCTAGTCTGCAGCCTTATATCTAGATGATAAAAGGCAGGAGGGGATAGTTGGCTGTGGAGGGTGTGGGGATGCTGAAGCTAAAGGAAAGAATCGGCGAGGTGAGACCAGCAATAAGACTTGTCTCTATATACCTATGTGGGTAACACCGAGATTGTGGGTTTCCTAGATACCTACTATTGAATGGGTTTTAAATGTTTGCTGTTAGCAGGTTCAAGGTTCGATGTCCCAAGTGCGTTGTTTTCTGACATCCATGATGTGTTTTGGTAAAACCTACCCAACTCAAGGGTTCAGGGGCTAGGGCCACATGCACATGAAAATGCCCTGCTGTCGGCCTCAGATCCGGCCGATGATGTCGTGGTATTCCGTGTAAAACTCCAGCAAAACAAACTGTGACGTCTTGTCCCCACAACACACAAGGGCACTCCCTCCCGAGCGTTTCATCTGAAACCTCCACCTGAAATGGCGATGTGCGGGATGCGCGGGACGGGTCCTCGCTCCATGCCACCCGATCTGAGCCGTTCTTTTCTTTCCTCGGCGTTCCATAGCCAAGCAAGCGGATGTTGTATTCTGAGCAGCACTGAGGATGGAAACACTTGGCACAGGCTGCCCCAAAAATGCCCCGTAGTCTGCCATGTATTCGTCTACACATCGCTACCAAAGTATATTTGTACATTTGTTGAAGAAAGAAGGGGATGCCGACAAAGAATTCTAACAAGAGAAAAATGAACAAGTATATACCTTATACTAACCGCCTGCTTGCTTGTCATACGCAATGCAATGCCGCTTGTTGTAAAAATGATCAAACAAGATCTATTCCCGCCGCTTTTGTCATGTTTTGTTCCATCTTGAGAGAGTCTTGTCCCACAAGCCCCCCTTTCTCTGACCTCTTCTTTCCTTCATTACCAATGGCACAGCGCCCGCCAAAACCAACCCAAACGCCACAGTACCTATTCCCTATCCCTAAGCTTTATGTCTCGTGAATGTATGCTTTTCGCTTCGAAACGGAATGAAATCCCCATTTTGACCATGATGACAACTCCTCCTTCTAGTTGGTCTTGACCTCGGGCCAATGGATCTCGTCGCATGCCGGTTGTTCGGCAACCCACTTCTTGATCTTCTCGACATCCCAGCCACTCATGGTTCGGTCGTTGCCCGTCGCCTTCTTCAGGGGCTTGCCGAGCTGGAAAGCGTTGGCGATGCTGCAAGCACCGTCCTTGTATCTGTACATGAAGCACTCATTGCCCAAGCTCTTGCAGGCAGCGCCGCAGGCCTCGAAGGATTCGTGTGCCTTCCTCTCGTACTCGTTGTATTGGTCCTGCTTCTTCATGCGATTCGTCATCCAGTCGTCCCACTTACGGTCGTTGGATTGATCGAGGTAGAAGCGATTGTCGGCGTTGTTGTCCCAATCCTCGCGTGTGTCGTTCAACCTTGGAGCCAAGAATTCGTCAAAGATATCGCGGATCACGAGTGGTCGGGCTTTGGTGCCAGACTGCGCAAGGCGATGGTATCGCTTCCGCTCAAAGTGCCAGAATGTGTTGATCTCCTCGGCGTTCATGTGGTGCATGGTGACAATCGGGTGGCACCAATGCGATGGGCCGAAGGGAAGAGTGGCGGGCTTTTCGCCGTTGATGGTAGGCCACTGCAGTTCAGTCGTTAGTCTTGTTCCAAAACGCTGGAACCGAATGGGATCCAAGACACCACGCGAGCCAGCGTGCCAAGCAAGCAGCATGTCAATGCAGGGAGGGCATCACTTACCATCTGCTGAACTCCAACTTCTGTCTTGTCCTTGAGCGCAAGGGCAAAGATGTAGTCGCCACAACACTCGCGCTTTGCCCTCATATCGTACTGGTTTCCGACTCCCGGATTGTTTCCGATAAAATCCTCCATGGTCGCCTTGCTGACAATGTAACCTGATCCTCCGTGTCCAAAGCTGAAGTTGTTGATCAGCGTGACGCTGCCCAGGTACACCTTCTTGGTGGGCTTCAGCTGTTTCAGCCATTCGACCAGGTTCGGCCACAGAACGTAGGTGTCGGCATCGACAAACAGATACCAGTCATAGTTGGGGCGCATGTTGTACGTCTTCTCAGCGATGTGGACGTTCTTGTACTTGTCGAGGTTCCACCCCTCCCGGGCCGGATTGCCGAGCTTGTTGCAGTTCTCCTGGTCGACCTCGCACCATTTCTGGCGGCGATACAGGTCAAAGTCCGAGTTGTCCTCCTGGGCGGCCTCTTGCACCGTGGCCAGACTGTCGTGGATTTCCTGGCCGCCGATGTTTTGGTCCATGTCGCTGAAGATGAGGTAGTCGGGGAGGCATTTGAGCATGGTCATCATCTGGGTGGGCACACGCGCAAACGACTCGGAGGCGCCCGTCTTCATAACGAGCAGGATGTTGCTCGTATCGGGGAAGCCTTCGCACAACGGGTCGACGGCGGGGGCTGGTGTCGACGGTATGGGCTTGGTATCGTGGCCATTTTGGGCGTCATTTCCTTGTGGCGCATGTTGGCTCTTGTGGGGTTCGGTCTCGTGGTGATAAGGTTCGTTGTACGGCGCCCAGTTCCCAAGCCTCCTTGATGTGTACAGCAGTAGCAGGAAGCTAAGGGCGATAAAGGCAATCGCGGCAGACGACCTTCGTGATGGCATTCTGGCTGGCGAACCGGTGTATTTATGCTGTGAAATCATCGAGCTGGGACCGTGGGACAGACGGTGACGGGCTGCAGCATCTCCAGCTAGCAGCGCATCGGACTTAGGGCAGGTAAGGTAACCGTAGGTCGAGGATCAACGGTTGCAGTTGGAAAGAGAGCGAGGTGGGAAAAAGGCTAACGCGAACCAAAGGACCACGAAGCCACGAAAGCCAGAGAGGCAGAGAAAAAGGGACAAGATTCTACAGGTGTGGGAAATGAGCGGAGGAAATACGAGATCCTGGACTTCAGCTCTGCGTGTACCACGTCTGGCACCGCACCTATCCAATGTGGCGCTGGCCTGGATGGATGCGAATGGTGAAGATTGATTGGGGCTTCAAGGGGGGTTGCTCCAGAGGGTCGCGCGCTAATGATGCACGACAGGAGGGTGGTACCTGCCAGAAACCTTGCACCACCCACTTCCAACCAGGCACCCCCGGGCCTTCAACAGCCAAACCTGTTCTGCTGGGGCGATCGTCGATGCGAAGACACTCAACAGTCCGAAGTATGGACAGCACATGAGGTATCCCACAAGTCACTACCGACAGCCTGTTTCATCGTCTGAATCGTTGTTCTATTTCAACTGGTTCCTGGAAAATGAAGATGGACGGACCTACACTAGGTTGCGCGTTCGGTCTTCGGGAACTGCACCGTAAGACCCTGACCATGCCATCATACCCCACATCGTCAGCCTTGAAGGCCGACGCTAACGCAAAGAGGGACTCTGACAGTGCGCTTCAGGACACTTTTGGGAAGAATGGGATGATGATAGACGGGACGAGAAAGAGCAAGATATAAAGGGATCTTTCTACACTGTGTAAAGAGCCGTGTTATATGGGAACTCGAAATATCCGCACATCAATCTCGGGGGTTTGGAATGTCGCACTGCACACGACTCTGAACAAGTTTACAGATCGGCCTCGACAGGGCCTCGGCCACATCGTCATCTGGTGGATCAGAGGCGTGTAACGGACCGTTGCCAATGGAACGCAAGCCTTTGACAAACCCTTAAAAGCCCATGATGCAATCATAACTTCTAGCGCCTTCAAGAGACGGCAGAAGTCTGCCGATGATGCGGAGGCATTCGATTCTCTTATTCGGATTTGTCCCGTATGTACATAAGAAGTCTTCAGCGGCGCAACAGGGGGCATTGCCGAGGGGGCTGACTGTCATAAGGTGATTGCCTGTACTTGGTCAAGCCTACCGTGGCAAACGCATTCTACAGCAAGCCGCGTGGCATATTGATCTATGTTTGGAAAATGCTGTTCATGAGGCTCTTTTATCCATAGTTCAGACGCAACATTCCAGTTGGGATGCAAGCCTCTCTCTCAAATTCTCTCTCAAATTCTGCCCCGCGTTTGCTAGCGCCATGCCACGCAGAGATTGGATGGCGCTAGTTTTTTTATTTTTAGTGGAATGTTTGCTCCCAAGAGTCTGGCCCGGTCCCTTCCCCACGAGTCTCGCTCATTGTGCTTTGAGACGATATATCTGCTTTCTGGCGAAAGAGGGAACGTGAATCTCGACTTCTCTTTTGTTGCTGCTCAAATTCGAGACCGAGACGGCGCTCTGGAAAGAAAAATGCGAGGGAAATCCCCGGCCAGTAGGACCAGCAGTGCAACACTGATCACAGTGCGACGCTGATGCCTACCCCCGCCTCATCATCCCGGTGTTCCCTAGGTACCTTAGCTTCCCGTCGGCATGATTCTTGATCGATGAACACAACCTCGTTATTTGAGAGCTTTGCTGTAAAAGGTCGTTGCCTTCCGATCTAGATTTCTTACACTAGCCGAGGAACAAATTTACAAGAGTCACTCCATAACAAAATAGAGGCGTATGCCGAGAATCACAGGCAAGATGCACGGGCCGTATCTGCCGTAGTGTCGCAGCTATTGAATCCTTTCGGGTGATTTTGCCCCGGACTTCCCAACAGGCACATACGCAGGAAAAGTGGACACATCTCTGGATATCTTTTGAAGAAGAGAACATGGTGGCTATTCATACAGCCCTTGTTCTCAACTTCTCACTTAACCTGGCGGTGTGGCCCCTGAGCTTGAGCCCCTGACAATAACAAAGTCCGCTTCAAATCGAACAAAGGATAAGGTACTGTACATATTGATTAGTCATTAATTATCGCGTTCAAATTCATTAACTGACATGTGGTATCGATGCTGGTAGCAAGCCTTCTTCCTCTACCATTTTGAGGGTGTGACAGGTTTCTCCTGCTGTTCTTCTATCTCCACTTCCCCTAAAACTGTCCGAGTCGTACTCGGAGTCTCAACAATCTCTACCCCCAGATCACCTCTGGCTATCACAATGGGCGGAGAGCGAATCATCGTTGTCCCCTCGTCATGATCCCTCGTCGTATACACTGGCAGACCAATAGTGTCCGGCGCCGTCCGGTAACCCATAGGCCGTGCCGTACCTGTAGGCCCAACCCCGTCATACCGGACTGTGACAACCGTCCTGTGCATATCCCCATCATCTTTCCGTCTCAATTCCTGACAGGCCAGTATGGAAAGAACAAAATGAACGAGTCTATCCCGTACCGTTAGCCCATTATCCCCGCACTAGAGGTCACGGCCGGACCAGGAAAACTCACAGCAGAACAGAAGAAATAATCAAAATCACAACCCCCATGTGATACAAAGGCGAGTACTCCAGCCTATTTCTGCTTGCTTCCACCCATCTGCTCTGTCCATGCGATACCCAGATACCGACGTACCCTACCGCCGCGACGCAGGCAAGACAGAGGCACATGTGTACTCCTACGTGTGCTCCAGGGTAGATGCCCCTTCTCTGGGGACGGGTGCACATGGCGATGAATTCAAAGGAGCTCCATAGGATGGATGCCCCGGCCTATTTTTTTTATCAGCACCATGACGAGATTTTGGCTGAGAGGGAGGTAAACCATACGGTAAAGACAGTAAAGGCCACAGTGACGTGGATGAGCGGTGCCGATTCATACTTCACAGCCAGCTTGATTCCCAGCCCTAGTAGCGCGAGGGAGAGAACGATGCAGAAGATGCCGAGGATTGAACGGGCTGTGTACCACGGCTTCAACTTTCTGGAAAGTAGCAGCACCGGTCTTTGTTGGTCTGTGTTGTTGGCTCGGTGGTGCTGCCCATTTTGGTCTTGGTCCCCAGCCTCGGGGTCGCTTTCGTATACGACAACAATGTCATGATTATCTGATCTCCCGGTCTGGTGATGATGGGAATCCATAGCGCCCCAGGATGGCGGCTTTCGGCTTGATTCTGGACTCGTTATGAATGGATGACGCTATTTGGCCGCGATCCCCGTCCTACAAGCCTACGAGTAGCGATGAGGCGATATCTCATAACATTGTCTTCGTCGGTGCTGTCGTTCGAATCGTACAGTAGCACACAAGGGCAGGGTGTTGGTGGTGTTGATGCCGTCGTCAGCAAGTGACAGGTCGAGAAAGGATGAATGGTTCCTTTCCCAGTCCCAGCAGAAAAGAGAGGGAGAACAAAGATAAAAGGCAGAATTATTCCCCGACCAGAGAGTGCATGATGATTCTTTTGCCCAGCCTTGGCCGGGGCCTTCCGTTGGTAATCATGAGGATCCCAAGACTCTTGGCGCCCAGTGGAATTCTCGTGCTGCATCGTCAAAGGCAAGTCTTGGATGCTTGGCGACGAGCTCGAAGAGCAAAGCCCAGCCTTCTTGGCTGGCTGAACGCCGTCGTGTAACCTGCTTTTGGACGGTGCGGAGGGAGGTGCATTTCCGAGGATATAGGATTCCGAAATGTATGTGAAACACAGTGAGACAGAACACTGTCATGGAATCGGGATTTTTGGCTTGTGTGGGCGTTTGCTGGGAAGTCGAAACGACGAACAAGTGCACCTCCACCATCGACCACGTGACGATAGAGGTTGCTATCACTCCGAACTAACACCAAACAACCTAAGCTGTGGGTAGTAACGCTCAACACGTTTCTTAGAGGATATTCGGTTTGCCACAGTAAATGATAAAGAAAACGAGCTTGTAAGCGCATGACTTCTGTTTAGATACCACCTGAACAGGGAATCGTCTGAAGAATACCCCGCACCCCCGCTTCACTGCTTAGGAGCTGAAGCTCTGACGAGCAACTCCATCCAAGGTTGCGTGGCCCAGTGGTTAAGGCATCTGCTTTACAAGCTTATTTAGCAGTATCGCAGAGGATCGCAGGTTCGATCCCTGCCGCGATCATTTTTGTCATTTTCAAGACCTACATTCCCATTTTCAAGCTACCTTTACCTTTTGCCACTCTCGTTTCGAGGGAAGAATTCCCATCAAGTGATCGAGCAGGTTTGGCATGCTCCATCGGTATGCGTGGCTACCACAGATCATCCTCTATTCTCTCCCCGCTCGCGGTTTCGCTCCGTGATCGTCGAAACAGCAAGAAATCCAAGATCACATTGTGTTGCAGTCCGGGGTATGTTGGTACGACCACTTATACCCACCTAGCTCGTGGCTTCGTCTTCATGCTGTGTGTTCAGCTTCGACGTGTCGGCCCCACGATGGGGCTTGGGGAAAGCCGCAGATTGGCGACCGGGCAGATTTGATTTTGACCAAGTCTATCCCAGCTTGAACGCGTCAGTTGGCGAAAATGGGTGGTTGAAATGTCACCGTCACAGACCCGGCAGAGTGGTTTAAGCGCCAGCCACGGCTAGGCCACCAATAGCGGCCAGTGGACTCCCGCAGGGCCAAGAGAGAGATATCTCACACTTCACATCCATGTTGGTTTGAGGTCGCGCTTCTGCGGGTATTCCAACGTCTCCATTCGTTGGGGCGCCCAGGAACAGCCCAATGCGGCCAAGTGGTCCTGCAGCCATTTCACCCAAGCTGGATATCACCTCCAGATTGAGGCTTGTTGGGTATGCTGAGGGGTGAACCACCATGTTGGAGAGCACCTGCATTCAGATGCGGTGAACGCTTGGCTGGAATGGTGAATGGTATCACCAACATAAAGCCCTCGCGGCTCGCTGTCCCGTGGGATTCCCAACTTGCAGCGCGTCTATTTCTATTTTTTCATACTCATTGACAACTTGTCAGTATGTCGGCACACTGGAGGCGTCTATTTTCAGTGGGAAGGAGACAAGGTGGCGCTCAAAGACAATACCTTTGGAATGTACCCAGCGGAAAGCAACCGGACTTTTCAGAGTCTTATGCCCACGGACAAAACATTCCCATTTCCTGGAATGCCCTCAACAACAGCGTCTATGACCTTTGGTTAACAACATGGAACTTCGAGACCAACCCAATGGCTTTGTGCCTTGCGAGTGAGTTCGTCCCTTCTTTGTCGTCTTGGATTCAACCTGCTACTCCGGGCTAACGATCTACATCGCAAGGGGCAATAAACCTCGGCCATGACGGATCCCTCAACTTGAAGACACCCAACATACCCCCAGAAACCCTCTCGAGCAGAACCCGCTATGTCCTCCGTTTCAAACCACAGACAAAGCGGGGTGAATATGTCCCTTTGGATCCAGAACTTTCCAGTCCGGCATTTTTCATCGTCGACTCTTCTCAGACTGTACGAGCCGAGCCAACGAGTAATTCTGCCAGACCATCCCAAACAACTTTTCAAACGACAATATCAACACCGACCCACACCCCAACCCCTCTCAACACAACAGTGAATACGGCCTTTGTGCCACTAACACCAAACGAGGACAGCACAACAAGCTCAGAAAATATGTCCTCAGGTCAAGCAGCAGCCCTAACAATAGGCTTGATTCTCGCAGTCGCTCTTCTTGTGGCCTGCGAAATAGCCTACCTCATGTGGCGGCGGAAACAAAATCGAAAAGTGCAACACAGTCGAAGGCTGAAGAATAAGAGTTTGTACGGTGCGGTTCACGACCCAAGAGAGAGAGGAACTTCCCTCTCCAATCTTGCAACTTCAACGACAAATACAACAGGAAATACAAGAGCAACGGTGTCAACACCAGTGTTAACTCTTGGAGAAGCTGACAAAAGGGCGCTTGTCAAATCGACAGGGTCATCCGCCCCGGGGAATACATCGTGGAGTCCATTGAGCTGGATAAGGAACTGGAAGTGGAAGGCGAGCGCCGAGGGGAAACGGGGGATATTCACCCGCGTTGTCACGACCAGCCGTGACTTGTCGAATGAAAGGGGTAGAAAGAACTCGTCTAAGGTTGAGGTTGAAGAACGGGAAACCAGCCAAGAGCATAAAGATCGATGGACGATGTTTAACTCACCTTATACCGGGCCTTGGATGCTGGTGTCGCCAGAGCTACCAGGGGATAGCAGTTGGGGCCACTATGACAGGGATGGAGAACTGGTGCATGAGCTGCATGATTCGAATGGGAGGAGGGGACCGGGGACAATCAATAGCTCGCTGGTGGAACTTGATGCTGAGGGTGGTAGGTGGGAGGAGCAGAGGTCAGGGGGGAGGTAAATGGATAAGGTAGATACCCAAGGAATGAATCTGAATGCCTCGGTGTTACCGTCTCTGTTCGAGTCGTGAGCCGGGAATCAGGCATGGCCAGTTTGAGACGGTCCAAGCCGGCAGGTTTAGCCTGGGAACGATGATCCTTCGCTCCGTCAGGGGAAGAAGGAGTGTGTCACCGAGGAAAAGACGGTAAAGTCCAATTGCAGGACTGACGTTGAAACAAAGCCCCGCTAACGCTGCGGGTGCTGGTTTGGGTGTGACTCTGTTAGGCGAAACTCGAGTAACCGGCAGTAGAAGCAACGGCAGGGCTTGGCACAATGCATCGTCGTTGTGTGTGTGCCAGGCTGCACGATGGCCCGAGCTTGACCGTTCGTCATCAAGGTTCCCCAGCCTTCTATTCTGGTCACATCATCTTGACTGTGTTTGTGTCAGCGCTGTTCGCTTCACTTCGACGGGGGGACGGACCTCCTGGTTTTATGTATTTACGCTCTCTTTGATTCTTATTGTTCTGTCTCACCGTCCTTTCTGGTCTCTCCGAGGTCTCCTATCTTCTTTGTCCTGTCCACAGACCAAGCAAGACATTTCGCCGCTGTCCGAAACCGAAACACCGACCCACGAAGCAAGGTGCAAGCTGCCTCCCTCGGACCATCCATGACATAACGGCCTTCTCCACATCCCAAATTGTGCGATTTTGCTGAGTTTCCCATCGTGCCTGTCGCAGCTGGCGGAGCCACAACAAAGATCTCCCCACAAACCACCACAAACCACACACAAACACACAAACAAAGCGAAGCGCGATGCGGCGCCCGTCGCTCGACTTGACCGAGCCCGAAAGGAACCTCGAGGAATCGATCCGATCGCCCACCGCAGGCACGCCAGATCCTGTCCATCTCTCTCTCCCACCACCCGACGAACAAGTCAATTTTGTTGATGGCGACGCCGACGCCGCCAAGATCTCAACCCCACCTCCACACATCGCTGCCCGCCTCTTCTACCGCCCGACAAACCAGACGCGACGAAAAGAGAGCGCCGCCTCTTCGCGCCGCAACAGCATCTCGTCGGCCCAGTCTCGATCATCGCATGGCTACAGCCTCGAGGGCGGGCCCCAGAGCAAATATGTAGCCCAGCATCTGCGTCGAGCTTCTATTCTCGAAGATCGAAAGGCGCGCCTCGCCGACCGCGCCGCCCATGCTGAAAAAGTGCGCCTTCGTGCGGCTATCGCAAAGGCTGCCACCAAGGACACGAGCGCCAGTGAAGAGAGGGCGCTTGCTGCTGCGCAGGCCCGGGAGCGCAACCTTGCCGAGATTGCTGCCTCTTGTGCCGAGGAGGTCAAGCGCGCCAAGGCTGTCGCCGAGAACATGAAGGAGAAGCGGGAGCAGGAGGCAAGAAAGATGAAGACGCAAATGGAGGAGCGGTTGGCAGAGGCTGAGAGAAGAAGGGAAGAGTTTAGGAACAGGAATGCGGCCAAAATCAGGGGGAGGGAGCGTGGGCAGAGTTTGGGGACGCGCAAATCTCCTCCCGTGGAGTCCATGCCCGATGCCGATACCGACACCGATGCGATGGAGCTCAGCGAGCCCGCTCCCATGACGGAGGATGTGGCGGTTTCCAAGATACAGTGGTGGTGGAGGGCCTTGCAGCGACAACGAGCGGTTGCCGGGTTCTCCGCCCTTGGGCTGTCGATGGATGCGGTTAGGGAAAGATCGTTTGACAAAGTCACTGTGTTACTGTCTCAGGAAAACGTGTTGTTGGTGACGTCTAGGATACTGCGAATCTGTGGTCTTGACGAGGGAAAGCCAGGGTCGGTGGAGGAGATGGCCGCAGTGAGGACCTTCCTGAGTGCGTTTCTCATTTTGGGACACCCGTCCCAAGTGCTTAGCAACAAGGAGGGCCAGGCAGCGGAGGAAGTAGAGCAGGACGGGTCTGGTTTGGCAAAACCAATACCGAAAGATGAACTTCCGAACCCGCAATCGCAAGAACTGGTCGGCAAGGCGAGAGACTTGCTTGTGTCGTTTGAGAATATTCTTGGGCGGCTGACCTCTTTCAATAACTTTACACCTCCACCAGTGCTCTTTACTGCCTTTCCCGAAGTCTACGCAACCTTCTACAACGCCTTTATTGCATGGAAAGCCAGGGACTCAAGCTCACTCGTTGAGCTGATGGTCATGCAGTTTGTGGAGCTTGATGCTATCTGGGAGTCGGTCAAGGACAGTACCGACGGGTCAGTTGATCAAGTGTACAAGAAGAGCATTCGTGACAACCAACTTCTGCTGTTGGTAAGGATCAAAAAGCTGGCTGGGCCAGCTCGGGGCAAGCAAATGGTCGCGGATGCCGTCAAGGCAGCTCGGAGAGCCAAGGCAAAGAAGCCCGTTGGTGACATGAAGCCTCGTGTTGCCGAACATTCGGTTACTGAGACTGCCATGGGCGTGCTTGGCGTGGAAGAGGGCGCTCAGCAGGATGGCTCCAGTCAGATGCCGACTCCTCCGTCTACCCCCGCCAGGAAGCGCGACACCTTCAAGGTCAACGTTATTATTCCCAGCCAAAAAAGCCTGCTGCCAGACAACAGGATTGTTGTTCACGAGCTAGCCATCAACAAGGAATTTCGCACCGAGCCACATGAGTATCACGAACAGCAGGCAGACCTGCTCAATCCGATCTTTGAAGACATGCGAGCTACGATGCAGTCGCAAAATCAAGAGGCACACTTTTTCTTGCTCCTCAGGGTTGCCGAATCTATCCGAGAGAAGCTCCAGCGGCTGGTGAAGCCGGGGAACTCGATGCATTCTTTCATTGGGGAGCTGCTAGACATCGACATTGCCAAGCAGCAATTCGCCATGGGCAGCTTCTCGTACCAAAAGTTCTTTGAGGCAATGGGATCACTGCTTCCCAAACTCTGCGCGCCCGTCCGTGATGAAGAAGTCAAGAAGCTCACCGAGGAGAAGCTTAGCCAAGGAAATTACGTTGACCGTCTAGAAGCCCTGAACGGCTTCATCGATGTCATGCTCAGCGATTATGCCAACTACCTACTCCAACTTGCAGCGCCGCAGCTCGTGACGCAAGCGCCAGCCTACGAGGCGAAAGCCTTTGCCGCTGATCTCGAAGCTGGGTACTTTGATCTATCGGTTGCGCTGCGGACCTGGAAGGCAACCCAGCAAAAGCTTTTGGCGGAGGTCTCGAGGAGGGATCCAGAGGGGGTCAACCACCCTTCTTCTCGACCGACGGCGAACCGCATCTATGCTCAGCTGCTGGTTGATTTGTTCACGCAGCTCTCACCTGTGGCATTGGAGGACATGCCGGAGATGCTTCGTCTGGATCATAAGCGTGCTGTGGAAGCAGGACGCTTGACGAGACGGATTGTTATCACGGGCGCCATTTTATTGCAGTGCAAAAACTTGCTGAAGCGCGATGTGCGTGCCCCCTGGCGTAACGAAGCTCAGAGGATCTTTGCGGTTTTGGAGAGGATTGAGCAGCAGAGTGATATGGCGCTTGATGTTGCTGCGGAGGGTATTATGGCCGCGCTTGAGGCGGGACGGTCTATGCCGGCGGCGACGAAGGCGCAGCTCAAGGGCCTGGTCACCAAGTTTTTGATTGCTGGGGCTGAAGCTGCCACGCAATCAAGGGAGGGCGAGGTGAGAGAGCCTGTTCTGAGGCTGTTGCTTGGGCGGCTCAGGGGCCATATTCTTGCGCGGCTAGCGGCTGTGAGCACGAGTGACAAGGTCAAATTTACCAGCACGGCAGGGGAGAAGCTGGCGGGGTTGGGGCTGGCGGAGTTTGTGGATAAGGTGAGGGAGATGGTGGAGATGCTTGGGAAGGTGTCAGTTGTCGATAGGGAGGCTCACGGGGTGTGGTGGGATCAGGTTGCCGAGCAGGCTGAGAGTGAGGTCTCTGGGAATTAGAGGACACGGGGCAGAACAAGTTTAGATGGGTTGCATGGATTCGGGATTGGCATTGGGCATGTCAAAGCATTATTTACTGGGATATGGGATGGTCTTTTTCCTTTTATCTGTATTGCTATTGCAAGGTGGCCGTGTCGTGGGGGGTTTCTATTCTTTTTATTTTCTTTGCACTTTTGCTGTTGGTTGTTGGGGTTGGGGATCTTTATTTCCAGGGGCCAGCTACTAATTATCTAGTGGCTGTACCTGGTTCTTATTTGCATTCTGTTCTGGGAGTTTGGGAATGAGGACTCGGGACACTACGTAACATAGGTCGTCATCATTTTGTCACCTGGTGATGTTTGGTGGATGGGTCGGAGATACTCGTGTGTTTGGTGACTGCCGTATAAACATGGCCTTTTACGTATGTTGCTTTTGGGGGTTTGTCTTGCCCTCAACTGAAGAATGGAAGGTGAAGATGGTTGCATTCTGCTTTCATCATGGTGGCCCTTTATTGACATCTTTCCCGGTGGTAGCCGGTCTTGAGATCGGATGGTGGGTAGTTGGCCACAAGGGGAAGGCGGTCACATCTCCATCGCATCACCAGGATCCACCAGCAGTGGAGATTCGCAACCCCCGCGCGTTCCGTCCGGGCTTCGATCGAGCTTCCATCCCGGGGCCCGCCTACATTGGGAAGCTCTGTTTCGGTAGACTGTTCAGGTTCTTGCCGGAGTTCCCTTTCAACGGCTGCTCATTCAGACCCTAATCTGGACTGATCCTGCCGTTCCATCGGTTCCATTGTGTCAACTGCCGTCATCCACTCCTTCTCTCAGGTGAGGGGCAATCTGCCAGCACAGCTTCGTGTGAGGCGCGTTGCAAGCTGAGGTGGGGTTAAATGCTCTGCAGCTTTCCCAGAGCTTGATTGCCCGGACTTGCTCCTCTTCTCTTTTCATGCTCAGGTCAACATCCAACGTTCTCGCCAGAGGACGGTATTTGTTCTCACCGACACCCCTCCGCCGTATCTCGCCCTCAACGACGTTTGTTGCTCTTCAATCGCCTGCAGCCACCCGCTTTGCGTCGTCACTGTCAACCAACCCCAAAAGAGCTACCCCGCGCCGGCTGCCCATTCGCTCATCAAGAGCAGTCACTCTCATCAACTTTCGTTGTTGTTCTCACGCCTCTCACCAGAGGAGACGAGCAGCCATGACGGACAGAGATATTCTTCCTGACACTTTCAAGCCGGTCCACTACGACCTGGTGATTACGGACTTGGACTTCAAGACCTGGTCCTACAAGGGCACCGTCACGTTGGTCTCCTCATGCTTCTTGGGTTGGGGTAGTGTTCTAATCAGCCGTTATACAGAATTGAAGGTCAACTTACCAAGCCCACCACCGAGATTGTTCTCAACACTCTCGAGCTCAAGCTGCTGAGCTCCAAGATCGAAGTCAGCCAGAGCAAGAATGATCAATCATGGGAGTCCAACAAGGTCACCGAAGACACCAAATCCCAACGGTCTACCATTACCTTTCCCGAACAGTTGCCCACATCCCCCAAGGCCTCACTGACGATTGAGTTCACCGGCGAACTCAACCACGACATGGCCGGATTTTACCGCAGTCAGTACAAGCCGGCCGCTCCGGCAGCCGCCAGTGTCCCTCACGATGACGAGTTCCACTACATGCTCAGCACACAGTTCGAATCTTGTGATGCCCGCCGTGCTTTCCCTTGCTTCGATGAGCCCAACCTCAAGGCAACCTTTGACTTTGCCATTGAGATTCCCGAGGATCAGGTGGCCTTGTCCAACATGCCGGTCAGGGAGACCAAGCCGACTACTCAAGGAAAGAAGCTTGTTTCGTTTGAGCGCAGCCCCATCATGAGCACATACCTGCTTGCTTGGGCTGTTGGCGACTTTGAGCACATTGAAGCATTTACTGACAGGGAGTACAATGGCAAGAAAATCCCGGTCCGCGTGTACACCACTCGCGGTCTCAAGGAGCAGGGCCAATGGGCTCTTCAGCATGCCCCCAAGATTATTGACTACTTTTCTGAGCAGTTTGAGATTGACTATCCCCTTCCCAAGAGCGACATTCTTGCCGTGCACGAATTCACTCACGGTGCTATGGAAAACTGGGGCTTGGTTACCTACCGCATGACTGCTATTCTTTTCGACGAGAAGCTGTCCGAGGCCCGGTTCAGGAACCGCATCGCTTACGTTGTTGCCCATGAGCTCGCTCATCAGTGGTTCGGCAACCTCGTCACCATGGATTGGTGGGATGAGTTGTGGCTCAACGAGGGCTTTGCCACTTGGGCTGGCTGGTTGGCGACTGATCACCTCCACCCTGATTGGGATGTCTGGCCACAATTCATCAATGAGGGAATGGACCAGGCCTTTTCCCTGGATGCCGTTCGCTCCTCCCACCCAATTCAAGTCGAAGTTCGGGACGCTCTTGATGTGAACCAAATCTTTGACAAGATCAGTTATCTGAAGGGCTGCTCCATGATCCGCATGTTGGCGTCCCATCTAGGCGTCAAGACGTTCCTCAAAGGTATCGCCATCTATCTGAAGAAGCACCAGTACAGCAATGCCAAGACGGAGGCTTTGTGGGCAGCTCTCAGCGAGGCATCTGGGATCGATGTGAATACTCTCATGCAAAACTGGATCGAAAAAGTTGGCTTCCCGGTGCTGACGGTTACTGAGGAGGACCAAAAGATTTCCGTGAAACAGTCTCGCTTCTTGTCTACTGGTGATGTCAAGCCTGAGGATGACCAGACGATCTGGTGGGTGCCTCTCTCTCTCAAGGGGAAGACGGGCTCCCAAGGTATCGAGCCCCTTGCTCTCACCACCAAGGAGTCTACCATTGATGGCGTGAGCAACGATTTCTATCAACTCAACGCCGGTGCCACCGGCTTTTATCGCGTCAACTACCCCGAGTCTCGGCTCAAGCGCCTTGGTACCCAGCTTGATCATCTCACCACCGAGGACAAGATTTTCATTATTGGATCTGCGGCTGACCTTGCCTTCTCGGGGCATGCCACCACGGCTGCTCTCTTGTCATTTATACAAGGATTGAAGCAAGAAACCCACTACCGTGTGCTCAGCCAGGCGTTGGACTCTCTTAATACAGTGAAGTCTATCTTTGGTGATGATGAGCAAGTCAAGGCCGGATTGGAAAAGTTCACTCTTGAGATTATTGACAATGCCCTGAAGAAGGTGGGCTGGGAAGGCAAGGAGGGTGAAGACTTCAACACTGGTCTGTTGCGCAAGAGATTGCTTCTTACTGCAGTGGCCAATTCGCACGAAGAGTATGTGTTGCTATTTGTTGCATTTCAGGAGATTCTTGCTGACAATTGAATACAGGATTCGCAAGGGTGCCTTTGAGCGGTGGTCTGCCTACCAAGCCAACCCCGAGCAATCCCCCATCCCAGCCAATCTCCGTGCTCCCGTCTATCACTCTGCCATTGTCACGGATCCGTCCAAGGCTGTGGCCGCCTTGAAGAAGGAGTGGTACACTACCCCGGCCATCGACGGCAAAGAAATCTGCCTCCAAGCTCTCGGCCGCACCACTGACGTTGAGGTCATCAAGAACGTCCTCCTCCCCTTCCTTTTCAACGCTTCTCCTCCAGCCGCGGCGGCGGACTCCATTCCCGGCGCTGATATGCACATTCTTTCGGCCATGTTTGCCGGAAACCGTGTGGCGAGGCCTCTTATGTGGGCGTATATTCGTGACAACTGGGATGAGTTCACGGGCAAGCTGGCGGGCAACCCTATTTTGGTCGACCGCATGATCAACGTTAGCTTGCCCCAGTTCAATGACTCGGAGTCGCTCAAGGAAATCGAAAATTTCTTCTCTGGCAAGGACACCAAGGGCTTTGACCGCACACTGGAGCAGGTCAAGGACAAGATTCGTGGACGCGCGGCCTACAAGGCAAGAGATGCCGCGGGTGTCAAGCAGTGGCTTGTTAGCAATGGGTATGCTTAGATGTGATGTGACGCCGGATTACAGATAGACATATAGGCACCGTGTTTGTATATACTTATTTTTGAGTAAGTAGGTATAGCATAGTACATCCAAGCATCGTATCATATTGTTACTACCATCGTCCGTGTGGTAACAGATACCTACAAGTAAGAAGCTTGTCCTTGACTCAACTGCACTTGTTGATTTATAGAAATGTTAACCTAAGGGAGTCACTCTTAGCTTGGCTTGCTTGGGAATGTTTAATTGAGTCTGTCTTGGATGTCCGATACCGGCCATTGATAACTGGACTTTGGCCTCTTGATACATCAGAGAGCCCCCATGAGCCGAAAGTCTTCAAGTCAACCCATGATTCAAGGTGCGGATGTGATGTGCGGCTGCTATCGGTTGGACTAAGGTGGTTTATCATGTAGGTATCTTGGGATCTTGCCTATTTTTGGCACGGACGGAGAGAAGATTGTTACTGGTCATTTGGTGTGCGAGAATCAAGTAAGCCCGAGGGAGGGAGGGTGTCATTACGTGATGTGTGAGAGATGCATGGTATGGCGGGAGCTTGTTGCCTACCTATCTGGGACCCGGCATGAACGGGTGGTGGTGGTGATGTGGGTTTTCTACGGAACTCAAGCGATGATGGGAAAGGTGAAAGGGATGTGGTTTCTGGTAGTTTGCTTTTTGTGATAAGCGAGGTGTTGGGGGATATCACGCGTGCGTTTACCTAGGTACCTAGTTCTATGATTGTTGTGAGGGCGGGGGGATGAAGAGGAGAAGGTTGCGGCCGAACTCGCTCGGGAGGGAATGGGTTTGAGCTGGTACCGAAGAGGGGGACCAAGCGTCCGTGGCCGTTGAAGGCTTACTACATGTAGGTATCTAGGAGATGGGTCTGGGGGTGAGGACTCGGATAGTGTTCACGGCACTGACGTACCTATGTTTGTTATCTTGACTGCAGATGGCACCATGTTTGAGGAAAAAGGTTCAGCTGAGACGAGGATATTCGGGAGTGTGGGAGGGCAAACCCGAGATGAGACTAGGGAGGGAAGATGATCCTTGATTGTGTGTGGTTTACACGTGGGTGTTTGGGTGATTTACGGGGGTGGTGGTGAACAATTTGGGGGCTTTGATATACAGACACCAACCAACCCCCCGAGAAACGTGACAGGTCGTGCGACTGCTGCTTTGTTTAGGTGTGTTTGTATTGCTGATGATTATTGGAATCATGAGCAAAGACAGCTTTACACAACGTACGAGTATGACGAATTCAAACATCCAAGTAGGTAGGTAGTTCCAAACGAAGGATGGGACAGCCTCGGTTGCTCCCCCTCTTGTTCGCGCCGGGACCTGCCTGAATAGACTAGGCATTTGGGGGTCAAGGAAGCAGTCGGAGGAAGCAGCAAGCTTGCAGCGGTTAGGTGCTCACGCCGTTTCTGTCAAGCAGCCAGGAAGCCCAAGCTCGAGAATTGGAGAGAGGGAGAGTGAGGGACGGCCAATGCTACCCTTTTTTCAGGGCCTTGACTGGACAGACTGCGGGGTTTTGTCCACTCATCAATCTCATCGTGGGGATTGTGGAGAGAGAGTAACGGATGAGAGCAGGTTAAGTTGGTACACGGACGGATGGAGGGTTGTAACCTTGTGCTGTGCGGGAAGGATACATTACTCTGCCTTCGGGGGAGGGCAACACGACATGACGGGCGCAATAATACTCTGGGAGGGAAGGCTACCACCAGATTGGACAGAAAATCTTGCCGAGAGTGGAGGATCTCTTGGTTTTGGCTGCTCTGTATGGATCTGTGATACTGTAGACGGAGATGGATCGTCACAAATGGTGGCATCAACATCGGTTCACTCCGAGTTCAAGTTCTGGCAAGCTAGATGAATCTCGGGTCGACCATCGTGATCATCTAAGATTTGCAACTGGCGCGGGTGTCACGGCTACCTTGAGTAGGGAACAAGGCACGAGTGAAATAAAAGACAAAAAGGACACGATGCCTAATATGAACTTGGTGAGAGGTTGAGCTCCGAGGTTTTGGCGGTGGTTTTGGGTATAGCGTGAGCTGGGCGGAGAACGTGCCCCCTGGTGACCGATGACATGGGAGGTGAAGTTGTATGGGTATGAGATCATGGTAATTAGCTGTAGGACACAGTCAGGTTGGTCGGACGGCAGATCTGCTGTAGGTAGCGTGAGATTGGGAGCGTTGAGGATTGTGACGTGTAGGCTACCCAACGGTATTCACAAATAGGGCCAGAGTTTACCTAAAGTGTCAAGTGTCAAGATATCATTGGAAGACCAAGAGACAAGGCGCAATGGCAGACAGAGCTGAAGCTTAGTCACGGGCAGGCTGGATACAACAAGCTTTTACGGAGTACTCCGGATTCAGTCCATAGTCGGTATGAACCGCGTTCCCGATTCAGACAGGGCGGACTGAGGTCATACCCCTATTCCCCGGCTCACACGGGAGTTGGTCCCTCAGCCCCTGGGCGATTCGGGTGAACACCGGCTCAAGGCATGAATGAACATGTGATGGATTGGGTGAGATTGGACACGGGATGACAATGGATGCTCTGGGCAACCAGATCAAGCACCCGGGAAGCGAAGGAGGGGCAATTCGGAGTGTGTGCCGTCTGCACATGCCATCAAACGTGCTTGACGGGGCGCATGTAGGACCCTTGGAAGGGCGGGGGGGGCGGTGGAGCGTGGTCAAGGGCTGGGGAGTCTAGATAGAGATAAAAAAGATAAATCTGAGACGGATGGCACTCGAAAGAGGCTGAATTGTTTGGAGAGGCGAGAAGAGTCTTGGGGCGTGGGAGACTGGAGTCAATTGTTTTGGATACCGAGATGGACTTGAACGCCTTCGGATGCCGCCCGAAGCTTGGGAATGGCGGGCCGTGAGGCGGCTGAGCGGCGCCACTCTCTTCAGGCGATGCGGAGTCGTCGTTCCGATAAGAGCCCCACTGCGGGCTGCTGGGACCAATGGATGAAGAAGAATGTTGCGTGCATGGCGCAAAAGACCAAATTATTCCGGATGCGCGTTCCTTCTCCAGACCATTGAACCCAGCAAACCCAACCTGGAGCCGCGGGGAAGCAACCCCCACAGACAGCACCGTTTTAGCGCATTATCCTTGGTTTGAAGACGGTCCAACGGCCCTACCTGGATTTCAATGTGGGTTTCCATTCCAGCTGAGTGGGATGTCTTCTGGAGCATTGGATGTACTGTACAGGATGTACAGGATGTACAGGATGTACAGGATGTACAGTATCATCAGCGCCGTCCCAGTGTGCCAGTCCACAGACACGGCGGAAATCGATGCACCGAGTGCTGTTGGCATCTAGGCCCTGGATGCTTTGGCGAGAATGCTTAGCGGTTCCGGCCGCAGAGCCCGCTCTCCCACCATTCTGCCTAAAGATGACAAGAGACAATCTTTATATTGATGCCCGTCGCTGTTCCGACGCCTTGGCTGGCCCGACATCCAAAGTCCTGGGCTGCCTTATTATTACTTGACAGTCAGACATCCACACACTTGCTTCCAGGTTGCGACTGACTGACACCTGACCTGATCGACCTCTGCCCTGGACTGGACACTGGACTGGACACTGGACTGGACACTGGACTGGGACTACCACAGATACACCACCACTACCAGGACACGAGACTGGCAAAGACTGGCACGACTGGGTCCGAAAAAGGGGAGGAATCGAGACCAGCGACAGGCATCTCGGAGGAGCGAGGCTAAAGTGCTAGCTGCGAGTTGGGCCGAAGTTTCCCCAGAGAGTCGTGGCCGCCGAGAGGGAGCAGGAAGCGAGATGCCGTAAAAGTCCAGAGGCCTGCCCACCACCCACCTCTTCCCAACTCATGCAGTACGACCTTCAACGAAGACGCCAAACAGACTCGATGATCAGTCGGACAAGATGGCAAGCTCAGCAAGCGGCGCCGCCGTCCATGTCTCGACGAGGGCGTCGACCACAATAACAGCCTCTTCCTCGCCAAAATCAACGATACACGATGTGCTGGAGCCAACAGCTCCAGAGCCAGTCACTGGAACCGGACCGGCTGGCAATAACCCGATTGGTATTAACGACATGGGTCTCGAGGCACGAGCACGGTGCAACCAATGCGGACGACGGCGCACGACCTGCCACCACCCTCAGCGCCAGCACTCTCCGGCACCACCAGTAGCACCAGCCGTCACGCTCCCGCCGCCCACCTCCCCGTCCTTCCAGCTGTCCTCCGTAAATCCAATTACCAACGGAAGTCTCAGCGCCGCCTACCTCCCCTTGTTCCCGCACCAGCAGCGCCCCCGCAGGCTCTCCAAGCTCAAGCACCGCAACCTGACGGCCACCTTCGCCGCGCCGCTAATAAAAAGTGATGGGCCTCCCCCATTAACCGCTGCTGATTTTCTCGCTGCTTCTGCTCCCAGCAGGCCCGTCCCCGTCAGCAGCACCTCGAACGCCATGGAGCCGCCCGTGCTCTCCTTCTACGGCAAGGAGCCCGTCCCTCTGCCCACCCGCTTTGCCCACATCAAGCGCAGTCTCGTTGAGGGCCATGAAGCCGAGCTCGAGGCCTCTTGGGCCCGCCTGATCGAGGCGCTGCGAGATGAGGTCGACGACATTGCCTCGCGCGGCTCTCACCTCACGCCAAGCATTGATTTTGCCGACATGGACAATGCCGAGAGCAGGGCCGCCTTCTCACGCGATCTCAAGCGCTACGGCCTGGGCCTAGTCCGCGGGGTCGTGCCCCGCACCGACGCACAGGTCACCATTGACGAGACAGTCAAGTATCTCGAGAAGCAGACCGACTTCAAAGAGCCGCCACCCCAAGACCCGACATGTTTCGACTTTTTCTGGACTCCGGCGCAGGTGCGCACCCGCGCCCATCCCCGCGTCATGGCGGCGCAGAAATTCGCCATGTCGCTGTGGGACAACGATGCCGACGACCGCATGGCCACACGTTTTCCCATCGCCTATGCCGATCGTTTGCGCATCCACGGCGCCAACATCGGAGGTGTGGGTCCGGATGCTGCGGCCAGCAAAAAGAAAAAGGCCAAAGACGACGGCGCGACGAACGGGAGCAAAAGTCTCACCCCAGACGAGGAGGCGCAAAAAGCTGCGCTCGAATTGGAGCTGCTGGGCGATTTTGCCTCGTCAACCGTGATTGCGCAGGTTGACAATGGCAGTTTGGAGCGTTGGGAACCCGATGGATATGGGCGTGGAGGCACGTACCAAGCTGTTTTCAACGGCGAGTGGGAAAAGTACGATCCATGGGACCCAACCCACCGGGTCAGTGCCACGTCCGATCTCTACAACGGTTACGGCGCATGCAGTGTCTTCCGCATGTACCAGGGTGTCGTCGCTCTGAGCACCATTGAGCCTGGCCTTATACGCCTACTCCCCAGTCCCAAGCTTGCCACGGCTTACTTCCTCCTCCGCCCTTTCTTTTCTCCCAAGACCAAGGCCCCCGAGCGTCGTGATGGCCCCGAGTGGGAAGCTTTCCTGGACCCGTCCAACTGGGCGCTCGACAAGGAGCAATCCACCATCATCCATGGTGCCGTTCCTGGTCACGCGCAACGGTTGACGGAACTGTGGCATCCTCATCTTCACCTCCGCAAGACCCTTGTCACTATACCGACGCTTCAAACAGGCGACTACATTGTCTGGCATCCCGACCTTGCCTATCACATCACTTCCAACCCCAATGTCATGGCCAGCCGCGCGCCAACCCCGCCCCCCATGGGGGATGAAGACAAGCCCCCTAGTCGGCCTGTGTCGATCCTCGTCTACGTCCCTGCCGCGCCGCTCACGCAAAACAACGCGCTTTATCTTGCTCGTCAGCGCAAGACGTTCCAGCGTGGACACCCGGGCCCTGATTTTGATTCCACCGGCAGTGGACTCGGAACCGAGGCGACACATGTTGGCCGTGTGGGCGAGACGGAAATTGCTGAAATTGGTGGACCGGCAGGGCTGCAAGCCATGGGCCTCGCGCCCTTCGACGTCGCACCCACACCACCCGCCGACTTCAACGGTGCCAGCCCGGACGCCGATGTCCAAATGGATGGTGCTGTCGCCACCGCTTCTGCGAGCAAAGCCAAGTCTGCCACCAGGGCCGAGGCCGAAGTCGCCAGGTTGGCCAACATTATCTTGTTCCCCGACCGGTACGACTTCTATATGGCCAAGAGGTCGAGCAATTCCAGGAAGCGGAGCAGGGATGAAGCCGAGAACGAGTCTTCTCCGGCTCCAACATCAGAAGCCAGTCAAGAAGATAAGGGCAAGGGGAAAGAGAAGGACACGGATGCGGGTCGGTGACTATCTTTTTGGACCGCCCAGCAAGCTAGAAATAAGAGATGGGTGGCCGGGTTCAAATTCTGGGGGATAGGGCAACCAACGCAAGCAGGTCAGGGACAGGGGCAGGGGGGATGAGGAGGGAGGGGGGGGGGGGGGTTGGCGTGGGATATAAGGAGTCATTCTTCTTTGTGTAGATGAGACAAACATACCCCGTTATGCGTGTGCTTTTGTTGAAAGACTAAGATTTTTCTGGGTCGTTGGAGGGAGTTTCTCACGATACCAACATGGGGGATTTTCGTGGGGGAAGGAGGTTGGAGATTTGTTCTTTTCTTTGCATATATTTGTCTTATATCTTCTTTCCTCAACCTTGCATACTCAGACTATCTTGGATAGTAGAGCCTTAGTATAGGATACAGCGGACACAGGGGGTCGTCGGAGGCATGTCCAGTACCTATCTTTTTGGACTGGCGGCATCCCAGTATCAATATCACAGGCTCTCTTATTAGAGGGCATTTTCTTCGCTTCTCATGACCTGTCTTGTTACCCTGTGAAGATTGCGAGATCGGCTGGGCAAAAAAGGGGCCAGAAAAGGGTTTCGGTAGGTCAAGAGTTAGGATTTCATCAACTGTGATTCGAAGCGGGCCTGCCGCTGGTGTTGTCGGTTGGGCCTGGTGGCAACTGAGCTACTTTCTTGTCATTTCTACGCACATTTCGGCATTTCACTATGTGCCATGTCGGATACAGATTCTGTTCCCACCTACGACGGACCGAAATGTCACATTTGTTGCGACTTGATGCCAAATGACCAACCACCCCGCGATGATGGCAAATGGGTCGACGTGCAATCACAAGGTCAAACGACTTTGGCGATCCACGCCTACCTTGACCAAGTCTACGAGGCATCTGAAGACTGCGTTAACTGTGCAATCATCATCGAGGCGCTTGAAGCTTTCGAGGGAGTTTCCCCTAATCTCGGCGACGGTGGCTGTGTCGTTATCAAGGGTCAACTTGGAACACCTCCTTTCCGCTTTCAATACCAGTTTGACGGCGATCACGAATACTATTTCATAGAGATATTCAAAACCATGGGAGGTAAGAAGTATTTTCCCTTGGATGACATGTACTTATTGCGGCTGACAGCGAGGAGAACCCGAGAATTGCATTGGCCTAGCTCCTCCTATCGAATTTGACATCGACTCCCAAAAAGCCGCACAATTCGCCCGTGATAAACTCAACTCTTGTCTTGAGAGTCACGTCGAATGCAGAGTAAACAGCTCGAATCAACTGCCCACTCGTGTTATCCAGGTCGGTTCCGAGACTCGGCCCCCTCGCCTCGTGGAAACTCTGACTGGAACAATCGAGTCCAGCCAGTACATCGCCTTAAGCTATTGCTGGGGCTTGTCACAAACGCTTACGACAACAAAAGCCACGTACTCGGACAGATTGAAAGCAATACCCTGGGGCGATATCCCCAAAACCATTCAGGAAGCCATCGAGTTCACGCAGCACCTTGGAGTTCCCTACATCTGGATCGACGCTGTCTGCATCATCCAAGACGACAACGCCGACTGGGAGCGCGAAGCAGCAACAATGCAAAACGTCTACGAAAACGCCTTGTTCACACTCTCTGCGACCTCCTCCCCAGACACAGTCACCGGTTGCTTTCTCCCTCGCACGCCCACCTACGAACTTCACTCGGTAAAACCAGATCACAAATATTACGCCCGCCGTGCTTGCACCTTTACCCACAACAAGCTCTTAAGTAATGGCGGCGAGCTGGTCAAATACCCTGCCATGACCCGCGGCTGGATTTACCAAGAGCGTCTTCTCTCCAAAAGGATACTGTATGCCGCGTTTGATGAGCTGATATGGGAATGCTCACGGTCGATTGATTGTGAATGCACACCCCCCGGACATAACGTGCATGTAAAAGATGGGGGGAACGCCATAGTAAAATACAAACGCCAGGCTTGGCTCTCACCAGAACCTGAACGCCAACCTAGGAGTTTATTTTGCTGGGATCTGGTCAGAGAACATCCATCACCAGCTGGCATGGAAACGGCTTTCTACCAGTGTGGATGCAGGGAAAAGGTCAGAGTTCGGGCCGTCATGGTCGTGGGCCGGTGTTAATTTGCCTTGTAGGTTTGGGTATGTAATGCTGCCGCAGGATGTTACCACACGGTTGAAGTTGGTTGGGTATGAGATTGACCTGAAGAGTGAGGAAAACCCGCTGGGGGGTTGGAGAGAGGGAGACTGAGATTGGAGGGCCCATGTCTTGATGTAGATATAGAATTGGAGGAGGGGAAGGGGGGGAGTGGGATGAGTAGGGTGTATGTGGTGTTTCAAGGAAAGAGGTACCCGATGACGGTTGATGTCCCCCAGTGGTGGATATTGTTTAGGTGACCGCGCTCTTCTCGTCTCAGATACGTAAACTGAGCTTTGAGCTGATGTAGGTAATCATGGACGTTGGTCACGCAGTTACACAGTGACTTGGTTTGAGAGAGGGTTTATCATCAGGGGGGTAAACCCCTGTCACGCCACCAGATTCAGGTGACTTCGAGGGGGTTTGAGGTGCCCCTTCCTTCAGCATCTATATCTCCCCAAGTTTTATTTTTCTAGAGCCCATTGACGTTCTCACCCTTTCAGTTCTTACCGCTGGCGACGGCATACACCTCTCCTAAGATTAGGTACCTACCAACCCCCAGATACAAGATGATTCCTCGAACTCTATCACGCCATATGACCTTGGCTCTCTTCACAATGGGAACCCATACGAGTGCCTCGTCATTAAATATATCAACTGCGACATTTGCAACCAACGAGTCTTGTTGCAATTTGCTGGTACAAGCGCCGGCAGCCTCCGAAACCTTAATTACATTTGGCTTATCGATCCCAGTCTTGGTCTTCAACTGGAACTACACCCTCCTCCGGGCCGCTACGACACTCACCTACTGGGAACAGCGCACCATGTTGACTCTCACACCCCCTAACCCCAAGATCCATATAAAGGTAACGGTCCCTCCTGGGCTAATCGACGATAGCGATCTAAAGCAACGTAAGCAGGCTTTAGCCTTTATGATGACCCGCTCAACATTGCGAGCTATGTGTGGGAGAGAGAATGCAATACTGATACTTTACCCTTGTAGCATCCCGGGACTTGAGCCCTCTGACTACATTCAAGCTCACCCCCCCACCGAGTGGTACTGGAGCCACAATCCGGCGTACATCGGGCAACCTCGGTTCACGCAATATCGGAATGAGTTTCTTTGCTATTGGTTGTAGAGATGGAATAGGTGCAACTGCTGAAGCGAGCGGTGTCGCGCCGAGGCTATTTGGTCAAAAGCTTGAGGACATTACCTATAATGTTGGGATTCAAATGAGTAAGGTAGCGCGAAGTCTGTAGCAGAAGAAGTAGCCAAGAGAAATGGTTCGGGTTGATCGAGAAAGACTGACCCTTAAACCGCCCATTTTAACACTTGAAAACTCGGGAACGTGATCATTGGGCGCTGATTGAGCAACTTCTTGAGTGGAAGGGCCAATCCGCTTTCTGCCACTTCCCTCGCAAAATCATGGCTTACCTCATCTTTGATCTTTTCTCAGGACACAAACAACGGTGGTATACGGCCGGAGATCATTCTCGCACGTTTGAGCTCCGATAATTAAGAATCACACTTCAGACGGTGAGGCGAAGTTGGCTCTCAATGCATGTGGGTGAAGCTCTCAGTGGGTAATTGCACATGCTCATTTAAGTCACTGCTTTAAGACGTACCCAGTGGTCCGAAATGGCCGAAAGATGGGTGTGAGCTTTGCATGGTGCACTGTTATGATCCAAGTATCCACGCTGAATTAAGGTATGGAAGTCTTCCCCTCGTAATTTTGATTAGAAGTTCTCCACTTGTTGGTATGGGAGTGTTATGAGATGGGCTTGGGTAACTGAGGAGGTTTGGACGAGGAATACTCTGAGTATCCGGATATTCCTACAGGACTACAAGGACTATATCAACCCGGATATCTCCGCTGTGTATGTTAGTGCCAAGTGATATTGGCTTATCTCCGCACACATACCACAAGTTTGAGGACTCATTTTGTATATATACACCAAGTCCCTGATGGGGAGACTGTGTTGGCTTCTTTGGGAAACTATAAGGCGATCTATGAGAAGCGTCCCGGCCTGGAGATGCAATCTCTTTCACGTATGATCACAAAATTGTCCCATCCACACTCCAGCGAGTTACGGTTCAGTGTGCTCTTCCATTGGGGCATCTGTAAGGTAAACATGCAATGGAAGTCACCTCTGGTGGAAACCCATTAACTACTAGGTAGCTCTCAGGCTAGGCGGGCATTTTGGCAGACACGGAGGCATAGGTGGTCTCAGGGAGATTTTGGGATGGACGATACATTAGGAGCAGGGTTGCGGATAGACACAGCGTTGTTAGATGTATCATTACCCCGGACCCGGTGTCAAATTGAAGAGTTGGATACTGCACATTTACCATTTGCCTTCACCGCTTCTCGAGCGGGTGAGTAACGAGATGTAACCTAACCCAGACACAAGTTTCGAAACACTCGATTGGCATGAGCTTAACTGCCGAGTACCATTGAAGCACGGTGCGCCCACGCATGACTCCGTTCCCCGCATACCGCAATCAATCTGGGGTCAAGTTGGAGAACGGTGCAGGATGAGATAAGCCAACTGGCATTGGGACAATTTCTGCCGACGGTTCGTTGGTGCAACAGGTACAGCGGGGTATTGTGGACACAAACAGGCATGCCAGAGGGCTGTTATACCCAGTGAAACTTCGATTTAAACCTGCATTTTTCCAGGTGATTGTTGGACGCCGGCCATGGGAAGTAATTAGTGGAGCGTTACACTGCAGTTCATCACAGCATCAATACAACCCTCGTTGCGTTTACGTGGGGAAAACCTCTTAAACAGGGGGGACTGCCACTCAGCAGTATGTTAGTTAGGGTACCTAGTAAAAGCTGATAAAAGGATGTTGTTTTCTTTTCGAGTTTGTTATAGGATGCTCCCAGGGGCCCCTACAACCTTGATCGACCATCGGTTCAAGATTTCCGGGTCTGTGCCCCCATCGTCGACCCCTTCATTGTTTCCATCCCATATCCGTGAGCCTTCCCCGCTCAGACTTTGGCCCTGGGCAAATTCCTAATCACATTCAACTTGTCGCCACGACTCTGATTTTTCCGGTGTTTTTCTTTCACACGCCTACGGCTTTTCATGGGTCGCGCTACTGCTCTTCAACATGCCTTTCGGAATACTGGACTGCAAAAAGATGGAAGTCGTGCCTGGCACGGGTAAGTCTTCTTGGCGGTGCCGAAAAAATAGCAGACTAATAAGCTCCCACCAGCTTTCATGTCCGACCAAGATGACCTCCCTCCTGAATTCGCCTATATCCCTCGCGACCGACTCAAGCATGGCACCGGACGCTACAAAGACGTGATCCTCGTCCCTCAGCCCTCTGACAGTCCAAACGACCCTCTCAACGTACGCCTAGCTGCTTCTACGCTGTCCCTATCAATCCCCGGC
This sequence comes from Apiosordaria backusii, assembly GCA_030549205.1. Taxonomy (NCBI): domain Eukaryota; kingdom Fungi; phylum Ascomycota; class Sordariomycetes; order Sordariales; family Lasiosphaeriaceae; genus Apiosordaria; species Apiosordaria backusii. The sequence continues at coordinate 306,011 of JAUKTV010000020.1, forward strand.
TAACACATCAAATCAGTGGCCCCAATGGCGCAAAGAACTTATCCTCCTCATAACCTCCCTCTCTGCCGCCGTTGTAGGCGCCTACGGCCCCATGCTCTCCCCCGGCTTCGTCGAAGTCGCCCACAACCTCAACATCACCCTCGATGTCCTCGCCCAATCAACCGCCTGGCTCATTCTGTGTATTGGATTGGGGCTGTTCATCACCAATCCCCTCGCCAAAATCATCGGCCGCCGTCCAGTCTACCTCGTTGCCATCCTCATCATGTTCATCACTTGCATCTGGGGCGCGGCCGTCAAAGAATACGACTCATTCCTAGCAAGCAGAATCATCGCTGGGATTGGAATGGCGCCATACGAAGTCTTGGTGCAGTGCACGATTGGGGATTTGTATTTCGTTCATGAGCGAGCGACAAGGATTGCGGTCTGGAACTTGTTTTTACTTACGGGAATCAGTGGGGGGGCGTTAGTTGCGGGGTATATTATTGAGCGGGAGGGGTATCAGTGGACGTTTGGGGTTTGTGCGATTTTGTTTGGGGTTTTGGGGTTGGGGGTTGTGTTTGCGGTGCCGGAGACAGCGTACAGGAGGGATGTCGTTGTTCCTGTGCCTGCGGCAAAGGGAAAAGAAGAAGGGGAAGACGCGAATGTGAGGAACATGAAGCTGGGGAGGGAGCATGAGGTGCAGTTGCAGCATGTTTCTTCTTCGGAGGGGGAAAATGGAGTGAACAGGACGGCAGAACGGGCGGATGGATTGGTGACGGAGAAGAGACATACTTATTGGCAGTCGCTAAGGGTTTATACGGGGAGGTACTCTCAGGCCCCTGGGTGGAAGCCATTTCTGAGGCCTGTGGTGTTGTTGTTCTACCCGGCTGTGTTTTGGGGCTTCTTGGTGTATGGTGAGTGGGTCCTGATGGATTGCCCCTGAACCCCTGAGCCCCCGAGTTGCTAGCGCCACTAACAAGATTCAGGAACGGTCATCACTTGGATCGTCGTCTTTTCCGTCGTCAACGCTGTCATCTTTGTTAACCCTCCGTATAACTTCACCATCAGTCAAACCGGGTTGATCAGTCTATCCCCGTTCATCCTGACCATCATCGGCGAGCTCATTTCAGGTCCCCTTAACGACTGGATCTGCATTTATCTCACCAAAAAGAATAGGGGCATTTACGAACCCGAGTTCCGCCTTCCTCTCATGGCTGTGTCCTTGATAACAGGGGTGGTTGGTTTCTTCGGCTTCGGCGCCTCAGTCGAGTATCAGACACACTGGTCAGGTCCAGTGCTCTGCTTTGGACTGGCCAACATGAGTTTGGTGTTTGCAGCGACTTGTGTGTTTGGATACATCGTGGACAGCTATCGTGAACTGAATGAGGAGGCGTTTGTGGCTATCAATACTAGGAACTTGCTGACATTTGGCCTGACTTATTTTGTGACTGGGTGGCTGGAACAACAGGGACCGCTTGTCGTGTTTTGCATCCTGGGGGCCTTGTTTGTCTTTGTTACTCTGTTGACAATTCCACTTTGGTAAGTCTTTTCTGAGTTCACTCTTGTAGAACAAGTGCTAACTACCGGCCGTTAAGGATCTTTGGAAAGAAGTTTCGGAGCTTTACTGGGCGGAACCAATGGCTGCAGAGGTTTATGAATGATAACGAGTGATCCTTTGAGGTTTGATGCTGGGTCATTAAGATACCTACTACGCCATCAATAAGGACTATACCAAGCCAATCTCTGTGTTAAACCTATGAGTGCAGCACATACATTGAACTATTTCCACAATTAATCACTCACTGTCAAAGAACCTTCATGCGTTCATGTAAGTACCTTGCCTCTTTATTCGCTTCATGTTTTCATATTGATGATGCTACGGCGGTGAGGCCAGCTCCCAATCCGTTACCACCCATAATCATGTTTTTATCATGACCGGCCCCCATCTTTGCACCTACTCCCCTCGAGTCAAAATCTATCAAGTAATAGTCCCTCAGGTACAACTAATATGAGCGCCGAGGACAGTTGAGTTTGTTGGACCTTGTCTATGATCGAATGAGTGCATCCAACGACTACCCAACCATCTCCATGAGGCATCCCGGGGTCCTGTCTCAGGTGGAGCATTGAAATTTGCTGTGTCGTTGCGTCCAGGGAGGTAGTAGTAGGTACCGGTAGAAATATCTGGCCCTTTTGCGCTTGCATTACCCTTCATCCTGTGTAGGTACAGGAAAAAAGATGTCAGCTGATGAATACAAGGTAACAATGAACTAGGGTCCCTAACTGTCACTTACCAGCTCACAAATTCGGCAGCGGAAGGAGGGGCCTTGAACTGGACAGCTTGGTTTCTCGGGAAAGCAAACTTGGAGCTGTTTTGATTCCACCTGACATTCTCCACGTAGAGCAAACTGGTGAGGTTCCAGTTGAAGACGAACACAGGCATCTTGTAGTAGTCCCACAATTGAGAATCGAAGTCGCTAGCGTTGTCTGGGGTCGGGATTTGCACGAGTAGAATGCGGGAATTTTGGTTCGCATAGGAATAAGATATTGGAAATGTTTTCCAAGGTGCATAGAAGTCATCGTTGATGGGTTGTCTGGTACCATCAAATGTCCAGTTTCCTTGGACCATAGGTAACGGGCTTGTGATATTTTGTATCCAGGTTGGAGATCGTGACGTGTTACATGCCGGCGCTGTTGATTGACTGGAGGATGACGAGACAAGGATAGAAAGGAGGAGTGTGGTATACCGCAGCATGACGACGAGGTTCTGTGGGTTTAGCATGCTTAAGCTTTATTGAGTGAGTTAGGTAAAGAGAGCTGAGAAGAACGTTGAAGAAGGGTAAAGCACTAAAGGTAGAATTTGGAGAAGGCAGATATTATATATCCGTGATTTACTGCAGATTACCCTTGTGACCGTCAGGTATGTGGTGAGATGGAAAACAAGAAGCTTTGTCTTCCATGTACGTCATGACCAACGTTGAAACAAGGCTCGTAACATATAAGGTCATTCTCCGACAATCACGTAAAAGGAATGTTGGGATATAATGGTTTCATTGTATACATACTACTTTCACCTCAAGTCCTATCGTTCCAGTCTATCGGGAAGGAGATTACTAGCACATCATGCCTTTCACCAATGTAATATTTCAAACGACACTCTAAACGAAGGAGGCCAATAAGAGATGTCTGCTACGACTCCTTGAGCCGTGGCCACGACGACTTCGGCTCCGGCTTCGGCTCCGGCTCCGGCTTCGGCTCCGGCTCCGGCTTCGGCTTCGGCTCCGCTGTTGGGCACGACCCTTACTGGCATGACATGACTGGGTTCCAGGTCTTCGACTTTCACTTCCCTCCCGACTCCTGCTTCTACTATCGCTCCGGGTTCTGCTCCTGCTCTTGCTCCTTGTGTTTCGGGGTCGCTCTGGATCAATCAAGCGCCAGTACTTTCTCTTCCGCAACTCCAAAACTCCGTCACCGATCCAGAGAATCTCTCTATCAGCCCACGAAGCTTGGTCTGGAACCAGCACAGCAACATGCACACTATCACCCTCGTGCGGATTCGACCGCGGGCGTTTGAGCAGCCTCACAGCTGGCAGAACATCACCATCGGCTGTCGTCTCTTCCCTGACACCGGTCGACTCAACCTCCTCCAACAAAGCTCTATGTCCGTGCATCATAGCCACAAACTGCGGCACTGTAGCACGAACGCCATCCGCATCCGCCAGCTCGCCGTGGTGGCTATGGCTTCGGCTACGACTGGAAGATCGAAGTTCTCTCAATCGGCCGTAACTGTGGCCGTTTTCAAGCTTGACATATGATGGCTTTCTTCCCCTCGAATGCGCCGACTGCGCTGTCCACTTGAACGTTTCAGCCTCCTTATCAGCCGGCACAAACACCGCCTTCCTTTCAATCCTCTCATGGGTCCTCATTTTGACCAACACCGGGTTGGGAACGTTCTGCATAGCCGCTACCGGGTGTAGCCCGACCATTTCCTCTTCATCTCCGAACAGGACTTGAAAGAGGGTGATGGTTCCCGACATCCCCTCCTCTGCCCAAGTGACAACCGTCAGGTAGTCACAGCTCTCCCCATTGTATTTTGTCAGGTCGAAGAGCTCGTTCTCAAGTCTTTCCAGCTCCCGTTTGGATGCCTTATTAGCGGTCGATTTGGGCAGGTGGATGATTCGCTCAGACCGCATGAAGTCGTCTTTTTTGGCGGAGCGGAAGAGGTTGTGAGTTGACTCGGCGATGCCGCCGAAGCCTTCGATGCTGACGTGGCCAGGGAGTTCGGCTTTGACCGAGTTGAGGGGGGAGAAAATCTTGTCGAGGCGGGACTTGCGCGCGGTTTCTCGGGCGGGGAGGGTGGATTCTTCAAAGTGGTCCCAGTCGAGGAATTTGGGGCTTTTGGATACGGCAGCAGTTGGGGCTGGGGAGAGGCGTCGGCGAGGATGATTATTGTCGTGGGACTCAACTACAACAGGGTATGAGGTGTTGTGTTGGTTCTGGAAGTTTGACGGAACATATTTGTTGGTTGCGTGGGATTGCACGACCTGCCCAGCGGGTGTATATGTCTGGATTTGAGTCTCGTTGTTTGTCTCAACGAGGGCCGATGACATTGCGCCGAGACCAAATGGCGAATTCCCTTGGTCGTTCGCAACGCGGTCTTTGGTGTATGAGTACATAATCGCTGTCAACAACTCGAAGAAGGTTCCGAGCAGGTATCATCAGTTGTAAAGGAAAAGCTGCAGACGTCAGAAAATGGGCACCAAGATGGGTTTAAGGCAGGCAGGCTGTGTCGCCGATAAGAGTGGTCACCCAGCAGCCCGCCATAGCCACATGCAGTCCATTTCACAGCCGCCTGTTGGGTGCTGGGTGGTTCTGTGACGCATGAACCGGGCAAGAATAATGACCAGTCAGAATTGCAAGACACGTCGAGCGTGATGCCGACACGCGCCTGGGAGGGCTGGGGCACAGAAGCTCAGGGTTCAAGTTCTCGAGGCTCAGACGGTTGTTTCCGTCCAAAGGATCACCAGCTCCCGCAACCCCACCCTGTGATCATGGCATGTGGGCTCTCTGATTGAGCTGAGGGCGCCAAGAAAGCCAAGATTAGAAGGCTGAAAGTGACTTAACAGATGGACGAGTGTATCACACAGAATTCTGTTAAGATCACTAGTCGCTTGGCATCGTGTTTCGTATCCCGCGTATTGCGCAAACAACCCTGACCCATGAAAATTGACATGATTGCCTCGTCAGCTTGTTCAGGGGTGAAATTGACAATGTCGTTTTACATATCTACCATGACTTGCACAGAGGGACTTTTGTTCTTTTTGCTGTCCGAAACAATTTTTTCGCTATGGGCTGAATGAGTTGGCCTTAGAACGACACAAAAATAAACACACAATGACGACCATCAACAACAACCTCGAATACATCGAGGCAGAGCCCCTGTTGGCTCCTGACGAGCACGAGCAGGAGACCGATGCCATCCACGGTCAACACAAACATCCCAGATCAACCCACCACCTGTCACGATGGTTCAATATCAGAACGCATTTCCAGGTCAAGAACCCCAGTAGCATCATCTTGCTGCTGTCTCTTCTTACATTTGCCATCGTCACCAGCGGCATGATGTACATGATCCCGATGTTCCGTCTTATTGAGGATGCATTTTGTCATCTTTACTACGATAAGGACCCCTCTGAGCCAATCGAGGAGCATATGTGCAAAGTGGACGGCGTTCAGAAGGAGCTTGCTTACCTTGGTGGTATCTCAGCCATGGTCAATTCGCTGGTTGGTGTCGTGGCCACTCTGCCGTATGGAGTTCTTGCTGATAGGTACGCCGGCGACAACATCCTAGAACTGATCTGAGGCGGAGTTACCTGAAGTGAATTAACAGCTATATTCTTCAGAATTGGCCGCAAGCCTACCTTTGCGCTTGCATATGTCGGCATTGTTATTGGCTTCGGTTGGGGTCCATCGCTGTTGTTCTTTGGGGTGACACCCAACATGTACCTCGTCGTAATGGGCTGTTTGTTTTTCTTGATAGGTGGAGGGGTCCCGGTCGCCATGAACTCGCTCAACGCAATGGCTTCTGACGTTAGTACAGAGAGCGATAGGTATTACGCTCCTATCACGTCCCTGGGCTCGTAACTAACCTGCCTCCAGAGCAACTGGCTTCTTGTACCTGTCTTTCGGCGCCGTCTCAGGGACTTTGGTAGGCCCCTTCCTGGCCGGCATTCTTATGCAAACCATCGGCCCATGGTGCCCTATCGGTCTTGTTTTCGCCCTTACTCCCCTGATCTTCGGCGCGCTGTTATTCCTACCCGAAACCTTGCCCATCAAGCTGAAAGAAGCGGCACAGCAAGGCCAACAACCACTGTCAAAAAAACTCCGCGCAGCCACCAAGGAGTTCGGAGTTTCTTTGTCACTGTTGAGGAATAGGCAGCTGTTAAGCTCCTTGGTACTGTTCATCATACAGCCCGCCATCTTTGTTGCGTATTCAGCAACCCTTGCCCAGCATGTCAGCAAGTATTTTGGTTGGACGCTGGCCGAGACCAGTTACCTGCTTACACCCCCATTGGGCGTTCTTCACCTCATTGTGCTGGTCGTTCTCCCACGAGTAGGAAAACTGGTTACAGACCCGTCAGGCAGATATGGGCTATCCATCTTCTCAAAAGATTTGCTGCTGACAAAAGTATCGCTTGTTCTGATGGTGACAGGGGCTCTTTTGCAGGGATTCAGCAAAGGGATCGTGCTGTTCCTTATCGGCTTGACGATTGGGACGTTGGGATCGGGGAGCACACCACTTGGTCGGGCCATTTCAACGGCTTATGTTGACCCTCAGCATACGTCGCGGTTGTACGCCGTGATGAGCATGCTCGAGACTGGCGGTGCACTGATTGGGGGACCGGTGCTGGCTTGGTGCTTCAATATCGGCATGAGGAACTCCGGATTTTGGATTGGGTTGCCATGGTTTTATGTCGCTGGTCTTGTCTCTGTCTCTCTCGGGGCATTGATGTTTGTCAGCAAACCAAAGCTGAGCGCAGAAGGGCCCAGTGAGTCTGACGAACAGGAACAGACTGAAAATTTGCATTACCAATTGGCTGGAGAAGCAGAGGTTTAATGGCCTTTAATTTGTAAATAACCCTTTCTCGAATATCCCCCAATCTCATCGGCTTGGACCTTAGGACCTGAATGGTGGAATGTAACGCCCGTCTCTCGGCGCCCGCGACGCTGGCCCGGCGCTATCGGCAGAGGTGCAGGCGGCACAGTGTGCTCCGGGAACGCAGAGTCGGATAGCGGTCAAGCTGGCTGCAAGCTGAGACCGTCTCGGGATATTGTCTCTGCATGCAGGGAGATGCAACCAAGGAGCGAGCTGCAGCAAACACGCCAATCGATGAACCAACGACATGGTGAAGGTCGCAATTTGAAGGCGCCTGCAGCAATCCAAAGAGGAAAAGCCAGGAGGCGCCGAGCCCCTCATTTGCATCGACCTTCACCACCTAACCTGTTTCGGGAGAAAGAAGCAATCATGATGGGACATTTCCCCCAAATATCGATCTTCAGGAGCCTCCCGAGACCGGTACTTATAGGGAATGTCTTGAGACATTGATCTTCCCGGCTTCCATCAACATTCTTCTTCAACACCACCAACATCATCGACATGTCTCCTGGCAAGACCCTTCTCGTCCTTGGCTCTGGGCCCGGTATCGGCCGGTCTGTTGCTTCGCTGTTTGCCTCAAAGGGGTACACCAATCTGGTCTTGATTGCCAGACGTGCTGAGCAGCTCGAAGAGGAGAAGAAGGTCGTCCTGAGGACTGTCAGCAGTCAGGTCAACATCAGGACGTACGCGACCGATGTGACGCACACCCACTCCCTCCTCCAGGCACTTGACGATGCCGATGCGGCGTTTGGCAAGCCCGAGGTGGTGTTTTACAACGCCGCCCGTGTTCTGCCATCGGCACTGTTGGCCCATCCTGTCGAAGATGTCGAGTATGACTTCAAGGTGAGTGTCTCGTCTGTGCATAAGAGAGCAACGCATGCTAACTCTGCTGCAAGATCAATGTCAGCGCTTTGTACGTTGTCTCACAGCGGTACATTCCGCACCTTGTGTCGCTAGCCAATGCCGATGCTTCATCCAAGCCGGCGTTCATCGTGACAAACTCTGCGCTGCCGCATCATCCCATTCCTCAGCTGTTCAACCTGTCGTTGGTCAAGGCGGCGCAGAGGAACCTGGCGCAGAGTTTGAATCTCACATACGCATCGGAAGGGGTGCATATTGGTGTGATAAATGTTGCTGGCCAGGTTTCGCCAGAGGACAAGGTCAGGAATCCGACTCGGATCGCGGCCAAGACGTGGGAGTGGTTCGAGGGAGCGAGGGAGAAGCCGAACTTTGAAGTTGTGATTTAAGGGGTCATGGATTTTGTTTAGAATACGATGAGGAATACACGATTGCGGAAAGACCTGGATACAAAATAAAATAAAGAAGAAGTCCTTTTTGTCTACGTCATGATCCTGCATCGGTTTTGTGTCACAAGACTTGAGCCTCAAGACCGCCCTGGCTCAGTTGACCACAACATGTGATCCTGGCTCACACTTGCCAGCGGTTGGAGCTCTGCTCTCGACCACTCGGATGGTCCGTGTGGCTGCCCCGAGACTGCTGAAGGAGGAATCACACCGAATTTTGCAACCTGGAACCCAATGCAGACAGAGGTGTGTCAAGTGTTCTGTCCATGAGATGCTTCTGATAAAAGGCAGTACCATGTATGCGTGCCTGTGTGTATGCTGAAACGAAAGAATGTCGAGGAAACCTCCTCCATTAAAGAACGCCCGTACCTCCTCTCATTATGCATTCATTCCCTTCCAAGCCCAACTCCTCCGTTTTCATCTCCCTCTGGATTCAGGCATTACTACTCCACGAAAAGTCCTTCCTCACCATGATCTCGTTCCGGTACGAATCCTCCGGGCTGCTCTTTCTATCGACGCAGGTCTTGGACGAATCCCTTGACTCGCCTTGCCTTTGGTGTCCGGGCAAATGATGTCCCGGCTGGCCCGAGATATCCACCGTCAACTCGATTTCATCGTCCCCTCGCAACGTCGTATCCAACCCCCCATGGTGCTTTCTACCGCTGATCTTGTAGCCAACCTTGGATGGCCCAGGCTTATCAGACATGTACACTTTGGGAGTGTCCGGATTCCCCGAGAGCTCGCCCCTCCACCAGCGCCTGACCAAGGGCGCATAAGTGGGGAGGCAAGCGCAGACGATGCCGATGAATGGCTCGCAGCAGGACCAGATGAAGACTTTGGACATGGCCCAAGTGAAGTCGGGGGACTTGACGAGCTGGTCCATCATTACGATTCGAATGGCTGAGGCCACACAAACACTATGGCAAGGGGTTAGTGGCAAGGTCATGGGAAGTCATGTTGGGCTGAGAGGAGAGGGGTCGGCGTGACCGAGACACTGGCACGGATACCGAGAGATGGCTGGGACAGGGGACATGGGGATGGAGAGAAGAACCAGAAATTCACGCACAAGCCGCCGAGGAGAAGGATTCCGCCCACAAACACCTTTTTTGTGGTGGGCATGTTGAGCCTCCAAACTGTGATAGGATTCTGGTGGTTAGCATGGGATACCGTGTGAGGTGATTCCGGATAGCCAAGCTGGGACTGGAGGGGGGTCACCGGACGAGTGGAAACAATGGGGACATACTGGTGGGAATCGGTACCAAAAGAATGGCCACATCAATCACCAATCCGATGATGCCGTTGCAAAAGTAAAACAACGGCGCGTCGATACATGATCCCGTGGCCGTTGGATCCGTATACTGACGCCAGTAGTAGTCCATGGGCCTGCACCCGGCGAGCCATGTGATGGTCACTTCTGCCCAATGGGCACAGGCGAAGCCAAAGACTATGTACCAAATCACGTTTGTCCCGAAGACGCGGCGGTAAAATAGCAGGATGGAGACTTTGGTAGCCGAGATGCAAGTGATGTAGACGATGACGAAGGCGTAGGTCGTTTGGTAGAGCTTGGTGAACTCCTCGTGGGTAACCACCCAGAGGTGTTTCCCACCACCCCAGGGGACACTGATGAGGCAACACACCGCTGTTCCGACGCCCATGACCTGGATTTACGGTGAGCCGGTCAGCAAAGCTTGTCCTTGTCCTTGCCCTTGATCCGATCCTCTCTTGTTTTTGTTACTCACCGCTGCAAAAAGAATGACATAGTCGTCGGCAGCCAGACCGGGCCCCTTGTTCATGAGCCGTGTAAAAAGCCGCAAAACCACGGAGGTGAGCCCGAGGACCATGATCCCGACAACTGAGCCGATAATATCCCCGTTCTGATTTTCGGCCAGGTCCACGCCGGGCGGCGCCTCGCCCCACGCTCCCGAGTTGGACATGGTTTTGTTTGAGCGCTAGAAAATGGATAAAACGAGTGGGTGCGGAGGCTATCACGCCAAGGAGCGGCAGAACTGAGCACGAGGAGGAAAAGTTCTCCAATATTCAAGGACGAAAATGAGTGTGGAAGTTGAAGGATTGGTGGTGGTCAAAAGCAGGCCTCCCCGCGTGACATGCTTCCATGACCGTGTGAGCAAACAGTGGAGGGGAAAAGCCAACAGGCGGCGAGGAGGGGGGGAAGGCTGCTGTTTTCTTTCCATCTTGTCTTTTCCATTGGTATTTTCTTTTTCCCCAGTGCTGTGATGAAGGGTGGCTTTCCATCCAATGTTTTAGCAATTCTTCGCCCCAGAAGCTCCTGCTTTTGGGAAATCGAGTGTTAGTGCCGTGTTAGTGCTGCCGTCACAGAGATTATTTGCAATGCTCTACAACAATATTTGCCTGTTACAGTCGAGTCTGCAGCATATCACCTGCGAAAGAAATGGGAGGACGGCGTTTGAGAGAGACTTGTGCCCGAATTGGTCTAAGGGGCAAGACTGTGCCGTCCACAGCACGATTTGGATCTGTCGAAGACGGAACCAATGGTCTTGGGCGATCTCCCGAGTTGTGTGAATGGCCCCGGAGGCCTGCTTGTGCTGAAGCTTTTTACTGGATGGCACTTGCATGATGGTCCCTCTAAAAATGGCCAACTAGCCTGCCCCTTGGTCTTTGCAGCACACCTACCTCTGCCTGCCTTTTCCCTTACTGGCCTTTCTGTCAGTTCTGCCGAGACATTGGCCAGTGACAATGACAGCGCCAATCGACTGCCTGCCGCGCTACATATCACCTCTCTGCGTGGGAGGCTTGTCTTTTATTCTTTCCCGCGTGTAGCACCGCGTTAAAAGCCGTGCCGATTTGCATCGTTGCTTTCTCTTGGTTGGGGTCGGAATTGAAGCCAAGGATCGCGTGCCGCGTCTTGGCATGGAAATTCAGCTGTGGTGTTTTCTTCAGGGGTCGTGTGTCTCTCGCTTCGTTTCTTCCGCTTGCCTCGCGTTCACTTGCCCAACTGAAGTTAAACAAGGGAAGATCGTATCCCGATTTGTGTAAGCGTCTCTGCCTGAAGAATCATGTCTTAGATATTTTATGTTAATAAGCCACTTTATTCTGAAGATGCTTTTGTTTCTTTTTTCCTAACGAATCCTTCGATTCATCTGTCAACCTGTCTGTGTGACGTTAGTTCAGCGGGAACTCCGCGAATTTCACTGGCTACTAGAAGGCCAATCATCTTGAAGCTCGGTAAGTGAAATCGGATCCCGTCGAGTCTCACACATTTCTGGATCTCACGCAAATCTTGCCAAGCACTGCCAAGTTAATTGCGGGTGAGTGCTCGCACCGACTTGGAAGATGACATAATGCATAAGAACGACGTCGGTACCCTGGTATCTTATGTCTGTCGGGACAACTCAGACTTCTCCTCTGACCGACTTCAGCTTGACCTAGCAGCGGGGTATTGGTGGCTGAAAAATTCTTCACTGCCGTGGGAAGAGTTTCTAATGAATGTCTGCACGGTTGATCACGGCCAGGGCTCGTTGTTCGGTTCCTGCAGCATATGCAATGCTAGCAGGGACAGACAGCAGGCAAGACAAGACAGCAAAAAAGGGCTGAGCGCAGAATGTTCTGAAGCGATTGGCAATTTCTAGCTCAGAAAAAGTGAGCAAGCCACCGACATGCGTTGTTTCCACTGCTGAGTCTTGAACCGAGACATGGCAACGTCCCTCAATATTGATGTGTCTTGATTCAAGAGGGTACGTACACGTCCCGGCTGGTCTGTCTCCCGCGGCACGCACCGTGGACCGTGGGACGTGCCGATTTGGGTTTGGGGGTCTCACAGACAGAGTCCTCGCTTTCAAGTTCACCGATTGGTCTGCATGCCCACTGTACAAGCTGTCAGGGAGTCGGGATGTGGGCAACACGTGTACGATCATGGACGCTGGGGCCTCAGTCTGGCGGAATCCGGGCAAAGGTCGGAATCGGTAGAGGCAGCCACCGCTAAGACAAAGCAAGCAAGCCACCCTAGAAGACCCAAGGGCACGGAAATATTCAACGTCGTGGCCAGGGTATGCTATCTCATCGGTGACCGGCACCGTTGAGCTGTTAGGCATCAAGAAAGCGCTTCTTTGTCCCTCCTTCTAGCGTGTCCTTGGGGCGGGGGTGTTTACCCCAATCTTTCAACGAGAGGGCCTTCTCTCGGCAACCACTCCACTCCAGTCGAAGCCCAAGGGTAGGTCACGGGAATTCACATAGGAACATCCCAAGTGGGAAAGACGGTAGATGACCCATTGATCCTCGGCTGAGAGGGGGAAGCGGCCTTGTCACTCCTATCATTGGGTCAAAACGGACTGAACATCCTTCCCGAGTGTCACAAGAGCTTTCCTCTCCACCTGCCCAGTCCCCCTTGATGTTTCCAAATGGGAGCCCAAGGTCGGCGACTTACCGACATGGGCGTCCCGGTGTGTTGGCGTGGGAGGGTGTGATATGTACTCTCGTGAAATACCCACCCAAGCTGCTGGGACTCATGGCTGGGCATGGGTGAGGTGTGCGGACCATGCTCTGACAATATCCGGGATCCGGAATACCCTGGAGAGACATACATACTGTACCCTCGGCAAGCCCTGGTCGGTGGTGACGATAGTCTCCACACCAACCATCTCACCGGTACTTGCGGTATCTCCAAGCGCTCGTGAGATGGTATGGTGAAAACCAAGGTATTGTTTGCTCCAGGTTCAAGCCTGAAAAGTGGCACTCTGTAAGTGGCCTGTGAGTGATTCGTTCAGCCCTGGGCCACTTCAGTCTCTGCCCGCGTTCCGAGCCCGAGAAACAATTGTATTGGCCTCCTCGTCTTCGAGGAACCTGGACCAGCGTGGGACTGCGGTAGGTATATAATATGACTCGAGTCCTGTTGATCCTGAACAGGTTTTCTCTGCACACAGAAACCTTCTTTGAATCATTCGAGTATCCAAGTCGGTTACACAGAACAACAAACACCACCACCCACTTCCCATATCGGAACCATATACGCCATACAATGACGCTGGAGTTGACCATGACTCCCCTCACGGAGTTTATATTTCTCTCCGTTCTCGGAAGTATCTTTACTCTTCTGTTCTCCTCACCTTGGAGGCCATGGCTCATGAAGCGCCTATCTCAAAATACCATTCCTACCTTCAGCTTTTTCAAAGGGTTCACCATGTCCAAGCCAGTATTCTCTGCAAGCAACCATCACACAACAGACGCACTCAACAGACAGAAGCTCAGCACAATCCACAACCTATCTCACTGTCACGAAGTCGCCTCGTCATTCTCCAACCTCATCAACCAAGACGGGGCTGGCAGTTGGCCTCCGAAATCCAACCACAATGAAAGAACATGGCCCGCCTGTCTCCAGGCTTACAAGGAAATCTACCATGAGATGGCCCCTCTTCTACCGGCAGAGAATGTATCTCTTGACGACAACATCAACGAACAGCGCATTCTCGCGTTCCGGTCACGGTTTGCACAACTTCTATCTCAAAAGGTCAACTTGACTGAAGTTGAGAGACTACTGCAAGCGGCCGATGCCGGAAGATGGGATGTGTTCCCGCGAGACGTCTACAACGGGTTCTATTGCTGCTTGGCCTGGTGTAGACATGCATACAGGCAAGTCTTCACTACCTGCTCTTTGTTTCTAACTTTCTATGATACTAACACGTCTTGTGATGAAAACAGGTGGGCAAGCATCCCCGTCGTCCGCCTCGCCCAACTCGAAAAGTCCATCGCCCTCCCCAAAGAACTTATCGCCCCTTGGAACTCGATGCAGTCCCACTTTGGCCTCGACTCGGAATCCGGGAACAACATGTCGAACCTGGTCCTCAACTTCAACACCTCCGGCGACTACTCCCTCAAGATCAACACCGGCCTCTCAGCCCTGATTCAGTCCTCTGAAGAGGAATTCGCCCGTATATTCCACGAAGTCGAAGTTCTAGGCGTGCCGATCTACTCCTCCATTGTCGAAAGCATCGTTGCCCACGCCCGAGGGGATAAAGAATCCTGTCTCGAACATGTTCGGGATATCAAAGAACAGCTGCGCCCTTTGCTAAGCAGCTACTACGACCGTGTTCACGACGCCAAGATTGCAAGGTCTGTGTGGCTGAGCCGTGTGCAGGGGTTTTATGCCTGGGGTGTGGGGCACCAGAATAGCACTAATGGGGACTGGGAGAAATTTGATGGGTTGAGCGGAAATCAAGTTTTGCTCTTTCAGGCCTTGGATGCTTTCTTGGGGCTGGAGGCGTATCTGCCCAAGTTGATTCAGGAGAGAAATGTGCCCGTTTTGCAGAGAAGGTTTTGTGAGGTGGTCAAGAAGCATGAGTTTCGGGCGGAGTTGGGGGATGAGGGAGTCGATGGGGAGATCAAGAGGGAGTTTGCGGATATCGTTAAGAGGTTGAGGGTAAGTCATTCGTCGATGATACGCTTTGCGATTGTTACTAAAACGACAGCAGGTATTTCGGTCTGCTCATCGCACCAGGGCCAAGGTTTACTTGACTCAACCTGCACCTGAGAGACTGCCCATGACGGCTGGCAAGTCGCTTCTCAAGGAGGACATGAACGAGAGTTTGGTGTTCTTAGACCAATTCATGCTTGGGAGATTGCAGCAGACGGTGTAAATTTATTTGACATTCTTTTGTTTTCCTTTGTCTGGGAATAGAAACTGGGTTGCGAGACGACAGGAGGGTATTTGGCGATTGGCGCATGTCACTGGACTGACGAGAGGATTGGATTTCTTCTAGATTCGTATTGATACCATGGGTATTTGGGAAGGCATGTGAGGTTTGTTATGTATGGCACTGTCAATCATTCGTTGAACAATATATTCGCCGTATTGTATGTGTTTATCGGAATCATTCTGTACATATGACAGTCGGCCAACCAGATGGGCAACGAACGTGCATGATGACCATCGAATGACAACCCCGCACTCCTGTAAAATACCTACCTCAAATTATATGCATCGGTGCAGCCAATTTCTACTATTGAACAAAGTGCCTTTGCAAGTGTAAAGTTGTGCTAGATTTCAGCACTACTAAACATGGAAGCACCTAGCCGTCCTGATGACAGCTCACCGGTCTACTCGTCGTTTTCTACCTCTCAAAAACGCTTCATCATCACCTTCGCAGCCCTTGCGGGATGGTTTTCCAGCATCAGCAGCTTCATTTACTTCCCTGCCATCCCTTTTTTAGTTTCAGATCTCCAAGTAAGCGTGCAGCAAGTGAATTTGACTGTCACATCCTACCTCATCATGTCCGGCATATTTCCCTCCATCGTGGGCAGTGCAGCCGATCGGTTCGGACGAAGACCTGTATTCCTGCTTTCTCTGGCCATATATGTCTGCGCCAACATTGGTCTTGGCTTGCAATCCTCCTTTGGCTGGCTCTTTGGTCTGAGAATGTTACAAAGTGCAGGGATATCTGGCACGTTTTCCATTGCGTATGGTGTGGTTGGCGATTTGTTCACGCCGGCTGAGCGAGGGGGGTATTCCGGGGTTATTTCATTTTTGTGGGTTCCCAAGCGGTTCTATGGTTGAATGCGACTGACAATATGATAGCCTCAACACACCGCCAAGTATCGGTCCAATCATCAGCGGACTTCTCTTACTGCGCTGGACCTGGAGATCAATATTTTGGTTACTTGCTGTGTCGTCAGCCTTTGTCCTCATCCTCATGCTGTTATTCCTACCAGAAACAGCAAGGGGTATTGTAGTCAATGGAAGCACAAAGCCTCGACGCCGATATAACAGACCTTTCATTAACCATCTCATACCACCGCAGCGCCAAATTGAGGCCACGGTTGAGACGGACAAAAAGAGCCTGGATATTCTGAACCCCTTCGCCGCGCTGAGACTGCTCTCCCGTCCGTCAACAGCCATTAGCTGTCTGACATACGGTATCAACTACAGTGTGTACTCCTGCCTTCAAGCATCTTTATCCACAATATTTGTTGAACGTTATGGAGTTTCAGGGTTTGTTGCCGGCGTAATATACATTCCCTTTGGCGTGGGCTGCGCCTTGAGTGCTTACACTACGGGAAAACTGCTTGATATCACCTACCGCCAGACGGCAGCTAAGCAGGGCATTGTTATCACGAAAGGGAAAGCCAACGACCTCACCGTCTTTCCTATCGAACGAGCAAGGCTGAGGTTCATCATCTTTAGTACTGTATCAAGCGCGGCGCTGGTGATGGGGCATGGCTGGGCATTAGAATGTACAGCATCGCTGGCAGTTCCGTTGGTCTTGCAGTTTCTTACGGGCGTGTCTATTCAAATGATATTCACTTCTTTGAACACACTGCTTGTTGATGTGCACCAAGAACGCCCTTCAACGGCTCAAGCAGCAAATAATTTTGTTAGGTGTGAGATGGCAGCAGGGTGTTTAGCCAGTCTTGACGCATTGTTACAGAGCGTCGGGCCAGGTTGGACTTTTGTAGCATATGGAACCGCAGTCATGTTGGAGTTTCTATTACTGGGGTTGCTGTGGGTGAAGGGAATGCAGTGGAGACAAGCACGGGTGAGAACTGATGGAGCTATTTGAGCTTTGACACAAGAGCAAGACAGTGAATTCGACAATGACGGAGCTACCAGTCGCTGGAGTATTTATTGATCAGCCAATGCAACTCGTTCAGGGCCCGGTTTCTCGTCACTGAACCCGGAAAATGGGCAGAGTTGATGAGAAGCGTCTCGATGGAATACAACCGATTCCTATCGTCGTACTCTTCAATCGGTTCGCTGGGCTCAAAATTCTTGAAGTACTCATCCCGATACGCTTCATCAAACATCTGGTGGTGCTCGCAACGCCATATGCCGACTTCCTTTTCGTGGTGGGCGTAATAGGTGCAGGCGTCATAAATGTAAATCTCTCCGGTTTGGACATCAGTGCCAATGTTGGACTCCCATAGATCACCGTGAATGAGACATGGCTTGATGGTTCGTCCCTCGGCGGTAAGCGGGTCTAACAGGCGAGGGATGAGCTTGTCAAGGCAGATCTGCATCGCATCGTCGAGCTCCTTCCATAAACCATTGACCTCTACATCTAGCTTGTAGACATCATGAATCAACCTCGTGAAAAACGATGTCCAGTTGCTGTCCCAAGTTGTGTTGAGAGGCAACTTCCCGTCAAAGGTAACGCAGTGAAATCCAAATTGACCCGTTGGCGACTCGCTCTTGCGGTGGAGCTCAGCCAGCTTTTCGCCCAGACGAACAGGATCAGGAAGTTCATGGTCAATTGGAAGATAATCGCAGATGAAGAAGTGAGCGTCTTGATCCCGACACTTTCCGTAGCCGTGGGGCTGGGGTGCAATGCTAGGGAGAGTTTGGTAGATCTCGGACATGGACATGTATTCGCCCAGGACACGTTCGGCCCCATCATCCGCTCTCAGCAACTACGAGGTTTTGTAAGCTCGTAGCTAGTATTAGATAGGTAATGGAGATGCTGTACCTTGAGAAAGAAAGCCTTTTTAGTCCCGTCTGGAGTTTCTGTGTCGACACGAGCAGTGGAAGCCCAACTGGATGTTCCATATCGCTCCACAGCCAGCACTCTGCTGTGCGAAGGAAGTGCTGTGTGCATGAGTTTGTCAGCTTGACATGCGAAGAAATGCAAGCAATTTGACTTACCTTGGATAACTGCGGTATCCAACTGAGGTGATTTGTCGTCCATTGATAACATGTTCGTGAGACCGGGTAGCTGAGGGAGGTTGGAAAAAGTCTGAGAGAACAGAACAAAGCCTGGCCATTGCGAGGGTTGGTAAATGCACCAGGACGGAGGCGGGGTCATTTGGGGGCCATCCAGTTTGGTTTCAAGAAGCAAGGGTAGCAAGGGGGGCTGCGGGACAAGATAGTGTTGGCTGCAGGTGCTTGAGAGAGGGGTGGTGCGCATGCAATTCCCGGCGAGGGTGATGGGCGGCTAAGAAGGCCCATGTGGAGTAATTTTACTTCACCAAGGAATCACCAACAACACCTATTCTGAAGTCGACGTACACAAATGAGAAGAGAAGCCCAGCATGGTAAGACAGACTTTTCAATATCTACCCCTGACCCCTTTTTGGTCATTTACCAGGTACTTAACTGTTGACCGGGCACTGACGTTGTGAAGTGGAGACGCCTTAAGGTGGGCCGCAGTGCTCGGTCGCAAGACAATGATCCTCTCGATCCGTTCCCTTCTATAACTCTACCGATCGAAGAAACGACGCGGCAATCTACGCGCTCTTCAGCACTACCGAAAGACATACCCCGTCACCACTCGTTGCCGGAGCCGACTTTGAAGGCCGCAACAAGCGGTGACGTGCCTTCGCACCGCTCGTCCGTGTTTGCCAACCCCAATAACGGGCTCTCGTCACAGCACCAGCGACAGCGTTCCCAGGACCGAAGAAACGATCCCCTTGGCCTCAGTATACTCTGCACACCACCAGACCGCACGGTAGATATCTTATTCATACATGGGTTGGGGGGAACGAGCCTACGGACCTGGTGCTGGGACAGAGACCTGGATTTCTTCTGGCCACAGCTATGGCTGGCCCGCGATCTCCCCACCGCTCGAGTTCTGACGTATGGATACAACACCAACTTCTCATCCAAGAAGGAGCAGGCGTCATCCACAATTGGAGATTTTGCCACGGACTTGCTATTTCGCATGAAATATGGAGAAAACACACCCGAACGCATGGGACAAGTCCCTATTGTCGTTGTGGCGCACTCGATGGGGGGTCTGGTCTTCAAGAAGGCATTCTCTCAGGGATATTTGAACCCCGAGTACAAGGAAATCGTTGCAATGATCAAGGCTGTTTTGTTTATGGCAACACCACACCGAGGGACAGACCTAGCCGATACACTGAATAAGCTCCTTTCCAGTTCACTCTTTGGCCATTCGCCCAAAGAATACATTACACAATTGTCACGACGAAGTCCCACAATAGATGAGCTTAATGAGACGTTCCGCCACCATGCCTCAAAGCTTTCTATCTTCTCATTCTACGAAACTCTGACCACTCCAGTAGGACCAAGCTCCGTCCTGATCCTGGATAAAGCGACCTCGATTACTGGATATCCCAATGAGACGCCCACACCGCTCATCGCGAACCACCACACAGTGTGCAAGTTCGCCAGCCCGGAAGACCCAAATTACGTGGCAGTGATTGGTGCAATCCGCAGCGTCGCGGGATCACCTTCGCTGCCACTTACGAGTTATAGTGATATTGACAGTGATGGGCCGATCCCGGAAGAAGACGTACAGACTCTGTCAGATTTATTGGGAATCACTGGCCCTCCTGAAGAGGATCTAGTGTCTTCACGTCTAGTGAGAAAGCATGGCACATGCCACCGCTTCTTGCAACACGAAGAGGTTGATGAGTGGATTCGATCGAATTCGAGGAAGCTCCTTTGGACTCATGGTCCTCCCGGTAACGGCAAATCGACCACCTCCTCATTTGTTATCGAGCACCTCTTGAGTGACGGGCATAACTGCTCGTACTTCTTTTTTAAATACCGACAACGCAACAAGTGCACTACTGGCGACATGCTTCGCTCACTTGCCTATCAAACTGCACTTCAACTACCCGCGTTTCGTCATGGTTTGATCGAGTTAGCCAAATCAGGGGTTCGACTGGCAAAGGTCAATAGTAGCATCGTGTGGGAAAAAGTATTTTCGCGCATATTTGTACCCATAAACACGAAAAGACAATTTCATTGGGTTATTGATGGGATCGACGAGTCTGAATCGAGCAAGCAGGTGGTCGAGTTTCTTTCTCGTATTGCCGATTTTGAGAGCACTGTTATGGTGCTTGCGCTTAGCCGACCGCTTGCAAACATTGCCCAGGCGTTTCAGCTTGCACGGAAGAAGGTTCCGGTTCTTGAAATGCCGCTGCCAGATAATAGCGAGGATATCCGCCTGACGGTGGCTGAGGAGGTGGACTATCTTCTCTCAGAAGATGACTTCAAGCAGGAAGCGGTCAATGAGATTGCCGCTCGCTCTCACGGGAACTTTCTTTGGGCATCTCTAGTCACAAAGCAGGTGGTCAAATGCCACAGAAAAGACCAAGTCAAGCAGGTCCTTGACTCCACGCCAGACGGCATGGACCAGCTGTATGACCGCATGCTGGATGCCATTGTCGCATTGGAGCTCGATGACGACAAAGCGCTTGCAAAGATTCTGTTGACTTGGGCTATGCATGCCCAAAGACCTGTCACGGTGGAGCAGTTAGCAGAGATTTACCCGAAAGAGCTCAACTATATCATGGACATCACCCACACCATCAGCCATGTCTGTGGGCAGTTTGTTGTCGTCGATTCACTGCGGAGGATAACGCTAGTCCACCACTCGGCTCGTGAGTACCTCAAGAGGTCCAAGAAGCGGTGGCCGTTTAACTTGAACGTGGAATTGGCCAACGAGGAAATTTTTGGAAAATGCCTCATCACTTTATGTGACAAGGGGCTCAGGCGAAAGATCAATATGCTCTCACTCCCGCGATTCCTGCCCTATGCCGCAACATCATGGGCGGCCCATCTCGGGGCGTGCTCTTCTGACTCTGACCGGGTACTAGATGCTCTTATTCGTTTCTTCAGCGGGCCTTTCCCGCTCGCGTGGATACAATATCTCGCTAAAACCACCCATCTTGGTGACTTGTTCGGTGTGTCTCGACAACTAACATCCTATTTGCGCAAACGGAGAAAGGGCAACGACGAAAGATCACCTCTTCTCCATCGGCTCACTGATTTGGCGCTTATTGAGACATGGGCATTGGATTTGATGAAATTACCACCAAAGTTCGGCCGCCACTTGACCGAAGCTCCCGAGCTAATTTACAAATGCATCCCTGCTCTGAGCCCGACGGCTTCCATTATTCACCAGAGGTTCAGAAGCAACCCGGCGGCGACCTTGTCAGTTTCCGGGGTGTCCAACCAGGAGTGGGACGACTGTCTTGCGAGGGTATCGAGCGGCTCAGGCCGAGCATTGCGCCTAGCTTCATCCCCGTCACATCTGGCTGTGGCAAGCGATGTGCCGAAAGGAAGCTTGACAATCTGGGACACTGATCTCTTTCAAGAGCAGCAGACCTTTGTCCTTGATGAGCATATTTGGGAACTTGCGTTTAACGTCTCCGGATCTCTCCTGGCATGCTATTCCTTCTCAAAGACAACAATTTGGAAGACGGTGGACTGGTCGTTGGAGCTATCCGTGGAAAACCCTCGGCAAGAACGGGCCATAGAAATAAGCTTTGACGGCAATCATACGCTATTAATGGTGTCAGAACAAAGGAGGGTTTATAAAATCACCATTGGCAAGGCGGCGAATGTGTGGGATCAGCTAGACCCTGTCTTGCTCGAAGAGCCCGGTGTTCCACCTGGTACATTTCTCAGCACACCATCGTGTGTATCATTCAACAGCGACTGTTCTCAGATAGCCGTTGCCTACCGTTCCTTTCCGCTCTCTATTTGGAACATCAACCCCCGGGGATGGTGGCCAGACACCGAAAGACGCAGCGCCACGGCCAGTCAACAACAAATTCATACACAGGTGACAACAAGGTTGTCTGGCATCCTTCGGGAGCAGAAGTAGTAGGAATATATGGTCAAATATTCAAATGGTCTCCTTTGGAAGATACATATGAAGAAGTAACCGTCGATCCCTCAGAATCCCGGGACGCAACTCCCCACGGCATTCTTTGCAGCCCTAGTGGGCGAGTGTTTATCACCATGGATGTGGCCGGTTGCATCAAGATATGGGATTATGCATCCATGTCATTGTTGTATAAGCTCAAGTCCGAGGACCGAATCAATCAGATCGACTTCAGCCATGACAGTCTTCGATTTTACGACCTACGAGGGTCATATTGCAACATTTGGGAACCAAATTGTTTGCTCAGAATTGCGGATCTGTCATCGGCAGAGGGAATGGTTAGCGACACAGATAGTGTAGCAGACAGCTTCTGGTCCGACACTGCAGATACTCTGATGACGACAATCTCGTATCCAACATCGGAGGCATATTCCGAGAGCAAACCAGCCGTAACTATTATATCGCCAGGTAACACTTCATCAGAGCTTTTGGCTTACGCAACTGCCGACGGATCAATCTATGTCTACGATATGATCAGCGATAAACGTCACCAAATTGCCAAGGCAATGTTTAAGATGGCTGTCGTGGGCCTTGTTTGGAGCCCAGATGATGAGCAATTGGCCTATTTCCTGTCTAATGGAGGGGTAGCCATCATGTCAGTAACCATTTCCAAGAGCGCACAAGTGTCAGTTTCATCCGGAGTTTTATACACCGAAAAGAAGGCACCTACCGATCGTGGTCGAACTCTTCAAATTGAGTTTGCATCTGATGGCAAACAACTGCTTGTTGTCGGGTCTAGGAAGGCTCAGGTTCTCTCGGTGCAGGAAAATGAAGTTCGTGTCGTTTTAGAATCTGAAATTCAAGAACCAACGAGCAGAAGATGGAAGCAACACCCTACCCAACCTGGCAACCTCCTCCACTTTACCGACGATCAAGTTCAGGTCTTTTCTTGGTCAGACCTTCAGGATTATTCGCTTTCATTTCCACTATCTCTTCACCATGCTCTTCCCCTCTCAACAGCTCCAGCAACCATTGACGCTATCCTCGACAGCCACAATTCCGATCTGATGCTCCTTCGCACCAAGCAAATGCACATGAACCGCCCACGTTATGGCTTCTTGGTTCTCACAACCCCGAACTTGAACTCGGCACCTATCCGTGCCCTTACCGTCGACGCCGCCTTCATTCCTAACCTTTCTCTTCCCCTAGGCATTCTTTCCGGCGGAGAGCTCGTTTTCCTTGACAAACACCTCTGGGTCTGCACAACAAACAAGTCATCTCTACTAGCAACTGTCGAAACAACGGAGAAACAGGAACTCGATGTAACAAGACATTTCTTTCTGCCTCGTAATTGGGTTACAGATGGAGGACTGAATCTTTGTCGACTGTTGGGGGACGGTACACTGTTGTGCCCGACGAAGGGGGAGGTCGCTGTTTTAAAGGGGATTGCAAATTGACTTGGGTTCTTTTTGTTGTTAGCATACTCTTTGTCCATGTGTTGGACCTTGAACCGTTCAGATATCAGCGTTGTACTGACTGGAAGAGCCAGTAATACAAGTTTTCACTACAGATCACTCATATCTTTGCATGTCTGAGAGGAGATATATCGTACAATATGCCGACCCTCAACACCAAGCACCAAACGAACACAAATTGGGAATGATCATGGGCCAAACTTCTCGGTGAAATGCAAAGACGCGAATGGGAAGGCGTTGTGGAAGATTTATAGACTCCACGGTAAGGTCCTAAGGTATTGTATCATGTTTTATTGCCTAAAAAATAAGTCACCTCTTTGGCTGCTGCACACTGTAGACTGCTTCGCCAGAGCCCTAGAAAGTAAAGAGGACAAAGTCCAAGTGCTATGGTACAGAAAAATATCTGCATTACCTACCTATCCAACTTGTTTTGGAGTTCCGCTGATCATTGATCTCTTTGCTGTTTATATAGGTAAACATGACTGAACTACTGACTCTCGGAACCCTGGAAGAATGTAAAGGCCCTGAATGAACCACTGAACCTCGGAGATATGGACCCATCTCAAAACATCATCCTCATCGACCACATAGTGGTAGAAGAACCTGTTGTCCGAATACGCTAGAACGCCCTAATCATTTTTTGTTGTGGGCCTGACTTGCATTAAGCCCAACAGAGGCCAACACCCTATCAATGCCTCGATGTCCCACAGCTGAATAACCAGGCACAAACAGCTCCCCATACGGTTGCATGAATGTATCTGTAATGATTCCAATCAAGCACGTTAGCATTGATTCAACCTCTTAAGCCACACCACCTCGGCCTCTCTGCTAAACAGAGAAAGATAATAGCTCACCATAAGTACTCAAAGGCTTATGCCTACAGTACCATGTAATGCCCTCCAACACCATCTTCCCCTGCCCAGCATTCCCTCCCTGCGGTTTAGGAAACTCCCTCAACACACCATCATACTCCTCCCTCGTAACCCCATGTCTCGGGCCCTTCTCCCATGAAAAGTCCAAGTCATTTCCCCAATAAATAGCAACCACATCTGGCTCTTTGTACAGAGCAAACTTGGGTTCGGCATGCAAAGCAATAGCGTCCCACACCAACTGCACGCGTCTTTCATCCCATTTTGCACCGTCGGGGTGGGAGCGGATGAAATCTCTAGCCGCAAAAGCGCCATCAACTTCAAACCTACGGTCAAGTGTAACAAATGGGGAGTCAAGACTGTGGTTCGCGCCGAGGTCGTGTAGCATCAGGCCTATGGCGTGGACCTCTTCGTCGACGAGGGCGCGTAAGGTGGCGTTGTGGTCTAACAGCAACGTGCCAAAGAGCCAGGACCGCATGACGTGGTTGTAGAGTTTGTCCGAGGAGTGGGTGCGCACGAAGGCCTGGGCTGCACGAACGATGGGTGTGTCAATAACTGAGACGCCTCCTAGGGTGCGGCGGGAGAGGGAAGGGGAAGAATAGGGGTGATCAAAGGGTAGCTTCGCGATGGCAATGGTTGGCAGGGAGGCCATCAGGGTGAAGGGATAGATCAATTTAGCGAGAAACATGGTGAACTGGTATCGAAAGTTTCAACAGGAATTTGCTGCGGTGTTAACATGAACGGTGCGGACAGACTGCTACCTACAGAGAACGCCTCCACAGAGCTTTTATGTCATGATAGGGTCGCAGTCTCATAGGCCGCCAAGCATCGCAGTTGAAGTGTAGCAAATATGAGCAGGTTTGAGACCGATTGCAGTTGTAGTTTTTCATTATTGATTATTCATATTCAGCGCATACAAAAGAATCAGGTACAGAATATTATACCCAGTCCTATATGTTGATGAAGTTCCGAGCAAAAAGCGATACGACTCGGCAAAAGTGCGAGTCTTCAAACTCCGAACCGCGTCGGAACTTATCACCACGGCAGATCAAGAGAAGACTCCTCATGAGAAGCCTAGAACGTATGTGTTTGTTCAGAGGCTAATAATGAATGGTATCATCTATAACTTTTGAGCATGAGGCGTTACTAGATTATAGCGTCGACAAAGAGAGGAGGCAGTGAGATTTTAGCCGGCACAGACGCTGCTGGACCCTGAGCCCCTCGGACAATAGGTCACATGTCAGGCTCGTCACGTAATGAAATTGAGGCTTCTGAGGCGACCGTTGGTGTCTTTGCGTGGGTATCAATGAAACAGGTCACCTAAAGGATTATCGATGTTTATGCTGGAAGTGGTGGTAATGAGGCTTGATTGACTAGGTAGCTAAGAGAATTTGACACAGATGGGATAATAGCTGAATATATGCTCCGTGATCTCCTGCCACCCCTGAATAACTCTGAGACTCAGGTATCAATACATTGCTGTCCTGGACCCATGGCCCTACTCTTCAGCAGTTTACACACGTTGTCATCGCGAAGGGTTTTGTAAAGCGCAGTCGTGGTTGTGGGTGCCGGCCTCACTTGTGGGTACCTAGGTAGGTTTCGGTGGGTACTTTGTGTAAAAACGAAGTTACCCCGTAAGGCGAATGACGAAGGAATAAAAATGTAAGAGTGTAGTCTCGGATGAGGATCAGCTAACAGTGGATATATTGTAGTACCATAGGTACCTATGTATATCTGTTTACAAAGGTGGTAGAAGTAAGGATCAGCAGAGATGGATCTTCACTTTGCCACTGTGAGAATGCATATGGAGAAGATCTCAACTGCGAACTGGGGAAAATATGATGTCTTGATCCAGGAGCAGACTGGCTGGGCCAAGAAATATGGCCATTTGTACCTTAGATTTGCCAACCGAATAGCTCATAATAAACCCTTTGCTGGGTCAGCCATGATTACGAAGCACAGCAGAAAGTACTCCCACGCAACGCGGTTTTCAATAGCCCCAGGTTCTCGATGCTGTTACATATTTCAAGAACATTTGCCGTCGTTACCAGAAACCAGACGCTCGTTAGGTAGGTGAGTAAGCGCTGCATACCCACACATATACGACAATAGCGAGAGCCAATATCAGGGTTATAAGGTACGCCGCACCAGTGCAGATGGCGTCAACTAAGCAAGCGCTTTGCGCCATGCTTCATGGAGACACAAAAACGCATGTCTTACTGGACGCGGTGCCTAGATGGCAAAGCCGGAAGCTAATTAAGCCGAACTCCCCAGCGGCGATGTTCCTACTCGTCTGCACTCAACATTCCAATCGGGGAAAGTTTTGAATGCATCCAGTCTCCACTGCGGGATGTGATGCATGTCACTGTATGATGGGGAAGACTCGATCCTCCCATCTTCAGACCATCCACCTTGCTGTAGGATATGTAGGTACCACATGATCTGCAAACAAATATGACGTTTCGAAGTCCGAGGCCGAGTTCGGGATAGATAGCGTACCACTGCAACTTCAGGCAACGTTGCCTGACCTATACGTGGTTGAGATTCCGTGAAGTACCTACATCCACCTGAGTACCGGAGTTGGATCAATCACGGTACTCGTAGCATAATCTATTCTAAAAGTCTAACAACAAGATTATCTAAGCATCTATCACCTTTGTCAAGAATCTAGTCCCGCTTAACGCCAATAGCACCTACGCGTCTCAGCCCTACAGCACACACTACACAAACAAACGCCATCCAACCGAACATGATCCAAAAGGCAACCCTGTATCCCTTCATGAGTGCGTCAGGGGTGGATTTGTCCTTGAATTCCGAGTTATTCGTCACTGATGAGGCAACCACCTGCGTCACGCTCAAACCAATGGCAACGCCAAGCTGAGCACACGTGTTAAACACTGCGCCCCCCAAAGCCTGCATGTGTTTGGGGAAAACATCCGAAATAATCAGCAGACCAACCGTGAAGAGAAGGTCACAACTGATGGGAGAGAAAATCTGGGCGACAAATGCGTTTCCCCAGTAGAGTTGGTCGGTACGAACAAGGGCCATCAAGAGGGGCGAGGCGGTGCTGACAAGTGTGGTGATGAGGACGGTCCAGAATACAGGCATGCGGTTGACAAAGATGCCGGTGAGAATGCTGGTGATAATACCGGCGACAAGGGAGGGCAGCACTTGGAGTGATGCCATCAGGGCCGACTGTCCTTGAATGGTTTGGAAGCTGGGTGCTTTGAGTCAGTGACCATAGAAAGAAGAAAAGGGACCAAAGCTTACAATAGGCTGCTGTACAGCTCCATGCAGTTGATCAGGGCATTGGTCAGCATCACCATAACACAAGCGGTGGTAAATACACCGCTGCGCCAGAGGGCATTGGGTATCAATGCTGTGCGGTCCTTTTTGGTCTGGTAATGCATCCATCCCACAAAGCCTGGGACAGAGAAGCCGGCAACTACGAGCAAAGCGATGGTGACCGCCTGACGGATGACGTTGATATTGGCTGACAAGGATCTAGAAGATTTATTCAATTAGTCTGACCAGCACGGCATCGTTTCCGAGACAAGATACGTACGCTAGAACGTATGAGAACATTGCCAATCCCATGCTAGCCAATCCCACCCCAACCCAGTCGATCTCACTGGCAAGGCGCTTCCAGACCGAGTCCTTGCTGTCTAAGCGGACATCTCGCGGCAGCGACCAGATGCCAATAGTGGACAGCACAATACTGCAGGCAGCAACGAGGTAGAATGCCGGCCGCCACCCCACCGTGTCCGTCATTACTCCCGTCAGCACCAGACCAAGACTGAATCCCAACGGCTGGCTGAATCCGAGGCATGCAAACCCCATGTTCCGCGGCCGACCCTCTGCCACGCTATTGGAGATGAGGGATATCGCTGAAGGAGCAATGATGGCATTAGTGATTCCCTGAAGGGCCCGAAATGCTATGATTTGGCCTTCTGTTTGAGCCAGGCCGCAGGCCAAAGCAAAGATGGAACTGAGAAAGGATCCGACGAGGTTGACTTTTTTCACCCCAACAACATCGGCAACAGAGCCGGCCAACAACAGACATGAGCCCGCTGTCAGGTAGTAACTCGAGGTGGGCCAAACCAAGAGACTTTCCTGAAGTCCCAGCTCCAAATGCATGGCAGGGAGAGCGATGACGATGATGCCATTGCAGAAGCTACTGAAGAACAACAGACCACAGAGCTGAGTGATAACAATGAGGGCTCGGGCCCTGGGCAGCAGAGTGGATGGTGCTTTGGCTGATGTGGCTGCAGGCGCCTCTGGTTCTGAATCGGATGCCACAACTGTTCGATCGAGGCTCTGGCTTTTCCGTGATGCCGTGCCCGAGGTTGTAGTGGAGGGCTCGAACGAGAAGGCGTGCAGCTCGGTCACGGTGGTCGTTTTCGTCGGCATCTTAAGTGATGCGGGCAAGGATATGACTGGTCAGTGACTCCTCAGTGCTGCATAATATTCCTTGATACCAGTCGTGGTCAATCAGTCGGCGGTGAGGGGAGACGATCTGATGGGAAGATGCAGGTGCGTTGCAGTACAGCAGAACAATGCAGATTGAGGAACAGGAGATGCATATGCATTTGCGGTTTGCCATCCAGTACGGCAGGTTTGTCAAAGAGGCAGTTCCATTTTAAAGGGCAGCCCTTTCTAGCTTGCGTCATCGGGATAACCGGGTCCCGGCTCTTGCTTCAGCTTGTCAGCAGTCGTCAAGGGAGTCATACGGTATCATCTGGGACTGTCTGAAAGTCTGGGCTTTCCGGAAACTTTCTTCTTTGGAGGCATGGGCCTGCGGATGTTATCTACCTTAGAGGTAGGTGCCACAAGCCAGGATCGAGTCGGTGTAGTGTAGGGAATGTTTGCCCCATTTCTCATTCCCAACTGTGGCGCGGAGCTCAAAGAACCAACGAATGTCCGCACACCGAAACACAGCACACCGCCGAAAGCCCTATCGGGTTTTAATCTCCGGGGAATCGGCGGCTTTCAGGTCGTTGCGCTCTAGCCAACCGGATGGAAGAGCTTGGGCATGTTGCCTCGGATGCGGTACGGAAGACAACAAAGACACCAACGGTTGAGCCCCTCCCCCCTCACTGTGTCTTGGACGGCCCGCCCCACTCCCCAAAGCCCCAGCTAAACCGCTCTCAGCTCTTGGCATCAACATCCTCCACCACAGTGTATGCATGTATGTACTTACACAGTGCTGTTTTAAATCTTACCCGTGTCGTGATTGCCGGTATACGCCGTCGACCAATGCACGACACCTATGCCACTCTTCAATAAAATCCTTCTACTACCTACACAAACTCCCACATGCTTTCCCAAAGGGGTTAACAAAGCGGCGGACCCTATGTACTTGGAGCCCATACACTACTACCAAAACACGCAACTCCAGGATGGTACCAGGCGACGACATGCAGCCCTACATGGTTTCAACACCGGTGACCTGCGTATTCTCGAGCCGATAACCAGGCCCCCCAAATATCCGGCTGACACACATCGGTTTCCATTAGCTCATACTTTCGATTTCTACTTGTCTAGTGGCTTAGTCGCAAAGATGTAACGAGGTCTCGCATGGAATGTATGCCCGAAGCGTGGGTTGTAATGTTCGAGATGTACTTTAAACAATATTGCCTTATTATTGACCACGTCTTGAAGGATTGTCGTACTAAGCAAAGCAGAACCTCAAGTATGACGCCATATTGGCACAAAGGGAGAGATCTTCGAAGTGAAGAGGCAAAATGCGGGAAACGTGACGCGAGAGCAGTAACTCGGTGAGTTGTATCGAAGCATACATGAACGATTATTACCCACCCTTCTTTGTCTTGACACATCGGACCTCCTTCCTCCAAGGGCTGAGTTTAGTTTGACGGCTCCATTTCCTCTAAGGGCTTTCCGCACGATCCTGTCCTCCATTCTATGCCAACACGTGGACAAGTCCTATCCTGTATACCCGAGGCGGCACACCGAACGGTTCACGATAGTCCATGAAGGCGAAGTCCACAGTGTTCAAGGCTCGAAAGAACAAAACCTTTGATAATCATCTCCCCTGCACTCGTCCTATTCTCAGGGGTAATGGTGCACGGGCCATCATCGAAGTAAGCCCCCCAGTTGCTGTGGCCACGGCCCGTGCACACAAAAACACTGACAGGGGTGCTGAATAGGGGCTGGGGACTTCCGACAAGTCATGACAACAGTCTCGGTTTCGATCAAGAGACTCATGAATGGCTCCAACAGCTGTACCAAGCATGGTCCAGCAACGCGCCAGTTTCCACGTTTTCAACCATTCGTGACAGCCTCAATAACCAACGTGATCAACTCGACACCCGAATATCTACCTTCTGCTCCGTGGCCAAGATTATCTTCTCTCATCGATCGCGGTCAGAATCAGACCCAGAATGGGCTGGGATACTTGGTTTGGGTGGTCTGCTAGACAGGTGCAAGAATGAAGGGACTACCCACAAGAAGCGAAAACGGGCATACAATGAGACGAACCGTCTTCGAAACCTTGCCTTTGTTGCCGCCCTCTGGTCTCCTGAGATTGTTTTTCATTATACATGGAACAGTGCGAGTCAGGTACAAATGAACATGCTTCGAGCGTGTGCTGCAAGCTACCCCGACTTCTTCAATGAGTTTCGTCCGCGACTAAATGCTGTGCTGCTGCAACGACATCGACAAGGGCTTCTTCATGGCCGCTCAAAAACCCTGAATGAGGCTCCTTTGCAGCCTCATCGAGATTTTGATCTGACGACTTTAGCCGCGGCCATTCCGGACGAGAGCGTGATAGACCTTTGGGCGACCAGCCAGGATGGCCATGTCACTGTCGATGCAGAGGCCACACTATTTTTGCACGATATCAGACCTAGTCACTATCGAATCTACCTTTTGCGCAAGGATCGATTTGGGCTGCTCGCTACTCGAGGTGAAGACTGCTTACCGTCTTCACCACAGCATCCGGCTATCAACACCATCAGAGAGTCTTCACCCCCGAGCATGACCACGGAAGATGTTGTTGACCCGGGTGAGGCTCAGGTAGCACACAAAGAGAACCAGTGCTTCGAGGCACAACTCAGCATGGACTTGGCTCTGGACCAATTCGGCGCTTTCGAAGACATGTTCTCGCCGATGGGTACGATGCAACTCCCAGACTCAACATGCCTAGGCTGGGACGACATGCACTTCTCGTACGCTGGTCTCAACGATTCCACTTGCGAGCTATCCTCTTTGCTTGATACTTCTTCTTCTACCTTGAACGGCTTTGTTCAGCCCTGTTCGTCAGGCTCCATATCGGACCCTTCAACTCCCATCTCAGGACGGTTGCGTCCAGACTCCGAGCTGACTGGGACCTCACCAACGTCTTGCGAATCGGGAACTGGGTCGCCCATTTCTGACCTCGATTGTGCAACATTGTGCCTAGGAACAGCCCCAAACAGGGCTGATGAGATGGCCAATCTCGAAGGCGCATTTCACAGTCGATACCACGACACAATCATATCTTACATCAAGACCATGTCTGAAGAAGCCCATTCAAGTCCCAGCGAGCTCCATCAGCCTCGCATACAATGCCTGAAGCCAACCGCTGGCATCCAGTGGGCGTCGATGTGGACACATGCCAGTACAGTCCCTCCTGGAAGTGCAGCATCTCTGGCAGAGGCTGACGTGTTTTATCTCACCTGTGACGAAGCCATGCAAACGGCAAAGACCGGTGAAGTTTTACAGAAGCCTATGATCATTAAGGAGACTTTCCTTGACTCGGGAATGCACACCCTTGATGAATCTGTGCGTCTGTTGGAGAATGGACTCATCAACCATGTCCGTGGTCCCCGAAACATCACTCACTCGCACCGACCTTTGATAACCATGCTTCCACGGTTCCGCCTCCTTGACTACCTGGCGGAGAGACTTAGACTACGCGCTAGCGGAACACAAAATGCAAGCAACGACGAGGGAACTGCCAAGATCATCCCTGAGATTAGGACCGACTTCAACACCCTCACCTTCCCCGGCGCCTTGTCTGAACCATCCTTTGCCACTATGAGTGGGATCTGGATGCGTAACCTTGACGGTCTCAAGCTATGCAGCTTCATCCAACTTCCCTATCAGAATATGGACTTCCAGTGGGAGACCCTCGCGAAAAGCGGCAAACAGAAGTTCTTTGTTTTGGAGCAAGATGACGTACTCATCATACCCCCTGCTTCGAGAATAGTTTACGCCATTCACTCACCCACAAGGGGCATCATGGAAGGGGGTATGTTTTGGGACAGTTTTAGCGTCGTGAATCTTTTAGAAAGCGTAGAATGGATTCGTAGAAATGGACCCGGGGTAGCGTCACAGTTTGATCAGGATATTATCTCGCAGAAACAGTTCCTCGGACTGTTGGAGGAACTGAGCGCTCTTGTGGAGATTTATCCCGACACGTTTCAGGGCGATTGTACGGCAGAGAACGTGATGAAGGGTTTGGATGAGATCATAGCTCCGTTGAAGGGTTAGTGTAGCGGCAATAGACAGGGCACAACATGAGCGTGGAGTCTTGACTGTTTCTCGTCTTGCAGGCCCATGACCGTGGTAGTCATGATGGATCTTCACCATGTTGTGCCGAAGTAGTGTATCTAGGTAGGTGGTAGGTAGTTGCAATTTGCTTGATCCATGCCTTCCTTGCACAAGCTCGTTGAATATATTGTAGCTAAAGCTGGCACACCTGATACCACCTGCGGCCCCAATAAGCCCACTTCTTCTCAGACACAGGCCAGCCATGGCGGTTGGCATAGCTTGGGGCTT
Organism: Apiosordaria backusii; assembly: GCA_030549205.1. Classification (NCBI taxonomy): domain Eukaryota; kingdom Fungi; phylum Ascomycota; class Sordariomycetes; order Sordariales; family Lasiosphaeriaceae; genus Apiosordaria; species Apiosordaria backusii. The sequence goes on from JAUKTV010000020.1 coordinate 339,113, forward strand.
GGTGGGATCTCTTCGTCCTCCACACCTTTGGGGCCTGAGTCACGAGCTCAACATGGTGCTGCGACGCTCCGTCGTAGAGTATCTCCGAGCGGCCTATCAGATTTTGTTCTATCAGGCATCAACTCTAGGTACCTGGATAAACTTATCTGATGGCAAACGTCCGATTCACCCAGATGCACAGAGGCACCTGCCCCGCCACACTTTTCCTTACTATAGTGCGAGGAGGGCCGGAAACCTTGTCCTGGGAATCGTCATTGGCTCCATAATTCAGCATCACGCATCAGAACAAGGCCTCCACGGAGGCATATTGCCCAGGATGGACTGACTTGGGATGTGGGCGGTAAGCGTATAGGCCAGCAGGGTATTGGCAGCCGTGTCAGAGAATCATCAATGATACTGGAACCTCATAAATAAACGAACATCTGTTTGCTGTTTCTTTTGCAAAAATTCACCGTTTCAGATTTTCATCTCGACAGAGTCGACAATCTCAAGCATAACCCTTCATCATGTTGACCCTCCAAGTTTCCCTCTTCATATTCACCCCTCTTGTTTGGCTTCTCTACTTTTATTACCCATGGACAAAAAATGGAGCCTCGTCTTCGCTCCCACTTACCAACACAAACACGGACCATATCGCAATTTTGCCCGACCAGAAGCCCAAATCCTCACGACTAGAGAAGAAGCGGCAAGAGAGAATGCATCACTTCAAAGACCTTTATTACAAGATCCAGAATCTAGAGGAATTCCCTGAAATCCTCCCGCAAGTTCGGCAAACCTTGCTCTTATTACTCGAACAAGGCCTACTGATGGCCAAATACAAACGTCGAGCCCATAGTATTCTCGACATCGCCTCCTTCGACGTCTCCCATCTCCAAAAGTTCATCCAAGACATCCAGCTCGACGTCGGCCTTGAATTCGAAGCCTACATTCGTCGAAGAGAAGCCGGTGGAAAACCGGAGTTATTCACGACCTTTGACGAAGCCTGCAAGTTTCTCAAGAACAGTGCCCCCTGGAATTACACCGACGGCGCATGGCTTGCCCGGATTCACCAAGTCACAACCCCATTTGCCTTCCGGGGCGTGACAAAAGACGCCTGGCAAATCTTCTCGGAAGAGCTTGGTGATGGAGATCTGGAAAAGAATCACGTCGTGCTCTACCGGGAACTTCTACAAAGCGTGGGCGTAGATCTACCCAACGGCGACTCGCCTGATTTTATCCACCCTCGCCACGGCATGGAAGATGAGTCAATCTGGCGATACGCCATTGGACAGCTGCTCGTGTCAGTCTTTCCCAATGAATTCTTACCTGAGATTCTGGGGTTCAATCTCCATTATGAACAGCCTGCTGTTGGAGTGCTGAAAGCAAACAAGGAGCTGCCTGAATTTGGGATATCGCCTTATTATTATGCTTTGCATATCTCGATTGATAATGCTGATTCGGGGCATTGCGCGATGGCGATCGGGAACATTGCTCAGTTCATGGCAGTGGTCAAAGAGACAGGCATCATGGACTCGCAGACGGCATGGAGGCGTGTTCAGGCTGGGTATTGTCTTGGTCAGAGTCTCGACGATAGGGACACTGTTGATGACTATGAGGATAGGCTGGTCGATCTGATCTGCAAGAAGGCTACTATTGCGACCAAAATCCATTGCACGAGTCGGGCGCGGATTGGAAAGAGGAATTTGTCGTCTTGGTTTTCTGCTCCTCCCTCAAGTCCTGAGAATGACGACAGTTGGAAAGATGAGTTCCTCAGTGCCTTGGCGGACTCAAAACCTTGGGTCTACAAGGGTGACAGCAGCAAGAGTCTTTTGATGCGGGAACTAGGCTGGAAAGGGAGAATGTTTGGTGCCTTCACTCACGACGAGACTGAATTGCTGCGCAACTGGATCGGCTCACTCACGCCAGATGGCGAGGATTCTTCCAAGGCCTATTGGCACCTTGTCGGCGGGTGTCAGAGCCTGGAAAAAGCGTTTGACCCCCCAAGACATGATGCTGGAGTTACACATCCCTGCTTTCCTACCATGCGAGCGTGGTCTCCCAGTAAAACGGCGAACTTCGTCCCGAAGGCACCAATTCAGGTCACCAACAACGAGGTTGATATGGACGTGCTATTACCACTGTGGTTTGCGCACACAGGCCTCCTCGAGAACCTTATCAGCTCTCCACATCAGACCATTAGACCGTTGATCTCCAATTGCTTGCAGATACTCCGAGCAGAGAAGGGGTACAAGCCCGAGGGGACGGGTATTGCATGCATGGACGAGCAACTCCGGCCGAGCTACAGCCCTGATCTGGTTGCTCTAGGTTTGAAGATTATAAAGAGACAGGGCTTGCCACAGCCGAGTTCTCTGGGAGACATTCTTGCGCGCCCGGAAGACGAAGGTCTAAGCATTTCCGGCAGATTTGCCCATGATCTTTTGGGTTGGGCTCAGCGGCCGACGAAGAATGGTGCATTTTTGCTTGGTTTGGCGCGTGCGTTTCTCGACTTGGAGCAGTGGGTGTCTGAGAATGAGGGTCTGCTTGGTAGAAGAGAGAGACTTGTTTTGTCCGAGATTATTCAACGGAAGTCTATTGGCTTCGAGAAATGTTTGTCTGAGCTGAATGGTGACGCGCTTATGTGCCATGAGTTTGCGGCCGGTTATGAGCTTGGGCGGACGGAAATCGAGACACTCTTGGGGTGAGAGTTTTAGAGTCTGCGGAAAACGGAGGTAGTGAGATGAAAATGACTAAAACGATCTTTGGGGTAAATCTGTCTGATTTAGGCTCTTGATGATCAGTTCTTGCTGAAGTGGTGTGCGGGGAAACTTTCTCAGGGGTAACTCGGGGTCAGTTCATGGGTGCTTGTAGTACACGTGCTCCCAGCCATGTCATAATGCAAGGGTTTCTTCGTGAATCATCAGCGGCTATTTAAGCTATCTATTATGCACCACGGCGAGTAAAATTGACTGCATTGTTATGAAGCATCTTTCTGTACTTTGCGATCAAATAGTTCAATTACCAGTACATGTCATTCCACCTCCTTGCTTAACCAGACGGAGAAAAGCATGTGCAAGGGCTATCTACTCGCTTGGACCTTCAAAGAGGTCAAACATCACCAAGTCGATCTCATTTGCCCCCATCTTGACCCGGTGCCAGGGGTTATATAGCCGACCACCTGAGTTCTTCGCAGACTGGGCAGCCACGTTGAGGATCGGCATATTTTGGTTCACCTCAACCGGCTTCCACTCATTGTCAGTTCTGTCCAGGACTTCGAGAAACGGCTCGTCGTAGAAAGTAAGCGTCAGGAAACCATCATCGGTATGGCCGTCCATCAAAGGTGTCCCAGGGATGGCTTTAGAGATTCCCAATGTCAAGTGGCTCAGTCCGGGGTTCGCAATATCCCGCAAAGCAGCCGAGAATGTCGGGTCCATTGAGCTTGCCAAAGTCAAACCAATCTCGCGGAGGATCTTGTCGATGAAGGCAGAGACGCTTTCTACTTTGTCGGCTACCGGGTGCAAGACCTCGGGCAGATGTGACCGATCCCCTGCAATCTGTTCTTCTCGACCAAGATGAATCTTTTCGACGCCAATCGGTGAGGTATAAAAGCTGGGGAAAAGCGTGTCAGTGGCAAATCTATGTAGAAGAATGAGACCTTTACTCACCCTTTGTAGCGCACACCGGAGTGGTACTTTGACTTTGCATCTTGGTGCTGTTCAAAAAATGTTCGCTGATGATGTATGACCGTTTGGCGATCTTCCAAGAACTGCTTGGCAGTCGGTCCTTGAAGGTCCAGGAATAATAATCCCTGGCTGCAAAGGACATCAATCAATCTTTGAATCTCGCCCTTGTCGTGGGCCTTCAGACGCTCATAGCTAACAACCTCAAGTGCAAGACTTGGAGTCTTTGTAGTGTCTGTGTCGACAGTCATTCTGACAATGAGGATAAACGAAGTCTGCGAACGAAGTGAAACAGATTATTGCGCAGTTTACCACTATTATACCGGGTTGTTGTTGATTTCCCAGGCTGCCCGGTTGGAAACCCGGACTGAACCTTTGCGACTTGCAGTAGTCCCCGCAAACGATTATCAAGCATGGCTGTCCGCTGATCGCCCCCATATTCTGTTACGCCGCATGGCCTCAGACGTGGGACTGATTTGTGGGGGCCACCCTTTCTCACATTTGGGTATATTTCACAACCACCTGGTTGTCTTTTCCGTTGCGCCAGCCACGCTTACGGTAAACATCGATATTGGGGTCCAACAATACTTCTCAGAGCTTTGTTTACAGGAATAAGTTATTCACTCCTTCTACTTAGATGTCTTCTCATCTCACGAAATATCATCTGCCCAACGGCCATGCTCAAACCGAGTTATTTGACGCCCGCGTTCACAGCACCCCGGTACAATCCGAGGACAAGTCATCAGCTACATTGCTTCTGAGGCGTACCGATGGGCAGTTTGTTCAGGCTGCAGTGCAGTTTAAGCCCAGTGCTAGTGTTAGCCTTGTCGATATCGCTCGCGGTCTAACCCCAGAGTCACTTGTTCGAATCACCGGCCGAGCGCTGACATCAAGAGATGCAAGTTACGATGTTGCTCAGTTCCAGATTGATGAAATTGTTATCCTATCCGCAGCCAAGGTGGAGCTACCGAACACCCAGATCATCCATCTCCACGGAGCACCGGGTGAAGTCCTTCCCTCGGAACAATCTCGCGCGGCGTTAATCGATCGGAGGCTCGACAACAGACTACTGGATGCTCGAGTTGCTGCCACGGCATCAATCTTTAAGCTCTTCTCTGGAGTCCATGAACTGGCCGTAGAATACCTCAAGGCGCAGGACTTCTACCACGTTCCGACACCGGCACTTGTCAACTACGAGTTCCCTGGAGAGGAGGATGATCTGTTTGCAGTTCCATACTTCAACAAGACCGCCAGATTGACGCCAACGGGCGAGATCCATCTGGGAATGGCACTATCTGCTGACCTGGAGCGTGTGTATGACTTTCACACGGTCTTTCGCCGAGAGCCAGCTTCTGATGGCAGGCATCTCACCGAGGTACGGCGTTCCCTCCCGTCATCCTCTTTCGTCTGATACTAAACTGATTTCAGTTTACCATGCTTGAACTCGTGTTTAATTTGCAACACGACTGGACAGAGATTCTCGACTTTGCGGATGGCCTGCTGGTATCTCTCCTTCAGTCCTTGCAGAACCAAGATAAATATACAAGACTGACAAAAACTGCAAAACGACTCTACCCTTTGGCCGGTACTTTCAACATAGGGCTAAACAAGAACGGAAAGCTACCCCGAATCAGGTTCGGCGAAGCTAAAGCCATTCTGCGCGACTTTGTGGGACTCGAGTCCGACGATCACCAAGATTTCACCAGAGCTGAAGAAGCAGCACTCGGTAAATTCCTTGCCAGTGACAGGTCCCATCTAGGCCCTCCCACCGACGTCTTCTTCGTCACTCACTTCCCGAAGCATCTCAGGTCGTGCAATATCTACCCCTCAGAAGACGAGGACGGTACAACCCAGTCCTTTGATGTGATTCTCAGAGGGCAGGAATGTGTGACTGGGTGCCGACTCCTTCACTCTGCTGAAGAGTTACGGACCGCATTTGCTAATAGACCTCATCCGATCGACCCGGAGACGCCAGAGTGGAGGCCGTATATGACGGCCCATGAGCTTGGTATGCCTCCATGGGGAGGGTTTGGACGTAAGTGTTGCTCAGCTACCCTCCAATGTTTGTGCGCAATCTTGGGTACTCATGCGTGTGTAGTGGGAATCAATCGTCTTGTTCAGGGGTTCTTGGGACTGGAAGATATTCGGGAGACTGTGCTATTTCCCCGTGATGCTGCTCGGCTTTCACCGTGATCGTTTTGGTTCTCAACATTGTAACAGTGATGGCTTGGCGTTGGGTTATTACAGTGCATAAATCAGTGCAGGGTAGCTGTGCTGTTGAATCCTCATTCATTCAGTTGGAAGCAAGCCCAACAATTCACATTACTGCAACTGGAGTTTTCATCTTCATCGTGAGTACTTGCACTGACCTCTGTAACTGCCTTCAAAGCGTTGTGTTATTGGACGGCATACTTCCCTGACATGAAGAACCTGCTGTTGATCTTGGCTTCAGCCAGGATGAGGACCCATACTGCCAGGATCTTGGCACATGGCATGATATTCAGTCGAACCCGTATAGATATGGTGCCTTACCTGTCGACTTGTTCGCAGTACAGTTCCACCGTGTTAATTCGCCAGTTCTGATACCAAACTAGGTATGTGGATTGCAAAGCTTCCTTGGAGACGCTCCCGGCGTGGTCTATCATGCCGCGGTATTGATCTTGAGTTGGTGGAAGAGTCGATGAAGCCAGCAGACTCGGAGAAGACTTTCCAAATACACTTAATCGTTTTAGTGGCGTGCGTGCCCATTGCCTTCTCCCACTTCTGGAGGTTTATTTTGCCTCCTGACTTTCCAGTCCAGCGTCGGGATGGTTGAAGCTGCCTTATAACCACAGCGAGCTTGCCAGTTGTACCACTTGTATCAATAAGTGGCGCTTCTTGAGCATCATCGTCATCGTCGTCGCCATAATCCATCCATTGACTTGGGTCTGGCAAACGCGGAATGGGCGTGTTATGGAAGGCCCAAACCCTTTTCACACAAGCTGCGATACAACCCAAGAAGCTGATCCGAGGCTTTTCATTAGTTCCTTGTGTGATGTTGACAAGGACTACACCGGAATCTAGCGACGATTTATGCTTGTACAATCGCGCAGTTATGATACCAGCTGAAAACATCATGGATGTGTCTGTTGGTAACCTCTCCCTCAAGGCAAAGGGATGAGGAACTCCGTAATCTTTTCCAAAGTCAATGGTCCAACTGGGAAGAGTCCTATTCTGAAGCCAAGACTTTTGACCTCTCGGATGGCACAAGGATAAGATATTCCAGGAGTCAACCGTTTGTGCGTACCACTTTGTAAAGCCGCATAAGACCTCCTCGAGAGATTTGGCGTAGTCGGGCAAGTATGAGTCTTTGGCAGCCGGCATCAAGGATAGAATTCCAAAAAGCCAATCCCTCGGATCCGTTGACAAGGAGTGGTTGGTCTCGAAAATGACTTCGAGTGGCGAAAGCGAAGGAAGCATGGCATACATATACCTTACTTAGTGTCGGGCTTTAAATGTGGCCAAAGCTGAGGGACGAGACCTTGGGTCCAAAGTGATGGCATCTCCAAGTCGGTCTCCCTCGAAGTGGGAAAGATTCCTCTTTGTGATAGCCCTTCTCAGTGAGCATGCCGCGGCTCCAACATGTCTGTCTTTTTCCAGCGCACCAACCGGCCGAGATTGCCAATCCGCAGCAGGTTCATCATCAAATTCTAGTTCACTCTGCTATTGGAGTGCCGACAAAAGATTCGTCTGCTGAAGACGGTCTCCTGGATAACCCATACACGTCGAAACCAGTCCATACCTATTGCTTACGTAGCCTTTCACGCTGGCAAAGAAGTGTAGTCACCGATGATTTGAGTTCGAGGTTGGGGGTAGTGTTCTGATGCAACAGGCATCCGAGCACGAGCATGATGGGTGTATGAGTATGGCGACTCCATCCTAGCGAGGACCTCAAAAATATGCTCTCTTCCTGTTATGCCATTCTCATCATTCCCAACGGGTAGAATACCAGATCGAAGAATACTGGTAACGAAGAACTTTTGCTAGTCGATCACCTTGGATATTGACGCTGGGCGATATGGCGGGGCACCAGTGTTCGGCTTCGGCAGGCTGGTTGCTGGGTCGACATCGATGACAAGCTCATCAGTCAAGAGATTGTCGTCCTCAGGCAGAATATCAGAAGCTTAAGTTCCATGTCTTGAATGTCCTCCAAGCCATACCTCGACCGTTGAGGCCCCTTGGTAAATGCTCTGCATTAGTGCGACTTGATAAGAACGCTCAGGGACTGGCGATTGCCTTGGTCGATACAAAGCATGTCGACCCAAAGATAACAGCCAAAGCCAGTCTGTCGAAAGGCTTGGAGAGCGTCTTGTAAGGTTCGGGGGACATTAAATGTGACTTGAAACTTTGATGCTGCCGGTTGGGCTTGATGTTGGTATTAAGGGTGAAGTAATCGTGAAAGGCGATGCTGATCGGTCGAGAAACGTCGAGCCGGTAGATTTTACAGCTGGGTACTTGGCCCTCGTCGTTGGTCAAGTCGTGAGTCTCGGCCGGCCTGTACACTCTCAGCAACCGGATCTCTCCATGGCCCAGCGGTGAATAAAGCGAGTAGTCGTTGGGAATAGGCCGCATGTAGCTTTCCTTCTTCTTGGACGCCATGGCTCGTAGGAAATCCAAATTGTTTGGCTTGTTGCGTTCAGTGACCCTGGGGTATTGTCAAAGAGGGGGGAGATGATGTGGGTCTACCGCACAGTGCCTCTCCTCACTCTATGTTTTACATGAGAGAGACCCCTATCTTTAGATATCTAGGTTACCAGGTCGGCTATGGAGTTTTGAGATGGGTTTGGGGACGAATGCAGTGGTCGAGCTAGGCCCTTTGACCTTGTATGTACATCTGGATAGCGGTTGAACGGATATATAAGGGGTTTAGGGGCTTTGGGTGATTGTCCTAACCCCGACGCTAAACCAAAAATAGATTCCTCCCGTCCCGCTGATGCCAAGGTCTGACTTTGTTCGGTTCCTTCGGACCACCAACTATTAGTATTAAGGTCGACGATCTTTAATTCATGTCCTCGACACTGCAATACCACTGATTTAGTTGAAAATGACGCCAAAACAAAACTTGCGTCCAAACACCAATCCAACAATTTTCGACTGGATGTCTTTGGTTGCTTTGTTCCCCATCTTCTGTAAGTTGTCCACAAGATGTTCTTTTGTGTATGGAGATACTGACCAGAGTATCAGTGACAAAATGGTCGCTCGCGTTCTTCTTTGCCAATTACCAACCCCTTCACTGGCGCCAAAAGTGTGCGCTAACCTTCCTTCGCACGCAAAGAACAACTTTCCCAACCCCCTTGCTCCGATGGCTAGTCCGCCGTGTTTCCACAGGGGCTACGATCAAGGCCTACTGCAACAAGAACAACATCTCACACAGAGCCATCATCCTACCAGTATCATCAACCGAACTCCATCCTGACATCCTCCCTCCAGCAGTCCTGCATGTTCTCACATTGGGCAAAATTGAACCTGAAACTAGGCCGGGAACTGCGCCCACACTCCTTTACTTCCACGGCGGCGGCTTCGTCAACCCCCTCCGATCTCCTCACATGCCCTTCATCCTGTCCTGCGGCAACGCCGCCCAAGCAAAGCAAATTATCATCGTTGAATATAGTCTTGCCCCTGAACACCCCTATCCAGCGCAACTCGTCCAATGCGTAGCCTCGGTTTCATTTCTCCTGTCTGAATCATCCGGCCTCGCTATACCAGCCGGAGACATAATTCTCGCTGGTGATAGTGCAGGCGGGACACTAGTAGGATCAGTACTGTCACACATCCAGAAGCCTAGCCCTCTTACGCCCCAAAGTTGGAGATCAAGCAAGGACAACAGTTCCAGGCAGCAGTGATGATCAGTCCATTTGTTAGATTGCATAAAGACTCAATGGATGCCCCTGGTGGGAGTTACCAGATGAATGAGAAAAGAGATTATTTGACGAGGAGGCAGGTCGATGACTTTGGGGAGGCTTGGAAGGGGGATGAGAAGGAGATTTGGGCGAATTTGTGCGGGGTTGAGGCTTCAGAAGAGGTATGGAAGGCTGTGTTTCAGGGGAAAGGAGGGAACAAATTGGTGAAGAAAGTGTTAATCACGGTTGGGACAGCAGAGGTGTTTTTGGATGACTGCAGACTTTTTAGCGGCGAGATGTATGTCAATGCCCAGACAGTCGTTGCTGGACATGAAAGGAACAAAGACATGGAGTGGTTGCAAAACCTGGGTAAGGGGGAAAGGATATTGGTTGAGTGCGAAGGTGAAGCGCATGTTCAGCCAGTTCTCGACACTGCTTTGGGATACAGGGATGGAATAATGACAAGGGCTGTCATGGCATGGCTAAAGACGTGGTAGATTTTGAGACCTTGTGCCGTTTCTCACTACTTGAGCCGGTTGGGGTGATGTCACTGAAGCACAGTGCAGGGTGGGGATCGTCCTCCACGAAAATCTCCACCCCGATGCCGGGAATCTCAAGGTCTCCGTACAACAATCCCCATTCACCTGATATCATCGCAAAATGTCCAGTAAATACGTCCACGGCCACTCGGCCGCGGTCCTTGCCGCCCATGCCCGACGCACCGCTGCCAGAGATGCAGCTTACCTCATTCCTCACATCAAGTCTCATTTCCGCATTCTAGACATCGGGTGTGGGCCTGGAACTATCTCCGCTGACCTGGCCGCTCTCGTGCCGCAAGGCAGAGTAACGTGTCTCGAAATCGCCGATTCGGCCCTCGACGCTGCCCGCAACACATTCTCGTCTCACTCCATTACCAACGTCGACTTTGTAGTTGGAGATGTGACCTCTCGCCTACCATTCGGCGACAACAACTTTGACGTGGTGCATCTACACATGGTGGTTATGCATTTACCGTGTAGTCCAACTGTTGCGCTAAAGGAAGTCAGGAGGGTGCTGAAGAACGGGGGTGTTGTTGGATGCAAGGAGATGATTATGGATACTACGAGGTGGTTTCCCGTAGACAAGAGGCTGGACGTGTGGGAAAAGGGCATTACAGGCACCATTGCGGAGACTGGGGGAAGTCCCAATATGGGTATGGCGCTGAAGAAGGCTGCACTCGAGGCCGGGTTTGAGGAGGACAAGGTGAAAAGCGCAGCAAGTTCATGGTGCTTTTCAGATGGAGAAGCAGTCCAGTTTTTCAGCAATAGCTGTGCCAAAAGATTCAGGGAGGGAAGTGAACTTCGAGAGAGAACTGTCAGAGGGGGTTATGCAACGGAGGACGAAGTGAACGACTTTGTGAAAGCTTGTTATGAGTGGAAGGAGAAGAAGGGAGCTTGGTTTGGAGTAATGAATGGTGAGCTGTTGGCTTGGAAGTAACTAGATCAGCTCAACATGCTCCTATGTAGTATTCTTTACTTCTTGTCTTACAACCAGACGCTCGACATTATCCTATTTCCTTGCTTGGAAGAATGCGTCTGTATCTTGCTGAGTTGTACCGTCACGCTTGAAGAATGCATCTGTGTCATCATGGGTTGTGGCATCGCGCTTGAAGAAACCATCACTGTCCGAGCCAGTGGTCCCATCTCGCTTGAAGAACGCGTCGGTATCGAGACTTGTTGACCCATCCCGACGCTGGATAGGCTCTCGTCCTGTCAAAGGTGTTAGCCTCCATCGGATCATCGGTCAAGGCTGCACATAAGGTACTTGACGCCATCGGAGCCGCAGCAGTCAAGGCCGCGAAGAGGATGATGGAGGGAGTGTAGAGCTTCATGGTTTGATAATGGTCCTTCAATATAAGATGGTATCTTTTGCAATCCGGAGTAGACTGTCAGCACTTTGAAAAGAGAGAGCTGGGGCGTTATATGATGCAAAGCGTTACCCTACTGGCGCCGACGTTGGCCAAGTCATCAAGGGTGACCGAACAGGTCCAAGAAAATGCAGTAACTGGGACCGCCTCCAAGCTTGGGCCGACAAGAGAACCCTTTATGCAAATGGCAAGGGAGAAATACTGGCTCAGTTAGTGCCCCATGACCAAGCCGGGAGCATTGGTCCTAGCTACTTGCGTTGATCAAGTGTATGCCGAATTAGCATGCAACATCGCTCGGATACGTCCAGCGAACTTTGATTGCTTTTTACTTCCGATTGGCTGGCAATGCTATGGGGTGGTAACTTCATTTGATAAGGCGGCAAAGGTAGCACTTATAACCGGCAGACATCCCAACTTCCTTGCCATAGCCGCAAGGGCTTGTCCTCATCCTGTCAATAACTGTCTCCAACAAACCTCTCAGCTATACATCATGATTTCAGGGTTCATATTTGTTACTCTGTCCTTTGGAACTGCAATTGTGACCTCTCAGAATGTCAACGTCGGCAGGCTTCTCCGCTTCGCCTGCTCCCAGCTCGTCATCGAGCGAGTGGACCCGCTCGTCAACCCCGGCCTGAACCCTTCACCACACACTCACCAAATCGTTGGTGGTAACTCGTTCAACGTGACAGTATCTTCTATCCATTCCTAACAACCGCGCCATGTTACTGACAAAACTAAGATGGATCCTTCCGAAATGGACCCTTCTCTCGCATCAACCTGCACAACCTGCACTTATTCGGAAGATTTCTCCAACTACTGGACTGCCTCCCTCTACTTCCGCTCCCCAGAAAATGGCTCTTTTAAGCTTGTACCCCAACGTCCGAACTTTGTTGGGTTAGATGGAGTCCGTCACCCCGTCGGAGGCGGGATAACGGTGTACTACATGACATCCTTCTTTGCCAGCAGTGCTTCTGGCAACGGGAAGGTGACAGCATTTCCTCCAGTATGTACCTTGTTCCACCGTTTATTTGTTCGTGATTGACGGTTTGCCAGGGCTTCAGAATGCTTGCCGGGTCACCCGACATCACATCCCGATCCCGCACCTTCCCCGGCATCTGCCACCGCTGCAACGGCAACACGACGGGCTTTACACCCTGCGACTCAGCTGACACCTCCGAGTTACCAACTAGGATCTGTCCAGCTGGCATCAGAGGATCAGTGATCTTCCCGTCTTGTTGGGACGGCAAGAATTTAGACTCCCCTGATCACAGCTCCCATGTCGCGTACAGTCCTTCTGGCGGTGGGAAACTTGCTGGGCAAGCATGTCCACAAACCCATCCGGTGAGAATCCCGCAATTGATGTACGAGATGCTGTGGGACACGTCTCAGTTCAACGACCCGGCGTATTTTGACGAGAAGGAAGGGAAGCAGCCGTTTGTATACAGTTTTGGAGATGGGTAGGTATTCCCGAGCCGCAAAGCAATGGCAAATAACTGATCTTGACTATAGCATTGGGTATGGCCAACATGGTGATTACATCTTTGGGTGGAAGGGAGATGCCCTTCAGCGAGGGATGGATGCTGTGTTGGGAGACGACTGTATCAACGATCGGTGTCATGCGTTGAAGTTCCAGTCTGCTTCAGAAGGCGTCGCTTGCACGAAACAGACGCAGGTGGAGGGGGAGATTGTTGGTAGAGGGGGCGAATGTGGGTTTTTTTACGATCGTTATGCTTGATGGCGAGTTTGACTAATACCAAAATATCATACAGGGCTTCCAACGCTTCCAGGGAACCCAAACATCAGACAGATGTAGGGAGACTGCTTAAAAGATTTCCACCATGTACTTGGTTCCATCAAATATGAATGCGTCTGGATGCTTTGACAGTTGCTTATAGGAGTGGATGCTCCGGAACCTCGACCATCCCATGGGGCCTGCTCGATTACCACCATGCTCCGGCATGTTGAACTCAGTCCAAGTCCGATGAGGACCCCAGGGCAATCGACCTCGAAGGATATCCACCTTCAATAAAGTCGCCCTAAGATGCTTTAGGAATGCCTCCTTATTGGCCTGCAGATGCATGACCACTGTGCTCCTTAAACCTTCGGTGTCTGACAGACTGACAGTTTCCGGTGTCCGTTTCACCGCCTCCAACACTTCCTGCCACGTCCTGGGGCCCGGCCCGTCACGACGCAAAGACCTTGGGCTTTCAACAAGGTTCACATGCCATTGCCACCCCAAATGGCCCCAGTCTTCGATGGTTTCTTCTACAGACCTTGTATTCAACCCCCAGAACAACATTGCTTTATTTGAGGGAAGTGAGGTCAACCTAATCTCGACATGTGCATGACCGGTGAAACGGCAGGGTACTATCTTTGGCTTGAACTCCGACATACAATTGGCGTAAAAGATCCAGAGATCCTCGTCGGTACCCATTTCAAAGAGCAGCATTTTGGCGAAATAAATATAACGTACCGCACGCTCGGCTTGCCTCTGACTATGAAACACCGCAAACATTCGACCCAGCATCTTGAGGTCTGTGTCCACAACACTGGCAATGTCGTTTCGTTGAAAAGGCTTCAACAGTTCCTCTCCCAACCTAGTTTGTAGTTGATGGAAAAGAATTTCCCTGACTGAACGGTCTTGCATCGTGAGAATGCTGAGCTCGTGGCAAAAAGCTACCAGCTTAAACGCCCCAGGTTTGGGGGTCTCGCGGAGGATGAGGAAAAATGGGTCAGCATCGTGGTTTTCCACCCCAAACATGTGGTCTTTCCCTGGCTCGGCAACCACTTCAAGATTTGACACCTGGTTCGTGGTGAACAGAATATGGCCGTCGTCCAACTGACCTGTCGTTTGTCGATTAAAGTCGCCCCCGGACAAGCTGTAACAGGTCATGGAGTTCTGCCGGTTTATACTAACGAGCCTTGGTCGCATGTTGATTTGAAATAGATGAGTAAGTTCCACCATTATCGCACCATTCCTTCTGGCGGAGACTGGTTTCACCTCGTTGTTGCCAGCATTATCACGCTTCCATTTCCTGATGCTGTGAAGTCGAACCTGTCGAACGTTGTCGATATCAGTCCGCCATAATCCTTCCACGCAATCCAGGTCGACCAAATCAAAACTGTTGAAAAACAAAGGTAGGGTAGGCGGTCCGATGTTTTGACGAGGCTTTTTGTTGAACTGCCGGAAAAACGATTCACAACATTCGTTCCTCCACTCGGCATTGTTATAAGAAGGCTCGAAATCGGCGATGATCGCTGCATTTGGCTCTTCTCCAGAGAACATGGGAATTATTTTCCAAGGCGGTACCCAGGAAGGGTACTCGGACCAATGTCCAATTCCTGCTGCACCCCAAAACACGCGCAAGTCTCTGTGCTTAACCAAACAATGGGTGAATACGCCCATCATGACGTGCTGAGCCGACAGTGAATAATCTAGACTGATCTTCTGATCTTCTTGATCGCCGTCCAGCGCCAAAAGGCCGAACACGCGATCTCTGGGATCGGAGCATTGGCAGCTTGCTGTAGATATCAGGAGGTCCAGCAAGCCACTTTTGTGCGGGTCTGCCTTGACATGGCGCCTCGCGGCATGCTGAAGCCACGGGGCAGAAGTCCTGCTCCAATCCCAACTGCGGTCGAGCCGCTGAATTCTGTCTCCTGTTCGCTCATCAATGTGATAGTCGGTGATGCCAACCCTCATCACAGCGCTCCGAGAAAGCATCAACTCCTGTACCACCCATAGCCGACTGAAGTACTTGCGTTTCAAAAGGTCGAGTAACGTGATCTGCTCGTACGCTTGCAGCTCGTGGAGACCCCGTCGCTTTTGGCATAGCATTTGAGGGCCTAGGGGCTGAGTGACATCCGGCCCCAAGTAGACGACGACCTGGACGGCAGCTTCGTATAGGCGGAGCATCTTCGTAACCTGCTGCTCTCGCTCTTTCATATTGGCTTGGTCGATACACATTGCGTCTACCCAAAGTACCCTGTCACCACGCCTGAACCTCAAAGTTTGCAGCATTGACCAGCAGTTACGCGTCTGAAACGTCACATCCCAATAGGGGCCGACAAAAATCGGCTTACATAGAGTACTGTCTTCGTCTTCCCCGCCCCAGGTATAAGAAGTTGCTTCATAGTTGGGATATTCGTCATCCTTGTATATCTCGATATCGAGGTGGACAGGCGCGTTGTGATCGTGGGTTGGTGGGAGTCGTAGAAGACGAAACTCGTCGACTTGCAGGGGCCGTTTGTAAATGACAGAGGGTGTAAAGGCACCGTGGTCTTGTGCTGCGCTTTTGAAATCTTCGGAACATTGCTCGCTTGACTTTTCTCTGCAACTTCCGAGATACGCTACCGTGGGAGGCCATGTCAAAAACACCTGGTCCAGCGCCTCATCAGGTGGTAAGGGTGGCAATGGGCTAAACCCCGCAATGGCAGCAGACAGTTGAGTCAGATCAGGGACTGTGTCACATGCTCGGCAGTGCGGGATGTCGGCGTCTAAAACAACGTGCACATCAGGCACCGTACATGAAGTCTTGTGCCAACGTGACATGTTTGAGGGCTCTGAACAGTGTTTGCAACAACTATGTAGTCAGGCTTTGGAATAGAAAAGAAGGGCGATGCAAAAATGCGGGGAAGAGCAATGCACGTTGTGGCACATGTGGTATCTATTTTCAGCTACAGTAACGAGATATCTGATAGACCAATAAGGTACACTAGCGACATTATCACTCCAACATCGCCTTCAGAACATCAGCAGGCTTCCTCGTCGGTGCTGCAAGATCCAATACTGCTTTGCTTGTGGTAGAAGTCGAACATTTCCCAGCCCACGCAGTTTCTTGGCCATGCTTGATGGACAGCATGAGGCTCTTGGTTTCCTGACTGTCAGAAAACATGTCATCAATGCTTGATGTATCCTTGTAGCTAACACTCTCCACTCGGCTACCGATATGTTGCTCCACTAATTCCACAATCTCTTTTCCCGTGATGTCCTCGGGGCCATTCAACACATACTTGGCGTTGTTATGGGGGGTGACATCCTCTTGCAACAAGAGATGTGCAGCAAAAACACCAATATCATAAGGGTCGATAATGCCGACAGGGGCATCTTCCGATGCCACTAACCGGAGAGTCTGCTTTTCTCCAGTCCTGCGATATTCCTTGATGAACTCAGCGGCCGTAGCCAGCCAGTAGGCGGAAAAGCTGTTTGGTTGAAGGGAAGTCCATAGCAGCGGTTTGAACTCTGGTGTGGTGAGCAATGCCTCGACCGCCCAGTGATTGCGCGGATAGTAGGCCTCGCAGTCTGGCCTAACATTTGCGGCTGTCGTCGAGATGCGGACAACGTACTGGACGCCTGCTTTGAGAGCCGCGAGATGAAATTTTGATTCTTCGGCAAATTGATTTGGCTGGATGTGGGGTGCGATGAAGGCTCTCACGATTTCATGCTCACGTAGCCAGTCAGCGTCGACGTCAACCCAGTTCTTCTCGAGGACTTGAACATTGGGAAGTGTAGCGAAATGTTTTGCAACCGGGCTGTTCGAGGATCGTGTGAGGGCGATGATTTGGTGCGTTGATGACTTTGACAATGTCTCGACAACACTTTGGCCAGTGTTGCCAGTTGCACCAACAACCAAGATGGTAGGTGCCATGACAGGAACTTGAGGTTTTGGTCTAGGAAAAGGTGACTTTGACGTATCAAGGTTAAGGTGAAGGTATTCAGCGTCCATTATAATCGAACGTCACAACAGTTTCAGTTTGTCAGCAATGTGACGTACTCGAAGCCAGTGCTGTGGAGCCGCAAACTCCGCGGCGAACACGGCTTTACTTTCGGCATTAGATGACAAAGCGATCATTTAGAAAGCCGATTGCCATTATCGATAGCAACATTTATTTACTCAGGCGATTTTCTGGGGGACTGACATAGATTTAGCTTTTTGATGATAGTAGAATAGATAATGTAGGGCAGAAGTAGCTATATCCTATAAGGTTTTAGAAATAACTATATTGCCATCCGTTTATAATAGTAAGGGAGGAGGATAGGAAAAGTAAGAGGCGGGCGGATTACTTTTAAGAGGCAGAACCGGTAGAGAGCATTCTTATAAAATATTCGGATGTATTTTTATTTTATTAAGTTGTAATGAATCTTCGAGGTCGGCTGAGGAACGATAAGGTTGCGATGCCTAGAGGTCTCAGACGCGCTGGCAAAAAAGAAGTTAAAGAAGAAGAAGATAATGAGAAATTATCTACGAAGAAGACTATTGAGAAAATAGTCAGGCCATCCCAAACTCCTCAGTATATTTTGGATTATCCTTAAACTACTGGAAAAACGTGCCAGAGGCTGTGCCCTTGTGACCCAGGGTTAAGCAAGGCTCGACAGTGGGCTGTAAGTATGTCTTGGTCTGCCTGCGTGTGGAAGTTGGTATTAGTAGGTAATCTGAGCTTTTCATAGTCCCAGTGAATATACCTCGGTGGGCATATTCCTCGAGATCATCAACCAGACTTCTGGACTTCCCGTAGAAGGTGACTAAGGTAAAATGGCAAGCGTTAGCGTCTCTGTTACTCTGTTGGTGAATGCCCTACCCACCAAACAGTCACTTCGAGTGGCCTTCCACTGCGTTGGGATCTGAATTGGCGCAGTCTCGAGAGCCCTTAAGATTCGTGGACCGTCATCGGCATTGGTTTCGATGATTCCCAGGATCCACCAGCCTGGGGGAATCTGGGAGCTTGGCCTTCCCCAAGAATCCGCGGGAATTTGCACTGGCATCTTGGAAGTGAGGTGGTGCGGTGGTTAAACGAGGTGGTCGAAGTATTATCAAAGTCTGGTGCCAACCTGGGGCACGTCGCACATGACTGGGAGGCTTCAAGTTCGCGTGGTTAGGCGACATCGAGACCACAGGTCCGGGGGCGGGCACTCTAGGATTGCAAACGGCGTCAGTGGCATGATGCGGCAGACAGAGAAGACGAGACGAAATCGGGATTCGCGTGCGTGACCCCCAACTTACCTAAGGTACCCACTGGTCATCACAGTTTTCAGATCAAAAGGTTGAGAAGACAACCTGGGACTTAAGATTCCCAGTCTAACTACCTAGGCCTTCACAGCCTTTTGACCAGATTTGGCCTCGAAATAAGGTAGGGTGGATTTGTCTCTTTGGCGGGCCATCGCCCTCATGATGACTTGGTACCTTCGGTATCAAGATGCTCACTTCGACCTGGCCGCAATGTAGGTACCCATCCACCACATCCACCACATCCACCACATCCACCACATCTTCCAAGGGAAGTCCGACCGCATTCGAATCACCACGGTGCCATTTCTCTGCTTCTGAGCTACAGGTCGGCAAGCCCAGTGCAGTCGAGTGTCCACAGTGGCTAAGATCGTCAAGATGCGAGGCCTCAGTCCATTCCCCGGGTGTGGTTGTTGAACTTAACAGCGACCAAACCCCCACAGCCAAGCCTCTTGACAAAGTCACATCGGCGGCCTGGATTAAGCATTGAAGTGGTTAGCCGCCTACGTGTCAAGGTGGGCACGACAGAGAGAGCTTCAATGTTAAATTGAGGCTACCGTCGTAGAAGTTAACAGCTACGAGGACTAAAAGATAGAATTGTTAGCACGCTTGACCGCTATTTTTAACCAGAGAACTGCCATCAAATTCAAAACTTATAGTGTGTTGGCACGAAGATGCCTTGGCTTCTGTCGGGATGACATGAAGAGAACGACGAGGATGAGCAGACGACGACTTGTGGGCGTAAAACATTGAGTTGAATATAGGGCGCTTACGAAGTATTTCTAATTTCCATACTTAATGGCGTTATCAGCCTATGGCAGGGGGATTTGATAGATATGTTGCGTCAGGTTTTACCAAATACATACGCCAAGGTCGATAAAAAAGAATCTTCAAGGTACGCAAGATGGTTTACTTTACCCATAAGCATTCGCATAGGCTTTTCTCTGCGGGGAAGGAGGGTATGATCTTTCAAAGAATTATTAGCAAGAAGGCTTAGAACCTGGAAGCTTCAAAGTTTGATCGAGGAATTCAAAAGCCCCATGATTTATCTACATGTGAATTTAGAACGAAGGCTCGGCATAAAGATCCAGGGGGTTACCTTTTGCATAGTATGTCACTTAATAAGCTCTTTAAAACATGCAGGACCTTCCATATATGCGTAACTTATTGCCTAGCCAAAGGCCCGATTTGTAAAGAATATCCTCTCTGAAGTTACCTTACCGAAACGTCGAAGAGGCAACTCCAGCGAATATCTATTCCATCATTCCAAAAGGACAATCGAAATGCTTCTAAGAATCCTTAAGTGGGTGGAGGGGATAAAAAGGTGTAATCAGTAGTAGTAATTCTCTAGATTATTACTAAACAGCCCATAAGAAACTCGAAAGCTGTGACTTTATCGACGATATAAGGAGATAGCATAGGAAAGGCTGTCTCCAAATTAAGGTCATATGAAAGTGAGCTATTAAAGGAACCGTGTCACCTTCTACTTACGTTCTTCATGATAGGTACCTATCGTTAGAGACTGAATTTATAAACAGACTGGAAGGCTGTAAACATTCCACGTTATTTGAAGATGATTTATGGTGCCATCCTTTGGCTTAAAAGCCTTCTGAAGTGCTTCATTAGAAAAGCCGGTACTTAGGGACTTAGGGTTATAGTCGATCTTTCCATCAGGGAAGTTACTTCTTTGAGGTATCTTCGAAAAACATACTTTCTTCTATTAGAACCTTGATGAAGTCGCGTTTCTGGACGCCATTGGTTAGCTTAGAAGCCCAAAAGACCTATGAAGCCCTATAAATAACTTCATTAGCTCTCTCTAGCTAAAGTAGTGAAATAAGCTGTTATATAGCATTTGTTCTTTTTTCCTAGGTACAAGGTTTTAGGGAGACTTTTTGGGCCAAAAGATTGCAGCCTTAGATTTCTAAGTTGAGCAATAGACTAGAACAATAGTGAGCGTTACCCTTCCACTGTTAGAACTAAGATAGTCGCCTCGGAAAGGCTACACCAAAGTCCCTGCTGAGCCCTTACCCCTGTTCCCTAGTTTGAATGATCTTCGCTCTGAGGACTGTGAAGGTAAGGAACGAGAGGGTATCCTAAACTTCAGCCTTCTTAGAGAAAGCCAGGGAACAAGCCGGCTGTGGAGACCTCTTTTCCACGACCAATATCTACTCCCCGAAGGCTCCAAAAAAACATACTGTGGCCCAACTTCCACTCGATTCCTCGCTCTCATATTGCTTTGGACTTCGAAGTAGAGCTTCCACCATGCACCTGTAAGCAATAACAGCCCGCCCCCAATGGCCAAGAAAATGTAGAAGTAGCCTGAAAATACTGGCGGGTTAGCTGGGTTATTCGAGGAATTTGCTTCCAGGTCCCCCATGCCCTTGGTTGGAACAGAGTTCCACCGCCAATCTTTCCAGTCGTTCTCGAACTTGAACACAGGCATTGCCAGGATTGTCTGTTTTGCTTACTGGTTAGTGATAGGTTCAGTATGTCTTGATTGTCGATGTCGTGAAGATGGCATACCGCTACAGATGTGAACGGCAGATAAATTGCCGCAATAACTGCAAGTATGGTGTTCAGCTTTGTCCGTCGGCAAGCTTCCTTCTTGTCAAGCATGTCGAAACCTGTTTGAAACTGTGCGCAAACTCTGTGTCAGCCGTGCATACTTCTTCCGGGCAAAAGCTATGCCAAGTGACCTAGGTAAGCAAATGGCAGAGGTACGCTTACCGATTCAATGGCAATAGAAAGATCCGAAGCAATTCTTCGACAGGCAGCTATCATCATATCATACTGCAGCCCGATCTCCCTGATTCTGTTGATGCACTGCGCAGTCCTCAAAGCCACAGCCTGATTAGATCCTTCGCTTCTCCCGGCGGCGCTCGTTCCTCCATCTTGTTCTGGGGCCAGAAACTTAAGAGAGTCCATGAGCTGAATCTCCGCCTTTTCTGTTACAGCTTTCATACATCTCATATCCTCATCCAGCTTCACTGCATCTGAAAGATGCCTCCTTGCGGTACGAACAAAGTTCCAGTTGAGTAGGTCTGTTGTTCTGTTTTGCAGATTCAGAGGGTCCAACTGGATTTCGAAAGCTGAAGCTTGGTCAAGAAGCGTTTGGAGCGTACTTTCAAGTCGTTCTTGCTGGAGCTCAATAAATATCTGGACTATCCGGAATGGGTGAGAAAATTGTTCTGTTGAGCCTTCAAGGGTATTCTGGATGAACTCCATTTGTGACGTGGAAAGGCCGAAGATGACAGCTGTCGAGTGTTTCGTTTTGGCGAAATACGTAGACGTTACTGCAAAGCTTTGGCGATATTCCGCCGGGTCTCGAGATGGCAGCACGGCAGTGAACATCTGACAAATGTCCCCTCCTGTGGTCGTGCCAAGTGAAAGTGAAAAGCTGGTCCTGGGGACCAGGGCGCGAAAATTATCCAGCATATCGCGCGGGAAATGCAAGTCCAACGCCTCCGTGAAGTTTCTCCAATGTGTCTCTGCTACTGGAATATGGCACAGCATGTTTCTCAGGCCAGTACTCTTGTCTCGCAAAGAGTAGTCAATCCATGGTTTGATACTTGGTAAAAGTCTGGCTCAGAAGCTGTGGCGTCAGAATGGTTTCACTTGACGGCGTAGGGACATGGCAGCTCATACAGCACAATAGTCGCAGACCTGGATGTATGAACCTGAGAATTCTCAGTATGGCACCCTTGGTTCATTGCTATCTGTTTACAATAGCACTGTCAGTCCGTGCTGTTTATAGAAAGTGTGATACAAACCATACACTCACTTACCTTGAGCCATTCTTCCCAATCTTCATTCGAACACAATTGAGAAGCCTTTATACCTTGATCGCTAACTGTCAGTCCGAGTGGATATGTCAGTGTAAAGTTGAGGCTTCGATGACGATGAGAGGGAGAGGGAGGGCTTGTGATAGGAGGATCAAAGTATATCCATCCTCCTTTATCGCCAACTCGAGAATGATGTATATTTGTCGTTTCCATTGGTATATCTGCTTTGCAAACAATAGGCATCAACAAGATCGGAAGTCCGACCTGAGCGATCCTTTTAGCGAGGACTGGGTTTGTAAATAAGGCGGTTGATAGGTACAGTGCCACCGGGATTGTTACTCACCTGGTTGGTGCACTCGGGACCGAGAGCATCTGCAACTGAGCGTTTTCTCACTTCACTGACCAAAGAAACTTGCCTTCGGGTAACACGACGCGAAAGGAACAGAGCACAATTCACTGAAAGCAAGACTCGGAGAGTTTCACTAGGTTTCACCCTCAAACTACTACATGTCACAGAACTCAACGGTTTGAACAGAACCTCACAGCTATGTTTGTCTTTGGCAAAGCTCATGGACAGCGTATCGATTTCCAAAAGGGAATTGGTCGAGAATATGAAATGGGCCAATTACTCCGAAAAAAGCTTTTAAAGCAAGCTAGGTAAGTACCAATCACTTGAGCAATCTTCCCCTTACGACATTACAGCCTACCTTTTTCCTTCATGTAGTATAGTCGACTTTCATCGACGATTTCACAACATGAATACAATGGGTGGTGTGACGGTCCCCTCAAAAACTACTTTGGCCTTGTACCACCAGGCTCAGGTGACGTGTCCTGTTGATGTTAGTCGTTTTGTTGCAAGCATGTGCCTACAAAACACCGTAGCAGCGTAAAATAGGAGCACGACACACTGATGCGTTCTCCAGAATGGTTAAGGGTATAAGATTATCACATTTTTACGTCTAAGATGCCGCCTTCAAGTTTCTTCAAAGCATAGAACGATCAACAACTGTCTACCCATAAGGCTCTTGAAATGGAGGCTGCCGGCAAGCCGCAGCACGAGCTTTACATACCACGATCAAATCTCGACTTCATTCGCCTCGAACACCAACTGAATGATGCCTGCGGGCCAGAAAATTACGAAGTCAAGGTGCTCTCCACGGGTAGACTGGTGGTTAGGTCCAAGAGGCAATTCACTGAAGCACGTAATATTCCTGTTCTTATCTTGCTTATCTAGGTGACTGGAAGAGTAAAGGCTAACAACAGCGCATCCATTGTGCTTTCACAGAAAGATTTACGTGACTTGTTAGAACAGAATACACGACCTGACGACTTCGAGGGCTTAGATGATTCATCCGATTCGCACCTAGGATATTCTTCGGTCAGGTCTGGGACGGCCTGTGAGGATGTTCAGAACGATGGAAGCTCGTCTAAAGTGTGCAGTGAGGAGGTCGAAGCCGGAAGTGAGGGCTCGATGCAAGTTGGCCATACACAACATACTGTTACAAACCAATCATTTCTGCCTTCATCCGCCAGCGGTTGGTCGCAATTGAGAAGGAGACATCTTTCTATTAACCCCACGACGTCGGTAAGAGAGCAGAAGCCTGTGATTACTCTATTTGGGAAAGAAACTAGCAACGATCCACGCGACTGGAACTTGAAAGGGACGAAGAGACCTAAATAGGACAGCCTGCAACATGTTTACCTTGCCTTTGTCACCAAAGTTGTTGATGTACCTGCAGTAGCATAATTTCCAAGCATTTGAAGATGGGTCGCCGTCTGCGTCACGCGGCAGGGCATCTACCTTAGCGGAAGTGCATGGTCTTCTGCAAGCCTTGCAGCCCGATTTTTAAGCTGCAAGGCTTGCTCTGTTTTTAGGCCTTTAATAGATTGTAAGCCTTATAGGAAGCGAAAACTTACAAACTTACAGACTTATAAGCCTTATAGAGAGTGAAAACTTATAAACTTACAGACTTATAGCCAAGGTCTGGCCTTATAAGAATTTACACTTTACTTACGCTTATGTATATACATTTATTTATTTAAACCGAACTTACATTAAGCGTTAATTAAGTACTATATACTATATATACTTTTATTTATATATAATTAAGCTTACTATACTATAGCTAAAACTACCTATTATTTATAACTAAGTCCTTTATAATTCCTTCTATAAAATAATACCTTAAATTCCTAAATTCCAGTTAAACCTTTTTTAAAATATATTAAGTCTTATAATATATAGTAGTAATAGTAATAATAGTAATAGTAAGTAGTGGACGCTACTTAAGGATTTATAAAGATATTATTAATTAATTATAATTATAAAAATAATAAAATAAAATAATAGACTTAATTAAAGGTATTATATTTAATAGGTATATAGAAAACCTTATATAAAGTATTAATAATAGTATATAATAGAAAGGAAAGAAGGTAATTTATAATATATTATAGAGGATAGAATGTAGGTAGATTTTAATAGTAAGACCTATAAATAGTTAATAGTAATCTATAATATTTAAAGGAAAATACTTATAAAATAAAGAAAATAGATAATTAAGCGTTAGAATATTTATAGAAATAGACGTTAATAATAGTTTAAGTAAATAAAAAAGGCAATAAAGACTTATAAAATATAATAAAGTAATATAATAGAATACTAACGTTAATAACCTATTAAATAGTTAATACTATTAAGTTTAAGACTTTCAAAATATTCTATTTATACTTTTTTAATTTATATCTACCTTTCGATCTTTATTTAATATTAATAATGTTATTTTTACCTTTAACGCTCTTTATAGTAATATCCTTATCGGTATCGGCAACTTTACCTTTAAATTCCTTTTTTTTAAACTTATCTTTACTCTTACCTTTAATATTAACGCTACTATCGTCGGAAAGCTTTTCCTTAATAAGCTTTTTAACCTCTATTTTATCAGTCTCTATAGCCTTACCTTTAAACTATCCGGAAAAGGATTTATCGAAAGTTTACTTAATAAAGCTATTTAAAATATAGGTTTAGTTATAGGCCCTTTAAAGTATTAGCTTTAGACTCTTTAATAAGTAGCTTTTAAGGGGTTTTAATAGAAATAATAAATATAAGATAATTATATAAAATAAGTATATACTCCTTTATAAAGAAAGAAACGGAAAGACAGTCGATACTTAACTTAACTTATAAGATAGTTAATGGTTAGTTAAATTAAAATAGAAGAAATAACAGTATAAAAATATTAAAATAAAGTAAAAAGTAAAGTAAAAGTAAAAGACAGTATATTAATATAGGTATATTAAATAGTAAATAAACTTACGACCTAATTTAAAAATACTCTACTTTCTAATTATTATAAATAAAGGTAGTCTCTTTAATATCGATAGGTATAATATAAAGCCTAATATACTCAACCCTTATAATATTAATAATGACTAGTTTATTTAAATAATACTTAACTTTATATAGCTTAAAGATAAGGTCCTTATTTCTATTATTAAAGATACCGGTAAATATAACGATAATAAAAATATAATCCCTATTATTATACCGGTAAATAAAGATTTAATTAACTTTATTAAATTAAATATTCTTAAGCTTTTTTTCCTTATATTCGATATAGTAACTACAAATAAAGATATATCGATAAAGGCTTTTAAGTAAATAATAAAATTAGCCCCTACTTAACTTTAAATAATATTAAGACTTAAGTTAAGTAAAACTATTAATTATAAAAGTCGTTAAATATATATAGAGCAATAGTATAAAAATATATAGGTCGTTATATAAAAATGAAAACTCTATATAGCTTTTATAATAATTTTAAGGCATTTAGGTAAGGTTGAGATTATAAAAATTATCGATATTAATGTATATAATTGCAATTCTATTATAATAAAAGTATTAATAGATAGTATACGATTTATTTCTTTTTTATCTTTAATTTTAAAATAGTGTATTAATATACTATCTAGATATAAGCTTTTATATAAGTATAGAGATATTTCGAATAACTTAAAAATCCTTTTATTTTCTAAATCTCTCTTAATACAATGTTAATTAATATATCCTTTATTTTAACTTTATACCGACTAATTAATATACCGAAAAATAGCTACTTTTATTTAAATTATTAATATAATTTAAAATTATAAGTTTTATAATAAAATTTGCTATATTAGTCGAGATTTTAATGGTTAAAGTTATTGCCGATTAATATTACTGTATTTAATAATATAGAGTATAATTAAAAGTAGGTTATTATACTTTATTACTTTACTTAAGGCCTTTTAAAATACTGTTAAACCGCTATTATAAATTGCTTAACTTTAAGTAGTGGCTATAGTAAGGTAATAAAAATATAAAATAAGAAAGAGGGTTAAAGAAAGGATTAAAGGAAAGGTAGACTTACTTATTTATAAATGTAAACTTATTAACCTACTATAATATACTTTTAAAGATATATATTTGAAATTAACTATAATAATAAATATATACTTCCTATAACTTCTTTTTAAATACCTTAAATATCTAAGCTTATTATTTTAAAAAGGCTTTATTATTATTAATAGTATAGTAGATCTTATTAACATTTACTTAGCCGATAATTGTAATTTTCTAATACCTTTAATTATTACTAACCTTAATATTAAGTTTAAAGTTAGCTTTTAAATTTTTAGTATTTAAATCCTTACAATCTATTTATAATAAAATAGGACTAAAAAGCGTAGAATAGCGTTTATATAAATTCTTAATTTTAACTATTAACTTAAGGTTAATATAGATAAAAGCATTGTATAAGAAAAGTCGGATTATAATGCTTATATTTACTATTATTAGCTTTTACTTTTTAATATTAATTATATTAAAGTACTTAATCTAATCTTTAAGTTTACTATTAATTATTAATAATTAACTACTATTAATAAATAAAATAATAAGTTAAAGTAAATAGAAAGGGTAACTATAGTATATATACTTTAATTACTTAACGCTAAGCTTTATTATAAATAGATAGTAGACTTTAAAATAATAATAACGAAATATAAAAGTAAAGACTTACTGGTACTGATTTTCTTTTATTAAGGTATTAACGTTAATAGGAAGTATATACTTCTATATAATCTTATAATAATAGACGTTAATATAGATATTAAACTTTATTATAGTATTTAATTAGTCCAATATACCGATATTTTAGCCTTTTTAAACTTCTTTATTTTATTTTATCGACTATATTATAATATTAATTATATACCTTAATAGTATATATTATATTAATAAATTAGTAAGGATAATTAAGGAAGCTTATAAAGGGCGACGATTTATTATATAAGCTATATAAACTATATAATTAAATATTTAAATAATAAATAGGTAAAGTATTTAATAAGTATAGTAAGTTTAGTAAATATAGTTACTAATATTATTTCTCTTTTTAATAATAATATTAAAGTTTATTAAAATGCTATTTAACTAGGTAAGGTAAGTATAAGCCTATATAATATAATCAATTACATTATTATTATCTATTTCCTTCCGTTTAACCTATTTAAAATAATTATACCTTTTAATTAGATATTAAAAGGCTATAAACTAAAGAGTAAGCTAAGTATAAAATTAAAAAAGGATAATAATAGACTATTAAGTATAGGTAAATAGGAAATAACTTTTTAAATAGTAAATAGATAATTAAAGTTGCTTTTAATTAAAAGGAAATGGCCATACTTTTAGTTTATAAATATATACTTACTAACTTAGCTTAATTAAGATTTTATTAATTAACAACTTATATATAAATTAAGTTATACCTTAAAATTCCAAATATATAGGGTCTAGAGAGTAAGATAAGATTAGGTTTAGTACTAAAGTAATAGATAGAAAAGGAAGTTTATCTTTATAAAGGCCCTATTATTAAATATAAATACCGTAGTCCTTTACTGTCTATTTTAAATATATTTCTTTATATATTTAAAGGATTTAATAATAGTAACGGCTATATATATAGTAGTCGAAGTTAAAGATAAAGTTAAGTTAATTACGGTTTTAAAATAATCTTTTAATTCTATAAAATCGATACTATTTTAATACTTTAGGACTATAAAAACTAATGTTCTTATCTTACTATACTATATTATCGATAAAGTAGACTATAAGGACTATTAGTATAATATTTTTTCCTTTAATTTTTACTTTAATACTTTAATTAAGTTTACTGAAAATATAAAGAGATTTAATAGTATTATTAAAATTAAAATTATAAAGGCTAAAGGTTAATAGTAAGACGTTTACTTTATAATAGCGGTCTTTAATAGACTAGTTAATAAAAATAGTATATATATTAATAAATAAGTAGTATAAATTATAATAAATACCGAAGTTATCGATAAATAGTATAATAAGGTAAAAAACGACTTTAAATTTAAGCTTATCCTATTATTTAAAGAATTTACATTTAAAGACTTTGATTTTTAATATATTATAAAAAGAATAGATATAATAGATTGAACAGACTGTTTTATATTTTAATATTATACGTTAAATAAAGAATTTTATTTACTTTAATAAAAGCGTCTTAATATATTAAAGGAATTATTTATATAGGTTTCTATTAAGAACAGTTAAGAAGTTAGAGTATAGGTTATTAATCTCTTTACTTTAGTATTAATAGTAATTAAAATTAAGAGTAATAATTATATATAAATTGGACTTAAGGATGAAAGTAACCTTTTCTATTAAAATATACTTTACTTTATTTTATAGAAGATTAAGTTAGGTTTTTTAATATTTATATAGATATAGAGGTAGTATATTTTTATTATAATAAAAGAAGTAAGAAAAGGCTTCTTAAATTTATAGTATTATACTGCCTTTTTAATTAATATAGTATTTAGTATAATAGTTACGTTTAATATTAGATATATAGTTAATATGTATTTTCTTATAGTCTTTATCTTTATTTCTTTATTAATAATAGTAATCTATATTAATATAAATATATAGGATAAAGTTAAATATAAGTATAAATGACTTCTCTTTATTATATTTATTTAAAATATATATAAACTTATTGTTTATTATTTAATTAAATAAGGTTTAGGTATATAACTTATATATCTTTTTTAATTTATTAATAAAGTTACTTAATTTAAAGTACATTATATTTATAAGGTTAGAAGATATAAAGTTAGTAAAGAGGGTAATAAAGTTAATAATATAAAGGTTATCTATAATGTTATTTAAATCTTTACTTAGTTTTTTAGTCTTTATAACCTTTCTTATTTTCTTAGTACTTTTTAATTTAATAGTATAAAAGGGGATATTGGTAATATATATATTATAAAAAGGAAAGCGTTTACGAATTTTATTTTTAAAGGTTACTAATTGGTTTAGTAGACTTTTAATCTCTTTAAAATAGTCGTTAGTAATAAAGGGAACGTTAACCTTATAACCTTATTTAGTATATAATATATTATAATAGGTTTCTATAATTTAGTTTAATTATTAAAAGAGATTAAAGACTTTATATAATATAGTATATTAAATGTAATTAAGTTTAAAGATATAAGTATATATATTAAGGCTAAATTTAAAGTTAAAGATCTTTAATGACTGGTTTTAATAGTATAGGATTAAAATAGAAAGGTTATTATTAATAGCTATAAAGATATCTTTATTAAAGTTAGAAAGTTAGCGATATTAAGGTTAAATATTTAGTTTATTTTCTTAATCGGTTTAATTTTAAACTTTATCGATATTTTTATTAAAAGTAGTCGTAAATGTTTTATCGGTAGCTTTTAAGGTAAGCTTTTTATATTAGCAAATTATATCGAGCTTCTATTAATTAAAATTAATTAGAACGATTTTAAAGTTAAACTTAACGTAATTATTTAAGTCAATAATATCTATAAAGCGTTAACTTTATTAATCTATTTTAATATCGAAATATAACTTACTTTTATTTAACTTATTAGAACTTATAGTAATAACCTTATTACTGTAAATAGATATATCGTTTATATATATATTATTATTATAATAGAAGCTAATTTCTATTTTATTAAAGTTATCGGTTAAACTTATATTAATATTATAGTTAGTAAGTAAGGGGTTTAAAATTTCGCCCTATATTTTACCTTATATTTTACTTAAGAAAAGGCGTTATTTGGTTTTTTAAGTATAAAGGCAATGTATTAGAATAGTTACGTTCTTTTTATCTTTAATAAACTTAATTACCTATTAATAAGGCATTTTAAAATCTGCTTTTTAATATTATATACTATAATAGTTTAAAAGAAGCTTGCTATTTTAATAAGAATTTATAAAGAAAAGTCGCTTTTTATAAGGGTAACGGGGTAGGATTTAGAGAAATTTTGTAAAGTTTAATTTTTACATTTATAAAAAGGTAAATAGTAACTTAAAAGAAAGTTATAAACTAAAGGTAAAAGCGATTTATTTAAGGCTATAATTACTGCTTATACTTTAAGGAGCTTTTAATATAGCTATTAAATACTAAAGCCTTACCTTTTAATAACTAACTTTTAAAATACCTTCTTTTTTTATAATACTCTAATATATAATTGGAGTAAAGAGTAAAAAGCAATTAATTCTGTTTAATAAAACTACCTTTTTAGATTATTCCAGTTATATCTTTTAATATTTAAAGTAAGTAGAATTTTCTTATTAAAAGTAAGTAAGCAAAATTTTTACTTACTTGCCTTATAAAAGCTTATTATAAACTGTTTACTTATTTTAATTACTTACCTATTAGTATAAATTCCTCTTCTTTCTTTTGAAACTCTTCCCTCTTTTCTTTTTTTTCTTTTTTACATATTTACTTAGTCTTTAACTTATTAAAGATTCCTGCCTTTATAAAAGAAAGGTATAACAATTATTATATTATAGCTTTATCTTCTTTTATTATTCTATTCTTATCCCTTTTTAATTATTATTATTTATATAATTTAAAAGTTATTAGACTTAAATTAATAATCGTAACGTACTTTAAATTTCTCCTATTATTAAAAGTACTGATATACCGGTTATTTAGTATAGTAAGTTATTACCTTTTAAAGTCCTTATTCTTAAATAATAGAATTACTAATACTACTTTTAAATAAAATAGTATAGCCGAATTGCCGTTATACTTTAGAAAGATTCAGTCTTTTATTAGTAAAAAATATAGGTATAATAATAAAATAAAGCCCGATATATTTAGTTTTAATTTAACTTTTACCTTAATATTACTACTATTTGGTTAAATAGATTGGACTTACCTTCTAAGTATAATAGGTATATAGCCAATATTAACCTCAATTAGCTTAATTTATATATACTTTTTTATTAATAGTATAAGTTTACTTTCGATCAATATTTTCTTAAAGTATAAAATATATTAATAATTCATTTTCTATAGCTTCGCTAAATATATAATACCTAGCCTTTTATTTTTTAATAGAATATTTATAAGGCTAAGCTTACTTATTGCTTTTAAAGTAAAACTAAAATTATTAGTATTTATATTATTAAAAAAAAGAGGAAGGTAATTAAAAAAATAGTTTAGTTATTGATATTTATTAATTTGGCTAATACCTTTTAAAAGAACCTTATTTAATATACTAAATTTTAATCTACTATTAAGGTAAATACTGTTAGCCCTTTTATAAGCATTACCTTTATATTTAAAGCTATATTTAAAAATCTAACTATATTAAGTTAAAATAATATTCTTTAATTGCTTAATAGTAATATCTTAGTTAATAACCCTAATACTTTAATTATTTTCCTAATTATTTTAGTATACTATATTAAAATAATCCTAACTTTTAAAAAACTTAAAAATAAGTACCTTTTTTTCTTTTTAAAGGTAATTAAGGTTAATATGTTTTAACTTAAAGAGGCTAGTTTTATTTAGCTTTATTAGGATAAGACTATTAAGTAATTTAAGATTAAGTTTACCGGTATTATAATAAAAAAAACTAATGAAGTTAGCGACTAATCGGTATTGAATTTTATAAATATAAATACTAAGTCTATATTAATTTATTAATTTAATATTAAGTATAAGAAAGATTATTTCTTCTATTATAGTAAGCATTTTATCTTCAATACTATATTTTACGTTTTTAACAATTATATACTATTTAAGCTTAATATTTAAGCTTTTTATAATAAGGCTATAACTATATATAACGATTTTTAGAATAAGGCTATTTAAAGTAAGGTAGTTTATTTATTTAATATATAGGAATAGTATAAAAATTATATAGCCTTAAATAATACTATATTTAAGCTTTTCTAATAGATAATTGGTTAGAGTTTTAATAAAGACGTTAAGTATAATGTATAGATTTAGATTAAAAATATTATAATTATATAATTAACTAAACTTACCTTTTTAATTTATTTTAAATATATATAGGGTATACTTAACTTTGATAAGATATTCTTTAATAGCAATATATAAATTAAATTAGTAAAGTTCTATATTTAGATTATTATAATAATATTTTACTTAATAATTTAATATACTATAGTATTAAAGAAAACCCTTAATAGTAAAGATAGAAATGCTTATATTAACATTTAAAAGACTTATTAGGTCTTTACTTTTAAATATCGCTTTATTAATATTAAGTATAATATATTTATTTAAATTATTGCCTTAGTAAAGTATATATAGATTAGTCGGATAGTTAAGGTATTATTATAGAATATTTAGGATAATAAAGTCCTTCCGCTTCCTTTCTTTAAGTATATTTCTTAACTAGCAACTCTATTTAAAGCATTAAATTAAGTTACTACTTATATTATACCGGTAATCGAGACCTTAAAAGGAAATAATTAACTTTCTTACTATAATAAAACTACTAATAGTCCTATTAAGCGCTTTTTATAAAGTAGACTAACTACTAATATACTTAATAAATATAAGGTTTAGGAGTTTATACAGTATAATATTTAATAAAAGTAGGCCTGTTTAATTACCGAAGAGCGCTATATTAAACCTTCTTTAAGTAATAATTAAAAGTATATTCTTTTTTTAAGTTCTAACTAGTATTTATAATTTATTTACTAATAATACTGTAAAAATAATATCTTCTTACTTACCTTTAATACTTAATATTCCTTAACTCTATTACTAAGTATTGTTAAACTAGGTCCCTGTGAGGCCTAGTTTACAGTAGGTGGCTGCTATTATACTATGTGGTAAAAGCTTAAGTAGGAAAGCCTACCCGTCAGCTACCCGGCACTTATCCAGCACCTTACTTCACTGCAGGGCTATTCAAAGGCCTACATCCCACTAACCAATAGGCCAAACTGCCTGTAATTTTATATTCAGGCTACTAAGGCCCACTACTATAGACAATATAAGTAGCCTAACCCTAACCCTACAGTAACCCGCACTTTAGGTTAAAGGTATCGGGTTTCACAGCCCTTTTATATAACCGTAAGTCGATTTTTAAAGAACTGTAAACCACGGTAACTTAACTACCTATAAAACCTATAACTAACTACTAGACTAGCTAAATTAACTAAAAATTAATAAGCCTATAGTTAAGTAGGTATATTATTACTATACTAAATTATAAGCCTATAGGCCCTATAGGTTAAAAACTATAAAGGACTTAGCAAGTAGTTTATAAGGCTTAGCAAACCTCGAAGTCAACCAAGCCGTACTCTAGCCTATCTACCCACTAAGATATGCAAGGTACCGTACATTAATCGGTAAATATATAGTAAAGGTCGAGTACAAACCCTACTATAGAGACTATTATAGTAAATTTATAAAAGGCTAGCACTATAATACAATTGTTTACCTACTATATTTCTATTCTATAATACCTATAAAGTACTATATTCTAATACCCTAACACTAAACTATAGGTATTATATATAAGACTTCCGTTACACTATAAGCTAATATATAAGCACTAATTACAGGGCCTTTAAGCCTGTAATTAACTATACCCATTCTAATAAGTTATAAGCCCAGAAGATACTTAACTAGATTATAAGCTTATAAACTTAAGCTTAAAGCCTTCTATAAATAACAGCTTAGACTACTATAAACTACACTATAAGTAGGCCATAAAATTACTAATTTTAAAGCCTACCTATTAAAGTAAGGTTACAAAGCAAATACTAAGCTTACCTTACCTTATTAGGTTTTCTAAAGGCCTATAAGGTTCAAATTTACGCCTACTACCAAATTTATTATACCGTAAGGTACGTAAAATTAGACCTAATAGGGCACTAAAGGCCTATAAACTATAAGCTTATAAAAGCTAAAAATAGCCTCTTACTTTAACTATAGCTAAATAGGTAATTCTACAAATCCTAAAGGCAGGTAAAAAAGTAAGAAGGTAGAGCGACCTTCTTAACTACTACTATTACTAATAATTACAGTAATTTACTATATAAAATAGAGCCTATTCTTTAAAGCTCTTAAGTACTATAGACTTAGCCCTCTTACTATATAAGCAAACTATAGTTAAAGCCTTAATTAAAAACAGTACTAGGCTAAGGTTTTAAAGCTCTATAGAATACTTTAACAGTAAGTATACTAAGCCCTCTATAGATTCAATACAAAATACAGGGCCCGGGTAAGGGTCTTCCGGAAGGGAAGAATCAGTAGATTCTTACTATATACAGGCCTTTACTATTTAACTAAGGAAGTAAAAAGCCTAAATTTAACAATTATAAGGCACTATAATTAAAGTAGTAAAGTAAATCAAACTTCTAATAGTATCTTAAAGCGCTCTAAAATAGCCTAAAGCCACTATAACCACTCCTCCAATAGTAATTAAAGCTATATATTTAAAAGTCACAATAGCCTATTAGTTAAAGCTTAAGGCTAATAGTAGCTCCACTAAAGTCCTTTATACCATTATAATTACTAAGATAACCAAAAAGGTTTATAAATTCCCTACTAACCAAAGGCTTATAGGCCTTAAGAATTTCGATCTATAAAAATAAGGCTTAAATATTATACTATATACTATTAATATAGTTACCTTTATAAAAAACCCTACTATAATAGCCTATTAAAGTAATATTAAATAGGCCCTACTATTAATATTACTTTAAAATAATATAGCCTTAAGCCTTTAGGCTTCTATTTTATAGTAAATAAATGCCATTAAAGCCTATAAATTACTTATTTAAAGGTATTTTTATAGTATTAAATTATAATAAAGGAACCTCTATAGAAAATACTACTTCTTAAATTTTTATTAATTTATAAGCTCTTTAATGGACTTTAACGTTAAGTTCTTTAATATAATTAACTAACTTATACTAACTAATATCGACCTTTAAACTATAAATTAAATAAATTAATATTTATAGGTTATAAAAAAAGCTTCCTATAGTAAGTTAAAAGGTAATAAAGCACTATATAAATTATTAAAATACTAAGTTAAAATATAAATACTATTAACCTAAGCTTTTTAATAATAGATTTATTAAAAGAATAGTATATTTTAGCCTTTATTACTATTAAAGATATAGCCTATAAAAATAAAGAAGGCTTTTATAAAAGCGTTAAAAAGAAGGTTCTTTTAAATAAAAAGTTTAAAAGTAATAATAATAGTAGCCTTAATAGCCTTAATAGCTTTTCTTAGAAGAAAAAAAAAAAGGCTTTAAAAGGCTTAAAGGCCTTAAAAAAAGGTTTAAAGTTAAAGATTTATTTACCTATATAATAGGCTTTTATAATTTAACTTTAAAGGTCTTTAAAGACTTTAATAATAACGATAGTAATAAAGGTACCTATATAGTATTTATAAAGTCTATTAAAGATATTAAAAGTACTAAAAGTAAAGCTTTAGTAGTACTTTCTTTAAAGGATATCCTTTTATATAATACTAAATTTACTAATTATATTATTAATAATTAAAAATAATTTACTAACTATAAGCCTAATAATAGCTTATTAAGGATAATTTATATAGGAAGAGGTCTTTTAATGTTTAAAGGCTTTAAAATTACTATATTTATAGTACTTTTATAAAAAGAACCTTTTAAATATATTAAGTTTAAATTTAAAAATGCTTTATATATTCCTTAATTTAATATTAATCTTTTTAATAATATACTATATTATAAAATTAGCAGTTAGGTTAAAAAGGAAGAACTATATAAGCTTAATAAAACCTTAATAGTAGTATTTAATTTTAAAGCTTTAAGCTTCTTTTTAAAATTATAAAGGATAAAGAAGTCTATTATTTACTATAATATAAGTTTTAATATTATTAATCAGAAGTGAAAATTAATAGTAAAGTTTTTTAATAGGCCTTTATTTTAAAAGAATAGCTATTTAAAGGTCGATTTAAACCTTTAAAAGTTTAATAATAAGCTTATAAAGTTAAATAATAATAATACTATTAGCTTTAATTTAAATGTTTAAAAGATAAAGCCTTATAAGCTTAAAAGGTTTAAGTTTAACTATAAAAAAGGCTATAATTAAGGTATATTTAAAAAAATAAAACTCCGTTATTTTATAAAAAGCCCTAATAATTTAAGTAACCTTAACTTTAAAGGATTTAATTAAGGTAAATTTACTAAAAAGCTCTATTAATTTATAAAAAGCCTTAATAATTTAAATAACCTCAGCTTATTTAATTAAAAAGAGGTTTAAGGAGGCTATATACTTAAAAAAGCTATTAAAAATATCCTTAATACTACTATAGACTATTATAGTAAATTACTTTAAATAGTATTAAAATAGTATATTAAGTTAAATTATATAAGCTTAATATTATTAAAAAAAACTAGTAAAATTATTACTAAGCTTTTAAATTTAAATTAAATAAAAAAAGTAGATTTTTAATACTTAGTTTATAATAAAGTTAAGGTAATAAGAAGGCTTTAATTTTCTACTATTTTAAATTCTTTTAGGGCCTTAAGTTTTATTAAAGGTAATACTTTTAAAATTAAGCTTATACTTTATAATAAACTCTCTATAGTATTAATTTTAATAGATTGAAAATCTTAATTTAAGTAAGCCTTTTATTTATTAAATATTAAAGGATTAACTATATTAAGTATTATTAAAGGTTTTTTTAAAGGTTTAAAGAATTACTATAATAGGTACTTTATCTATTTTTACTATAATAATAAAAAAGAAATCAACTATAAATTATAGGCTTAGTTTTTTACTAAAGGTATTAAATTTTCTACTTTTAAACCCTATATTTATAAGCAAAATAGCCTAATTAAATGCTTTATTAAAGTATTTTTAAACTGGTTATAGACTATAATGGTGTTATTATAGCTTTCTTAATACTTATAATATTATATAATACTTATAGTACTTAAACTAGTTAATTATATAGTAATTAATAATAAAGACCTTACTTCTTATTAAACGTTTTATAATAAATTAAAGCCTTCCTTTTCTTATAAGTTAAATTTAAGTTAGTTTAAAGCTATAAGCTTCTTTATAGAGCTCTTTATTTCTATTAAAAAAAGGTTTAAAGCTTTAAAGCTATAGGCTTATATAGAGCTTAATAAATTACTAACCGTCTTTAAAAGTAAAACCTATTAAATATAGATACTAGTTAAAAAGGCA
This sequence comes from Apiosordaria backusii, assembly GCA_030549205.1. NCBI lineage: Eukaryota > Fungi > Ascomycota > Sordariomycetes > Sordariales > Lasiosphaeriaceae > Apiosordaria > Apiosordaria backusii. The sequence continues at coordinate 376,906 of JAUKTV010000020.1, forward strand.
GTAGTAAAATCTTCCTTTATTAATATAATAAATAAGCTTACTGTAATTTAAAGTATTATTATTATTTTAAAAGGAGATTTAAATTAAAAGAAAGTAGAGCTATTATAATTAGTAAATAAAGATAGCAACCTATACTTTAAAAAATCCAATTTAACTAGTTAATTAAGTTTAGAAATTAACTAATAGACTAATACTGAAAAATTCTTTAATAATAAATTAATTAATAAGCTTACTATAATTTAAAAAGCTATAATTAATAGTAGTTTAAAACCTTTTAATAGGCCTATTATAGACTTTAAGGCCAGCTTAAAACCCTCTATTAAAGACCACTTATTAATAAAAGTAAAAAAACTATATTAAAATGTAAATAAAGATATTAAAATAGGTATTAATTAATTTATTAAATTAATACTAATTAAGGCTAAAGCCTATTACTATAGGGTCTTTAAAGGTCCTTTTAATATTAATTTATTACTTTAAATATTAAAATAAATATTAAAAAACCTTAAAAAATCCTACTAATTAAAGGCTATATATAGTAAATTTAAGTAAATAGTTAATTAAAGAACTTTTAAGTTCCTTTTTTAAAGTACTTTCCTTAAAAACTATATACTATTAACTAATAAATTAATACTATATAAAAAGACTAATAAAGAAAATAGGCTTTTAAAGTTTAAAACTAAACTAATTATTAAAGGATTTTTATAAAAGAAAGGCTTAGATTTTATAAAGACCTTTGCCTTTATTACTATACTATTTACCTAATATATACTATTAACTATAGTAGCTTTATTAAATTAGAAAATAAAGTAGATTAATTTTATAAAGGTATTTTTCAATAGCTATTTAAAAAAGAAGAATTATATAATTATATTTAAAGGTTTCTATAAATTCTATTAAAAAGTAAACTTAATTATTAAAGTAAAGCTATATAAATAAGGCTTTAAGTTTAAAGCTAGTTAAATAATTTACCTTTTTAAAGCCTTATATAGCCTAAAGTAAAGCCTTAAACTTTAGTAAATTAAACTTACTAAGCTATTAAAAGAAAAGGATTTTATAATATTAATATTTATCTCTACTATCTTTTATAATCCTAAGGCCAGGACTTTTATAATAACCTATATTAATAATTATTTAATTATAAGCTTTAATAAGGCCTATATTTAACAGCTTAAGAAAAGCTTAAATAAAGTCTACTTAATAGAAAATAAAAGGCTAGCTTCTTTTTTTTTAAGTATTTAAATAATATAACGGCCTTCGGGTTAGGAATAGAAAAATTTTTAAAAAAAAGGTCTTAACTAAATTCCCGAAAATATATTTTCCGACAAAATGTCGGAAGATTAATATACTACTAAATATATCTCCTGACAAAATGTCGGGAGATAGATTTTTTAATATATTTAACTTAGGAGTATTATTTAATAATATATTGGTCTCCCGATATTTTATCGGAAGATAGATTTTTTAGTATATTTAACTTAAAAGTATTATTTAATAATATATATAATAAATTAATATTTAAAATTACTTATAGTAAATATTAAGTTAAAGAACTATATTTTAAAGGATATAAAAGTTAGTATTATAAATTATTATAATATAGGAAACTTTAATAATAATAATTATAAAAATAGATAATAATAAAAGTATATTATTTATATTATTAATATAGTATTTAAGTAAGTTAATAATAATAATAATATTGTTAATATTATTATAAAGCGATATTAAATACCGTTATAATAAATTAAGAATTAAATATAGAAAGTAAAATAGTTAGTAATTAAATAAATAAGTATCGGTAATATTAATAATATTGGAATTAATAATAGGGAAAAGTTTTAAGTATTTTATAAGTTAGTAGTAAGCGATAGGATAATTAAATTATATTATAATAAATAAATACTATATAATATTAAATTTAAAAGTAAATGGTAATTAATATTTATAGATATTAAAATTAAAGAGGTTAGTAAAGGTAAAGATATAATTAATATAATTACTAACTATATTATAATTTATAAATAAAATTAAATTTATATAGTTAATTAGATTATTAATAAAAAATATACAGTAATTTTAAAATATAATAATTTACTGAAATATATAATATTAAAGTAAAATAGTTAATAATTATATAAATAAGTATTAGTAATTTTAATAATATTAAAATTAATAATAAAGAAAAGTTTTAAGTATTTTATAAATTAATAGTAAACGATAAAACAATTAAACTATATTATAATAAATAAATACTATATAATATTAAATTTAAAAGTAAACGGTAATTAATATTTATAAATATTAAAATTAAAGAAGTTAATAAATGTAAAAATATAATTAATATATTTAATAATTATATTATAATTAATAAATAAAATTAAGTTTATATAATTAATTAAATTATTAATAAAATATATATAGTAATTTTAAAATATAATAATTTACCGAAATATATAATGTTAAATTTAATAATATAAAATATTAAATAAAATTAAAAAAAGTATATTAATAATATTAATAAAAGAAAAAAAGTAATAATATAAAAAATGAAAGTAAATTATTATATATTATAATATAGTAAAAAAAATCATTTAATATATTTAACGATTAAATAATATTAAATATTATTAAACGTTATAGTAAATTAAAAGTCAATTTATTTATATTTAATTATAAAGGTCGTTATATATAGACTGTAAAGTTACTATTTATTTTAAAAGGAAACCTATATATTATTATTTAACTATTTAATTTATTAAATAAAAACTCCTTTAACCTTACTTATATTTAGCTTTTTAAAATTGCTAGCGTCGCTTCGTTCGTCAGTCGCGTGGCCCTTCGCTGCGCTACGGGACGCTTCCTTCCTCACTCTCGCTCCTGGCAATTTTGACACGGGCACGAATTTCATGTGCGTATGTGGAGAGCAAACTCAATTGGGGTCAAGTGGGGAGTAAACGAAGCGACAATAACCTGTCCGGAGGCCAACAATCCCGTGTTCTGCTGAAGACTGTTTATTACAACTACAGCTAAACCTACACAACTAAATCTTCTCTCTACACAGTAAAGCCATCGCTTGTATCGCTCGAGTCATCCTCCTCTTCCATGTCAGAGCTATCGGAGCTCATATACCCGCCTATGTTACTCGACCCAACCTCCTCTTCCTGTGGACCCAACCGCTGCAGCCTCCTTGTCTCGTAATCAGCTATCTTCAGTTGCATGCTCCGTATCGGATCTTCGCAATATATCCTACTCCGATCAAACGGCGACTCAAACATCAGGCCATCCAGTGTTTTGACCCTGGAAACAGCTACGTAGGACAGGCCGGACGCGAACTCTGGCTCGGAGATGTCACAAACCACCTTGTCGAGAGTGATGCCCTGTGACTTGTGCACCGTGATGGCGTAGCACACAAGCAGTGGGAACTGCTTGCGGAGGCCGGTGCCAGCCCCAAGAACAAACACGTGTTGGACCCTGAGGATTGGAACCACCGGCCTAGCCCCATCACGAAGCTCTTCCCCGCTAGGCAACAGGAACGGCGGCCCGGTGTAGTTGTCAAACGCTACCATGATAACCTGCGGTGGGTCGTTTTCTACGTTGGCTCCCTCCGCCCACGAGATGTCGTATACGGTGCCCTGCGCACCGTTCACGAGGCCAACGTTGGCCCAGAGATTCCTCGTCAGCATAACCCGGCAACCAATACAAAGAGGCAATCGTTTGACCAGGTTGCCGGCGTCGGAGGACTTGACCCTGTCTGCGCCGGCGCCCTCGTGCGTCGCGTTCACCTGGACAACCGCCCTTCGCAGGCCCAGAAGGTGCCGATGGTTATACTCTTCAACCTGCGCCTTGACGGGAAAGATGCGGAGGGCGTTATCAAAAGCCTCCACCTCGGCCGGGGGTAGCTTGATCGCACATCTCGAGGTGAGAAGCTCCCACGACGGAATGGACACCTTCGCCTGCCTCAGTTCCTGCAGGGCCTGCCGGAACAGAGCCTGGTCCTCACCCTGCTGGCGCTGGACCGTGGATAAGAACACCGACTTGTCGAACGAAAGGTATACGTTACGGCCGACAATCTCCATATCCCGCAAGTCACCCGCCGCAGAGTATAGCGGCTTGCTCATGACAGGGGGAGCTGGAAGAAATCGCCTATGAGGATGACGCTGAGCCCACCGAGATACTGCTCGCGGCGCTCGGGGAAGATCTCACGGAGCCGCCGATCGATCCAGGCCAGATTTTTCCGCCCCAGCATGCTCTTCTCGTCGATGATGAGGTAGTGGATCGGCCTAAACTGTCGCTGCAGGGAGCTGAGGACCGTTGGGGTTTCCGAGAGCGGGCGGTAGTTGCCGTCCACCGGGAGCCGGAAGAGGGAATGGAGGGTCTGGCCCGTGATCTGGTTGCTGGCTACACCGGTAGGCGCCGCCCGGATGATTGGCGAGGGCTGGCCGCGCCTGGCTGCTTTGGCTTGCAGGCGAGAGGAGATCACCTTCACCATGTACGACTTGCCGGTCCCTCCGCCCCCGTCCACCTGGATCCGGAGCGGGGCTGGGTTCTGACCTCGGTTGGTTGCCCTGTAGTGTCCTAGAATGGCGTCGTACACCAGCCGCTGCTCGGTGTTAAGAGTGTCACAGGCCTCGCGCGGGAGCTGCTCGACGTTGTAATTGCCGGGAGAATCCCCCCGGAGCTCGGTCCAATAGGTTCCGTCGTTAAACAGCTCGTGGGAATAAAGGCCGATGTGGCGGGTCCAGTCGTAGTTTACGTCGATGTCGCGGCGGCCGAGTAAATCTGCCTCCTCCTGGGGAAGCTCGAGGTCAGGTACCATACGTGCCATCTCGTGCCAATCCTCAAGGGTGATATCAACCACATCACCGCCAGGCTCAAACAGCTCCTCGTCAGGCTCGGGTTCCTCCTCGTCCTCGACGCCATAATGGTCGTCGGGGTGGTCGTGATGAATGGCGCAGTGCCTGTAGGCGACCTCGTAGGTTTCAAACAGCAGGTTGTCGGCTCGTAAAAGATCCGTGGGTTGGCGGTGAGGATGGTTAAGCAGGAGCTTAATACGGCAGAAATTAGGCCACTGCTGGTGCGAGCGAACAGGCTTGTATCTGGGGTAGTAGTACAAAACCCTGGGCCGCGCAGGAGGTTGCCACACAGCCCATCTCGAAGGATCGCGGGCCTTGAAGTTCCAGTTCTCAAGGAAGTCAAAGTACGTCACCTCCTCCATGTGTGCCGGCCGGTTGAGGTATTTGTCGTAGACATTCGAGGATTCCTCGACTTCGCCGTCAGCAGTGATGTCGATGGGCCGGGCGTGTCGCTCGCGGGGCCGGCAGTCCACGCTCTGCACCACCCGGCTGTCGTCCTGGAGAGGAAGGCCCAGCAGGATGTGGCAGATCTCCTGCGCGGAGTAGTCCCTCTCACCCACCAGCTTGTTCATCAGCTTGGATACGAACGAAAGCATGGGGTTGCGGTCGGAAACGTAAGGCATTATGCCGCGGGCGATCTGCGCGTACGTGTTGGTCTGGGCCTCCGACTTGCTGCAGTACTTTGCAGCGTAGTTGATCACAGCCTGTACGCCGGTGCAGGGCGAGCAGTCAGTGTTGGCGAGCCAGCAGAGCGAGATCATCGGGTTGTACTGGTTCATGTGGGTGTCGTTTCTCTCGGCCTCGAAATGCCACCATTTCGTACCTGCTCTCCTAACAACACCCGCAGCTGGCCGCTCGGGGCGGGGAAAGAGGAACCGGCATGTTGGCTGCGGCGGGGGTTGCTCTGGCTCACCGGCCTCACCGGCTTCTGCTCGGGCTGCCGACTGTCTGGCCCGCTCCGCATCTCTCTTGGTTAGGCGGAGGCAGTATGTAGTGGAACAATGGTGCCGCTGGCATCGGTTTACAATACGGTTGAGCCACTCCCAGGTAATCTCGGTCTCGAGAGGGTCTACGGACAGGGGATTGCCCTCGTCCGCGCCCTGGTCCCGCTGTGGGTTCAGGGCTGTGATATGGTAACCCCAGACCGTCGCAAAGTTGTCTCGTGTATCTTTCGTCGACATGTCGGGATCCGGGCTCCCATTGAACCAATACAGCCCATGGGCGTGGCTGCTGCCGCGGCCTTGCCACTCGTAACGGTACCAATAATCTTCCAGGTTGAACTTCTTCTCGAGCACAATCTTCCGGAACAGCTTGTTGCGAGAGTGGAAGTGCCAGGCTGCGATATGCGGGTTCTCACGCAGCAACTGACGTGACTTAGCCATACGCGCACGCTCGTCCAGAACCTTCCATTCTTCGTACTCGGGCATGTGCCGGTATAGGCTCTGCCAATGAAGGTCGGCTGGGCTCTGGGTGATGAAGGCAGCTGGGACGCCAAGGCAGTGGGCAAACGCCTCACACTCACGCCGCCGGCGATACCAAAAAGGACGGGTGCCCTTAATCACACCCGCAAAACGCGAGATACGATTTAAGATCGCTTGAGCTTCTGGCTGTTCGGGGTCGGCCAGAGCTCGCTGGAGGTCCTCCTTGGTAAGCGGCGTGCGATGGTGCTTACTGACATAGAACTTGCTGTTGCTGCGTGCTTGCTGACGCATTAGCGTGTTCAAGGCAATAAAGCGAAAGCTGTGGTGCCTAGCGAACCGGCCATCCTCCCACTTTATGGCATGCTCAATATAATCCTGGTAGGATATATTGCGTTGCCTGGGCTCAACAAAATCCGCAACGCCCTGGGGAAATAAGGTGGGGCAGGCCAAAGAAAGCAGTGCGTACTTCTGGTTAAATTCATCCAAAGGCGTACGACGGATAGATGGCATGGGTAGCTGGTGTGCCGAGTGCGGGTCGGCGTGTCGTAGGGGGACCCGTTCGGTATCCTCAGCGACGGTGTTGTCGACACGGCCCTGGAGTTGATTAAGCTCAGTCTCCTGGATGAGCAGGTTGGGCACTGCGGCTTCGTCGATAACCTCAGAATCTTCCAGCTCTGGCTCCTCGACCGGGTCAACATCAGGGCCAAAATCGGCAGGCAAACCCGAGGTCTCGTCAACTTCATGGATGCTTAGCTGGTCGAAGACGTTGCCATCTTCGGGGAGCTGGGAAAGATTGTCGTGATTCAAAGTAAAGTCTCGGTAGCCTGGGTGGTTGAGGGAAAGAAACTTAAGCCAGGCCTCTACTGCGGCGCGGCGGACGCGGAATCGTCGGCGGAACTGCCGATCCATCCGGGCCACGTTCTCGGAACCACGAGGCCGAAGGATAACGACATCGAGGTCTTTGGGTAGCAAAGGGAGCTCACTATATACCTTGCCAACGTCACGCAAGAAGTGTACAACATGCCCACGATACTTATACTGCTGCCCACGAACCTATGTTTTGTCAGTTACCAAACCCTTTGCTTCCATCCTTGTTACGTACTGTAAATACATTGACGCTGACGTGCACCCGCGCAATAAACATCTCCTCCAACGGCTCAAGCCTGGGCAGATCATTAGGTACAGGGCCAAAATCCAGCTTGTTCGCAGCCGAAAAGAAAAAAGGCTCGTCCTGACGCTTCTTATCATCCTTATCGTGGCAACGCTTGCAGATCCTATCCCCTTTGAGCTCCATGTCGAACCACCGCTCTTTGCACCGTGGGCAGTATTGCATCTGCTCGGCAGCAAGTGCCCTGTCGAATTCTGCCTTGATGGCGAGGTCTTCCGCGGTTAGAGGCGACTCCTAATCGGCCCCTGTAAACTGAGGGGGAGGCTCGTCGAATTCGCGGGGAGCTGGTTGGGGGGAGGAGCGTCTGCTTGGTCGGCCGCGAGGAATTCGGTCAAGGCGCGGTCGTCCTCGGCGACGGCCACGAGCAGGTGTGGACGGTGAGGGTGGTGGCCGTCGCTGTGGAACTGGAGATCCCACGCGAGGCACTTCATCGTCAGCTTCCATCTCTTCCTCAGGCTCTCTCGGCTGAGCAGAGGGTGGGAGGTCGGTGGCGGGGTCCTGGATCTCTTGTTGCTGGCGAAGCAAGCCACTCATCGTCGGGGTCTGGGAAGGTTCTTCACCATGGCGACGCTCGAGGCGATGCCGTCGCTGGATGTACGAGATCTCGCTGCGAGCAGCAGCCATTTCGGGAGTATCCGTACTGACACGGCCGCCTTCGCGGTATCGCTGGGCAAGGACCGTATGGGTGAGATTCTGGCGAGGCGCAACCGCTGGATCTTGTCCGCCGGCTATCGCAGCTGCTCTGGAAATGCGTGCAGCCGACGCGGTTACCTAGGAATAAGGTTAGTAAAGCAACGGAGGAAGATAGAACTGATAGACTCGCCTGTTGCCTCGTGCGATTACGGCAATCCGAGCAATTGACGACGATCCTTCGAGGGCCTCGTACCGACCAGAATTGGTCGCTGGGCTTCTCTACGCGGCAAAGATAGCAAACTTTGGAAGAAACCACCTCCGCCGCACCCGCCTCGTCCGCCATGGATACTGAATAGGCCGGCCATAACGGGCAAACAATACCACAGAGGAAAGGAGCGTCGGTTAGAAATGACGGATAGTGAATGAAGGCGTTGGGGTGCGATTGAGGTCTGCGGTGCGATCGATTGTTGGATGAAGAATGGAGGAAATGGAAATTCGCGGTAGGAGAAATTTGAAGTGGGAGGAATTAAATTTGACGCGGGGGGTCAAAGGCAAAGTGGGGCATTCTTGTGGAAGGCAGTGTGGGGCAAGGCGCGTAATCACGTGCAATGCGCGCAATCGCCCGGGCGCACCCAAACACGATCTCAAACCGTATTCAAACGCCTGCATGTCAGCCATTTCGTGGACCTTCAGAAATCGGATTTCAGATCTAGATTTGCCATACAGTTACGCACAGAATGGTACCGGTTGCATAAGTTTTGGAGGTGGTGCCGAATTGGACCCACTCTCCGGTAGCCCCCGACCAATCTCTCTTGAGCGATAAGACTCTTATCAATTTTGTATGCGATTTTTTGGAAGTTTGGCAGGAATATTGTCCTCCGGACAGGATAACTATTTTAACGCCTTTAATTAAACTTAATAAACGTTACTTACCGATTTTAATATAACTATTAACTTTATAATTATACCTATACTTTAATAAATACCCTATTAAAATAGTAAAGTTATTTTATTAATCTATAAATTAAAATTTTAAATAGGCTCTATTTTACTTTAAATTTTAATTATTAGTTAATAAAAATTTAACTTTTTTACTTTATATAAGATTTAAATTTATAACCTTTTAATTAAATATAATAATTTAAAAGGCTTAGGGAAAAAAGTTTAAAAAGTTTAAAAAGAAAATATATAAAAAAAAAAAAAAAAGGTTAGGGATATAATAAAAGAAATTTTAAAAAAAAAGATAAAAGTAAAAATATTTAAAGAAAGTAAGAAGTAAGTAAAAAATAATTTTTAAAAAAGGTTAGGGTTAAATAAAGAAAGAATATTAAAAGTATAAAAGAATAAATTAAAAGAAGGTTAAGGTTATAATAAAAAAAGAAGTTAAAGGTTAAAAGAAAGATTAAGATTAAATTTAATAAAAAGGTTAAAAGTATAAATTAAATTAAAGTTAAGGTTAAATAAAGTAAGAAGAATAAAGTTATATAATAATAAATAAGAAAGTTAAAGATATATATAATTAAGTATAAATTAAAGTTAAGGTTAATTTAAGGTTAAGGTTAAATTAAGGTTAGGGTTAAATTAAAATTAAAGTTAGGGTTAGGGTTAGGGTTAGGGTTAGGGTTAGGGTTAGGGTTAGGGTTAGGGTTAGGGTTAGGGTTAGGGTTAGGGTTAGGGTTAGGGTTAGGGTTAGGGTTAGGGTTAGGGTTAGGGTTAGGGTTAGGGTTAGGGTTAGGGTTAGGGTTAGGGTTAGGGTTAGGGTTTTAGGGGGGTTTAGGGTTTAGG